>OX438765.1:11754993-12354993 GCA_949316455.1 Acleris holmiana | reverse complement strand
TAGTGATGTTGAATTGATGAATAATTCAATAAAATCAATAATTTAATCAAAGCGCAATAGAAATAAGAGTTGGAATACTTTTTTTTTGCTTGTATGATAGTTCTCTCGTTTAATACATCTCCCTAATTATATTTCCATTAACAAACAACATAGAACTATGTAATACTGCTGGGTGCAGAACAACAAGTGATTCAACCCGAATATATTGCATCATTAAACTGCAGAAGCAAAATAAAATGCGAACATGTGGGTGCGACCTCGAAATAATTATATTTTGGGATTGCAATGTGAAACGCGACCGTCGAGTCTGTCACTAACTGAGATAGTCGTAAAGTGGTTGACGAATCGAGTGCAAGAGAAAACAAACTAATTATGTGGTTATTTTACTTTGGATTGTCATCAGGAATGTTAAATTGTTTTGGCTAAAACTGTTCTCTAACCAGATCTCTTACAAGAAAATAAACCTACACTTCGGCCTGGCTGCGCCAAATAGAATGCATGTAAATAGGTAAGTAACCTCTATGAAGTAAGTGCTGAAACTCACTTTTAAATTAGTTAATTTGATTCACGTAAAGAATAATTATGTTTATCCTTTCCCAATACGCCAAAGATAAACCTACATTTTAGTGAAAATGTATCAAAATAATGCAGAACTTTATGAACTTTTCTAAACATTTTAACGTGACATATTTAAGTGGATCTTCCATTCCTATATTTTACCTTGCTTTGTGACATTTTTTCCGTATTTCCCGTGACGTGTGACATGAAATACACAAGTCCATTATAATAAAAAAAAAACGAAAAGCGCAAAAGGGCAATAATACATCACATAGCTATTTAAAAAAGTGCATTGAACACTACTTTTAGCGATTATTTTTTTCCTTTGGTGTTTGTTATTTTCCTGTTTGTTTTTCCTGGCTGTATAATAAAGTATTTCACACTTACCTATACATACAAAATTTTGGGTGGTTTTTAGCATGTACATAACGTTTTGCACCATACTCGGAAAAGGAGTCAATGGTTTTGTGGTGGTAGACTTGTTCGCATCGATGCACTCGTTAAAAAAATGCCATAGTGAATTTTAGGCAAAGAACGGCATGTAATAAAACTAATAATAAATTTGAATTATAATAGGCCCAAAAATATTTCTGAATAATTATAGATATGCCTTTGTAAAAATTATAAACGAAGATAGGTATTATAAAATTGAAAAGGTCAAATTTGGATTTTTGGTTGGTGGTGAAATAAAACGTATGACTATGGAAAATAAATTATTTATCATTATAGTTAGACTAATAATTATAGTGTCAATTTCGTAATTTTTGTCACTGGTTGTCTTTATGAGTAAGTGTATAAAAATAATATGAAAATTAATTTATCTTAAGAAAAACATACGGGATCCTATTGTCTTTACCTATTATTTAACACCAATATTATTAAGCTGAATTAATATTTTGTATAAGCCAAAATAATTCTAACGTTCCTACATTAAATTGGTTAAGTATTTGGATCGCCTCCAAAACAATTAGTGCAGTACTATAATGCCGAGAATTGGGAGAAACACTCTAAATGCAGTTAGTTCCGTGGAGTTGAACTGTTAGCACTTGGTTATTTTGTTAGCAGCGGTTTAATTTCGCAATGACTTTGTTACTTATTTTATTAATTAATGAATCGAGGAAAAGTAACGCTGTTTTATAGTATTTGTACATCACAAAACATTAATCTATAAATTAATAACTATTAAATATATTAAATAACGCCCGTCGCGTTTTCAGGTAGGTTTCACTCAACAACGACCCGATCCGTCGGGCTTTAATCATTGTTTTATTCCCTTATTTGAAGGAGACCCTACGGTAGCACTTTGCGTAGGATGTCACTAGCGTTGATACGTTAGCTTTGTCTCACGTCCAAAATTCTAATCGCAAGGGCCACCGCAGACTATACCAAAAATCTTCGAGAATTTGCTAAATACGCTGGTTTAACCTTGCATACAAGCCTTTGTCACGTTTTCGTCCACGTAAAATTAGTAATTTTGCCACCCTACGAGAATACTTCGAGGTAAATGGTAACATTGTGTTAGTTAAAGATATGTAGTTTTATTGTGAAGGAGAAACAAATGAGATTGATTCACTAAACACTTTTGGCCGTTTTAACTATTAGTTACTAGCAATCATTATATTTTATTCCAATGCAGGAGTAGTTATTACGAATAAATTAATATGATAATGGCCTTTCAACTAGGTAGGTACGTTTGTTTCCTAGTTCCTCACGAACCAATTATGTCACAAACATTTTCAACTCAAATAACAGTTGCTAACTCCACGTATAATAAGTCTCAGCTGTTGGAGTTCACAGGGATAATTCTTAAAGTATTCATTTACGCTACGTGTATTGATTTTATAAACCTTGATGAGGATTTTATGGAAGGATTCATTAGGACGTGTATCTTATAATTACCTTGGACATAATTACTAATAATATTTTTGATTCTTGCTCTTTTGAGGTATTTTGCTCAAAATAAACTTTAAATGGTTAAATATATTAAAAATGTTCCTGATGAGAATAGACAAATATTACTTGGACAGAATCACGTACGATCAACGTCAAAAGCAGATACTCTTAGCTGAGATCCTACACTGTAAAAACCGCTCTGAGCACGTGGTCAGACTGACCAATCTTTCTATTTCAAAATCAAATTTAACAGAGTCGAAGGATCTCTGCTGACGCGGAGCTCCTATTTTTAGCATTTTTGACCCTCCGGGCAGCTGAAGAACTAGCATTACCTAAACCTACATCATATTTATGAAACTAATATCGGTCAGTCGGACCACGACACCTACACCGTAATACCATTGACGAGTTTTTGTATTGTAAAAGTTTTCACAACTCTTACAGTGATGGCGGCCGAGTGAAAAACAATACTTAAAACGTCTAACGCAATAACTTTTTAACCCAGTAGAATAGAGGCCCTGGGGCTCTAACCAAGATGCAAACGCTCCTGGGTCATTCTTATTTTTTACCGACAATTGCCTGTCCTCATTTTACCATACGTTATCAGTTGGAGTTTTGATTATGTTTTAGTGTTTGAATATTCGTCCGAACTTTTATTCATCTATTAGTACTAAATAATCTTTTACTTTCACTACCCAGTGTTTTTTTTTTATAAGTTTGTTTTTCATAGAATCGCGTGACAGAGTGGTAATACAAAATTTAGTCTCCTCTGAATACGGCCACTCTGTCACAGTATATTCTGAAAAACCACCATAAAGAACAAAACATTATCGCCACCGAAATAATCATTAATTAGTCCAAATAAAAATTCACGCATCGTATTTTAAAATCAAAAATTAAAACCATAATTATCAATAGTTGAAAAACGCAAAATATAGAAAAATGACCATGTATTGTTGGTAAAAAAGTAGAACGACCCTCTTAACGTTTTTTTTTCTATCGCTCAAAATGTATGGGATGACATTCTCGTGCGTTTCGATTAACCACGCGGTCGACTGTCATCCCATACATTAGGAGCGTTTGCATCTTGGCTAGGACCCCTTGTCGCTTCACGGTCAGGTAAGTAATGTCGCACAACATTGTCATAGATAAGTTGATCTAAATTTATTTTTACTTTGAAATGCTTAGCGCTAGCACCACTCCAAGGTTTGTAGTGCTGACAATCTGATTAGGCTTTCAGTACAGTCAGCATCAAAAGTAGAATAACATGCTTAAAATGATGTAAACACGATGTATTCTCTTGACAATAGAGTCGAGTGTAGATGAGCTCTTCGGTTGCGTAGCTACTTCTGCTGCTGACTATATAGCATCAACCGGATGTTTTAAGGCCAGGCCTTTTTTTAGCAGTAGATGTATGACGATAATGACGAAGTAATACAATCGCACTATACAAAATAGAAACTTTAAGTGACAATAAATCGCCAAATTAACTAGAATTAAAACCTGAACTTCTAAAATTTTACATACATACATAAACTCACGCCTTTATTCCCAGAGTGGGGTAAGCAGAGCTACAGAATTGCCAATAACTCTAGACCTTGTTGTTAATTCTGTAACCGCATTTTGCACTATCAGGCTAAGATGTTTACCAGTGAAAATTTTATCCATGAATTATTTACATTGAAAGTACTAAGGCACCATACGAGTATAATTGTAAGCCTATTTTTTAGCTATGCAAAAAGCAATAAATACTTTGAGCAACGAATTACAAGACACTGATAACTTTAAACGAAGCTACTTACGAAACAGTTTGTTATAAGTGTCAAATCTATTACTAGAAAACATGTAATTTTTTCGTCATAAGCACTTATATTTAAATCTATCAAGCACTATTATAATACAGACAAAGAAATAAAAATAATTAACATACAGACATGCACATGAATATTATTGCAGTGGCATAATAAAGGACGTGCTCCAGTCATTGGTAGAAAATTACCATACGAGGACATTGGTCGATATTACTCAATTGTTGATGAGGCCGGCAGTTCCTTGGAAACCGAACCACAACGCACTGACCGTTCTATCAATCGATTGCCAACGCATTAGGCCGTGGGAACGGTGAAAGTATTGCAATTAGATGTGGACAAGTTTAATGATTGGGTATTGTGACGTTTAAAGTAAAAAACCGGGCAAGAGCATGTCAGTGTAGTCATATGCTCAGTGTAGGGTTCCACAATGTTCCAAAATAAACTGTCGTGCCACATCATGTGTCCCATTATCTTTCCTTTACTATACTATAGTTTCTTTTTTAACGTTTTGGAGGGTAAAGTCGAAGAAAAAAGAGGAAGAGGTAGACCTAGGTTTAATTACAACCAAATAAGTCAGATGAAAAGCTGGCGCAGAATAGAGAAAAGTGGAAATTACTCCACCGACAAGAGCCTGACTCTTAAATTTAATGATGATGATGAGTGTTCCGAATCCATAACTACAAACACAAAAAACTAGGTACTTCGAAAATCAACAAATATGAACTAACTTTTCATATAAAGTTATTTGTTGATGTTTGTGATGATTTTTGCTACTTTTTGCTTTCTTATTTTTATCAATCACCCAAAGGCTAGCTGAAAGAGATCCTTTAAAGGGATAAGTGCGCCTTTGTAAGTTCCTATTTTGTGAATATTGTATTTGAATTTCTGTGTGTAGTAAGTCTGTATGTAAACACTTTGTTGTACTGTACAACAAAGTGTTTACATACAGACATACACACGTTTTAGTAGGTATAAACTCTTTAGCCGCCTGTAGTTCAGGAACGAATCAAGTCTACTCGTACTTACGAGTAGGCGTCCTTTAAAGTTATTTTATGACTGTTTAAATTTAAGATATTTATCTGATTTTTATTACCTGTAGCTTTGGCTAACACGTTAATTTAGCAAAATTACACTTTTCAAGTTCAATATCTCCTAAACGGTACCCAAATCTAAAAATTAATAATGACATGTCATGTATTTTTAAGAGCTATCCAATGATATAAAATAATGTACAAAATATAATTTTGATCATTGCTTTTCTAATATGGGACCTAGATTTGTACCTAAAATAATTGAAACTGTGGATTTAACAAGGATGCCAACATCACTACATAGTATAAAACAAAGTCGCTTTTTCTGTCCATATATCCCTATGTATGCTTAAATCTTTAAAACTACGCAACGGATTTTGATGCGGTTTTTGAAGCGAGGGCGGGTCGCTAGTTACTAATAAATAAAAAACCTATTTAATGGCGACGCCTTCTTTTAGAGCCGATTTACGGTCTAACCGATTTTCATGAAGCCTACGTAGGAAAGAAACCATCTGTTTTGGAGCTTAATGCCACAAACAACACACACATTTACTCAGACACACATACACAGAGACACACGTTTATCTTATAAATGCCACGGACGACACACATAAACACAACACACACATACAAAGAGACCACGTTCATCTTATAAATGCCATAGACAAACACAAAAATACACAGATACATCTTAATCCTAAAATGCCACAGACAAACACTTGTACACAGACACACGTAAATCTTATTAGACCGCTCTTTTTGTCGGGGGCTAAAAATGATTTTAATGCGTAAATGATCACAGAGTTCATCAAAGCGTGGCAGATTTTGATGGGCTGCAGGCTGTGGATACACTAATAATTACAAAGCAATAAAGTAGTACCCGACTATAAACTATAAAGTTCATTTTCATTCGTTTCAAAATTGAAAATATCCTCTAAGAACACTGGTCAAAATCTTAGCCTGATTGTGCGAAATGTGATTTCAGAATTACCAACAAGCCTTTTTAGACTTGTTTGTATTTCTTCTCTGCCTACCCCACTTTGGGAATAAAGGCATGATGTTATGTATGTATGAGCAAAGGTATTTGAACTTTGTTTCCTTACTTACCAGTAATTCAAATTAGTGTTATTTTTTTTTACCCTAGTTAGGTCACACTTCTCACAGTCCACACTTTAATCAAGTATGACATTAAAATGTAGCAGCCTCGTTTTTTTTCATTGACTTACGATTAATATTATTATTGTAGAAATTATGGCTATGCAAAAAATGTTAAAAGTGAATGTAAACTTTTATGAATAAGTAAATTTCCTTTACGAGTACGTATGAAATTATCGTCTTTCGTGTTCGTAAAAAAAATTGCTTTATTATAATCAGCAAGAAATACCGATAAAAGTGAGTAAATATAATCCGGGAATAATATTATAAGCATGAATGTCGATACCTGCCAGGCGGTGAGTTGGGATTTTGATCACGAACTCAAACCCTCCTCCCTAACTTGAGCTAATATTTTTTGTATCAATTTCTAAGGAAAATGTATTAAAACGCGGAGTTACTTAACTGAGTCCCGTGTTAAGGCGATGACTTAATGTTTCTTTGTGTAGATATTAAAATACCTACCTGTTACCTCTTTTGTGTGCTAGAATAAAAAAACTGGCATAGCGTGAATCGGACTCGCGCACCGAGGGTTCCGTTCAAACTTGTAGGTTTTAAACAGAAAAAGTAATTGTCAGTTGTTTCTTTGAGCTACGGAACCCTAAAAAAGATGTGGTTTAAGGTTATTTATAGATAAGAAACAAGAAATAAGAAATTATATTCATGTTTACAACGATAACCACACTAGGCATATTATTATTTTCACCATTAATTTAAGTAAACTCCAAAATGTTAGAACTCGGTCCACGAAACTGGAAAATGTATTTCGTAAAGGTTAAGATATATATCAAGCTTCTGGAACAAATAAAAAATACTAAGAAGACGGGGACCAAATCGTTTACGCGACATCGAGTCTGTGATGAAAAGAAAAGAAGCTTAATTGTAAAATGTTGTCAATCATTATATATATATAAACTATTTGTATCCTTTTGTATTCTTAAAACCAAACACCGGGCAAGAGCATATTTAGACCATGCTCATTGTAGGATTCTTAAGCCGTAAAGTACTAAAACACAAAAAACTATCTCAAAATACAACAGGTACAGGTAGGTAGGTTTTTATTATAGTTATTTGGTGCCGCCTTAGATGATTTTTAGTAGGTAACTCTTTTACTTACCTTTATCATAAAAACCCGTCTACTTAGTCGTGACAGTTTTCCTTTTGAATTGGTTATATGCGCTTTCATTAAGGATATTTATCAGATTTGTAGTATTTGTAGTTTTTGACAGGCCTATCCAACGACACCCATTACCATGGGCTAGACGAGAAAAAAAACCATCCCCACTTTACGTTTAGGGGTGGTACACTAAAGAAATAGTATCCAAGATTTTGTTTTACCATTATGTCGGCGTGACTAATATGTAGGTATGTTCATGCTAAATAACAGCTTTTCAGTACTAATAGCTCCAGCTAAGCTGTGGACGGACGGACGGACGGACAGACAGACAGACGGACGGACGGACATGGCGAAACATGGTTCCTAGGTAGACTACGGAGCCATACCAAAAAAATATTTTTTACAAAAAAAAACAAGAAAAAAAAGTTGCAGCGGGCAAAGCCGCTGGCGGGTCGCTAGTAATGTATAAAACTAAGAAACGTTAACTTTAGTAAATTAACTAATACTGCTAATAGACAAAACAAATAAAACAGGCAAAACTCCTGCAAGCATTGTAAGTGCAATGATTCTACTAACGTGCGAGGATTGTATCTGCTTCGTTAAATGAATGAAATACCTTGTATTTAGAGCACGTTATAAATGTATGAGAATTTTTAAACATTAGCACATTACGAGTTTTTTTTTTTAAACAGGAATAATAAACGATGCAGTTTTATAGTACTCGTACACAGCAATTACTTGAAATTGACTTGATTTAATGAGTGCGCAAAATGACGGGCAATAAAACCTATTTTTATTTTAAACTATCTCACGTTCTTTTCGCGGAAGCACATAAAAATATCCCTTTTGATTCTTACGTGGGCGTAACAATATTGTGGCCTTTTTAACAAAGGATCACCTACTGAATGCTTATAACTATAACTTCCTTACTGTTTTTCACTAATTAACTTACAACGTTTGCGTTAATTCTGCCAAAATTACATTAAACCAAATTCAAACTCATCGCGCAGGACAACCCAACCAACACCACAATTTGCTAAAAGCTTTTAAAAACTTTAATAGCATTGAAGTTTCACGTGGAGAGATGAATGAGACCTTTTTGCGTTAGCTTTAAACCAATATTCAATGTGCTTTATGACACAATGAATGATTACACCATAACGCTTAATATAATTAGGTAAAGCTTTTTTTTTTTTTTTTTGAGGGACCTACGTAGTTAGCCTCTGATGGCTTTGACTACTTCGCCGGAGAGAGGGCGGACTCCTGATGGGAGTCCACGCTATAAATGGGTTTTACACTAGCATGCCTAAGAGCGCCCCTATTGGGCCGACCTCGGACTTAGGACGCTAGGGGAGAATTTCAATCGAATTGGAATTAGGTAAAGCCTGACAAGATTCTATTTGGCCCTTCAATACAAATTTGTATTGAAGTAGGGCCAATTAGAATAACAAACTTCAAATATACCTATTATACCTAATGTACCTTTTGTATTAGCACCTAAAAAAACATTATACCTAAATACAGGTACAGTTTTCTATTAAATCGTGAAGCATATTGAGAACCCCATCAGTGTGATTGTCATTGTCATGGTCAAGATTGTCCTTTGATGTTCAGTTTAAAGTTTATTATGATAAGGCACTAAAGTGTTGAACATTTTTTCTGGACGTACCTACAAGAAGTTTAAAATAATCAAAATTTTATATTCATACACTTTTATGCTAGTCTCGTTGGAAAAGAGGACAAAAAAGAGATATCTCTCAATGCTGAGAATTTGGAAGTAGTGTATAGATAGGCCAACAGACTGGCGAGGAACTTCGATAGCGCGATGCAGCGCACTTGCGCACACGGATTTAATGGTGAGAAGTCTAACACTGGTGGCGCTTTTGAACTGGTTGTTACAAGTTTTCGCTAGATGTCGTTATATCCTCACAGTCTAAACCGTTTTCATGTGCTTTTTATGTGCTATCGCTGACTTGTACAAGTAATTCGTTATTCCATGCATATCACGTATGTGTACTGTACAAAGTATGTTTATACTAAGACAAGCTTTTGCCCACGAGTTAGATTTCAATTATCGTTAACCCTCGGAAACTTAAATTTTCGGGGATTCAGTAGAATATGTGTTACTCCAGGGTATGAGCTATCTCTATTCCAATTTCGTTCAATTCCGATTAGCTGTTGCACGCTGCAAAAGAGTAACAAACATCCACATCTCTATCCAACCATATCAACTTTCACGTTTATAATATTCTTCTTTTTTTTTCTTTATGGCGTTCAGTAGTGATTTCACCCATACGCCGATAAAAGCCTTTAAAAGACTAACCTCTCAATAGAATACCCCACTAAAAGAATAACCTCTTGGAACGAAATATATGACTAAGTTATTTGTTAAACTACCCATTCACTAAAAGCAAATCGAACGGCTTTTCCAAGTAAAATACTTATAAAACCCATTCGAAACCCCTTGAATGGGATAGCGGGTTTTAAAAGCAAATGGAACGGCTTTAAATCAATACGGCTTTTCTAAGTAAAACCCTTATAAAACCCTATTCAAAACCCCTTGAATGGGATAGCGGGCCGGTCCCTGGATTCCACCAATGTCAAGTTTATAACATTAGAAGGATTGTATTAGTATGTGACAGCCCTCACAAAAACAACACATAAAACATTTTTATCTGAATAATAATTTACCTTTCAAAATTAGCTCCCCAGAGGCGTTATTCCCTTAAAATTTTGAACGATGTTAGCAAGTATAATTGAGTGAGGTCATACGAGCTTGCTCACTTATTGGTTTAAGCCGGTGAGCAGAGAATGCACGCCCTTGAATGTATTTTATTCGCTCTGACGGGACAACTTCAAGTCGCCGGTAAATATTGGGTTCGTCGAGTTCAAGAACGAGTCGTTTAACAAAATCAGGGTTGGCAACGCATTTGAGGTCTTAGGATTATAGTCTTGAGAATTCAAATGTATATGGGTCTCAGATTCCACTTACCATTAGGTGGTCTGAGTGCTCGTGTGCCTTCTCCTTAACATAAAAAAAAAAAAAAAAAAATCATCCACGACTTCCAGGATAGTAATTATTTTCGTCATGAATCCGTAAGGCTTAGCTGAATAAAAAGCGCTGTCCAGAGTGAAATTGACAAACTTATTAATTTTTTCCCCTTTAAACCATTGATTTAAACAAGATTAGGCCAAGCCTATTAAAACAATAGCGCCATGTTTCAGATTTCTACCAGCCTTTTGATAAACTCATCTCAGCTGAAAAATGATCATCTCAATTTATGTCAAAGTAAACGTCAAGCCATAGAAAACTGTAATTTTTGATGCATCTTGAGACGAGCACTATAGTCATTCATTCTTCCGGTAACCTTCGGGGAGGGAAGATGGCCCGATTGAAAAATGTCTGGCTTTTGATTTTTATTTATTCTGTTTACTGTTTTACTCTACTCACTTGACATTGGCGAAATCACTGCGTACATCGCGGTGGACCGCCATTAATAAAAAAGAAGAAGAAGAAGAGCACTATAGTCGACATTAGTTTATTATGATACGGCCCGTACAAACTAAATCGCACTAAACTTTGTATATTTCAAAACTCACAAGACGGTAAGTTGTTTTAAATAACTCTGCCGTGATTCCAAAGAAGACGGCTTACTGCATAGCTAAAGAAGAAGCGTTTTAAAACTAATGTGGTTACCAATAGAGTATATAATGCTTTGCAATTAAATTGTAGTTAGCCGCCTTCTTTGGTATTACGGCAGAATTGACAACCAAGCGGGTAAAGACTCTCTCTCTGCGCGAGACTGAGTATGTCATTGTGACGTCACGGAGTCACGGAGATAGTTTCATTGAATAAGAACTAATGGCCTAGAAGGAGCCTTAAAACTTACTATACCTGTCTCGAAAATTGCTTATCAGCTATCTGTATCTTGCCGTATTTTTTATCGCTCCTTGCCTTCAGTTCTTACTCTATGGAAAGTTTCTACACCATAGAGCTGGCGAGATTTATTCTCTGAGAGACAAGTCTATACGAAGTATATAATATATAAAAAGCTACCTATGTGTAAAACTGCTGCTTAATTCATGATGGTGGTTGCCATTCTAGAATATTGCTGTGCCACCTCTTACCATGTCAATCTCTATTTTTCCATCATACCTATAGTGTTCGATGAACTTCATCGCAAATCGCTATGGTGCATAAAAATTTAATTATAAGCATAAAAGTGTTACTAATAAACCCCAAGATAGAGCAGTTTTTACAGTTTAATTCGTAAAACATGATTTATTTTAATATGCGACAAACGTAAGCTGCAATAAGTTACACAGTGTCATTTATTCTTATTCATAATTTTGAGAAATCTCCCCTTAAGTGCTCTTTCACAATATTATTTATTCATGAACAATTTGCGATGCAATCAGGTCAGATATGGAGCTCTCACAATGTCGAAACAAGATTCGACTTTGATAAAATGCGATTATCAACTTCTCGGTACGTTCTTTATGTCATGAAGGTCTTTAGGAATTTTCAATTTCGTATTACCATGCTAAAGTTGTAGCGACTTGCAAAATAATATTCAGCACTTACTTTTAAGTATTTTACGTTTTCTACATTAAAATTAACTTCTATTTAACATAATTTGAACCTCCTTCTTTTTTATTAATTGTGGTCCACCGCGATATACGCTGTGATTTCGCCAATGTCACGTGAGTAGAGTAAAACAGTAAACAGAATAAATCAAAATCAAAAGCCGGACATCTTTCAATCGGCCATTTTCCCTCCCCGAAGGTTACCGGAAGACCAATTTGTACCTTTTTTATTTTATTATTTTGACAAGTTCTTGACGAGACCAATTCAAATGGAATGCGACTGATTGGTTTCAAGACCATATTATGACTCTGATTAGTACGAGATGAATTTGTAAAATAATAGTAGCCTATGCGATAAAAGCATTATTAAATGAGAAATAAATAAATATCACGGGACAATGTCACACAAATTGACCTAGTCCCAAACTAAGCTCTAGGCTTGTACCATGGGTACTAGACAACGATTAACACATATTATATAGATAAACTAGCGACCCGCCCTCGTTTCACTCTGTGTTAAAGTATTATACATACAAACCTTCCTCTTGAATCACTCTCTATATTAAAAAAAGCATCAAAATCCGTTGCGTAGTTTTAAAGGTCTAAGCATACAATAGGGACAGACAGCTGCAAGAGTCTTTTTTTATTACTATGTAGTGATGTATTATACCTTAATACATAGAAAACGCCCAATATTAGATTTAGATTGCTTTACCACCATCTTAAATAAAAATAAGTAAAAATCCGTAAAAAATAAAGAATTTGTTTTAAATTTACGTAAAACCTTCTTTATCCCACTTCGAACTGGCCATTTTAATATGTCATTCATGTCAGCGGCGACTCGACGACCGTCGCGCACATCAGTTGTAAGACATAGATGGCCGAGCAATGTGACTAAAATTTTAGTTTATATTTTGTGTTGTGTGTTTTTTTTTATTTTTTTATATGTAGTCTTTGATTTAGACTTTGAGCTTGTGGAAATTTTTAGTGTTAAAATCATTCAGGTGACGTGAGATTCGTGACTATCCTGTCCGTCTGGATATAACATAAAAATATTCTTGTAAAAAGGTAAGGGTAATTAAATTGCTTATCATCAATTTGTAGTCCAGTCCAATTAGGTAGGTGCATTACATAAATATTAATATTATGGTTAGTGGACGATCTCAAAACTGCAAACGCTTTGCTAAACTACCTTGAGAATCTTTATATTTTATTCTTTTTTTTAAATCTTAACCCCACGACGTCAGTCTGAAGTTGCAGTTTTGGGCAGTTAGTATTGGCCTTTTTTACTTAAATATCGCCCTCAAGGTTCCGTACAAACTTAATTATTTTCCTGTAATAGGAAAAATTAAAGCCACAAACAGTTACACAATGCTAATATTTAAGTAAAAAGCTCCATTTACAAAGGTAACAAACAAATTGCAATAAGGTTTGGTGGGTCCGTTGTATCTACTAACATACATACATAACATCACGTCTTCATTCCCAGAGTGGGGTAGGCAGAGCAACAGAGATACCAACAACATTAAAAGTATATCTAAAGTATTCCAAATTTTAAGTATTAGTAGCTGCTATAATATACGGCTGTGACAGAAAGACGGAAGGACTTATTATCTATATGAAAAATAGGTAAAGCATAGTTCATAATTTTGTTTAAATAGAACAAGGTACTTACAATTTTACCGATCCATCCATCACTTAGCGCTAAGAAGTTTTAATATAGTTATTAAACCAAAGATTGCAGTTTCGACTTTCGGGCGAGTTAGTTTTCAATTACTGAAGTTATTCGCCACTTTGTAACAATGTATGAAATAAAGTTAGAAACTTGCTAATATAAAGAAAAAATAATTTAAACTGCCAATGTTAAGGCCGATTTTAATGTAAACACTGATACTACCATTAAAAATAGAAACTTTTTTAATCAAGAGAGCGTAAAGTACTTAGAAAGTCCTGGTAAGGCCGTTTGTCTACCACACACCGTCAACGACACGATAAAGATAACGATATTTTTCTGGCCCATATCAAAATATCGGTGACAGTGATTGTCTGTCTACCGTGACGACTTCGGTGTCGTGTCGTTAACGGCGGCGGTGGACAAGTTCAAACGTGTTTTCTATTGCCAGTACATCGGCTCGTCACAATATCGGTCCGAATTCTAGCGGTAGCGACGATCTACTCCAAAAATCGATGGCCGGGATGACGTCGCTCGGGCGTGGGGCGTGTGGTGGACAGTCGGCCATAGTAAACGTATGTGCCGCTACTTTGGCGCCGTCATCTAGCTATCGTTATCGTGTCGTTGACGGCGGCGGTGCACAAAAGGCCTAAGGAGACATTGAGGTAGCTGGAACGTTTGGAGAAATACAAATATGGCTAAGCCTAACACCATTTGGCAGATTATTAAACCTTTATTGCTTGGAAACGTGTACAGTTTTAAATAAAACTGGGCATGAGCATGTCGGACCATGCTCAATGTGGGGTTCCGTTAAGCCGTTAAGTAACACTAATAACTAATGTTCTATTTAACGTCAATTGGTGCCGTCTTAGATGCTTTTAGTAGGTATAAACACTTTAATCGCCTATGTCAGAAGAACCAATGACGTCTACTTAGTCGTGATAGTTTTTCTTTAAAATTTGTTATATTTCTTTTATTTAAGATTATTTTTTGATTTTTAGTATTTGTAGTTTTGGCTGGGTGGACACTTAATCGAAAAATTGTTTGCACAAACACGTAATATTTTTGAAAGACCTATCTAACGACATCCCACACTATGGGGTAGACGAGAAAAAAAATATATCCGCAGGCAACGTTTAGTAAAGTACCGTAAAAAAAAAGTTGTACCACTTTTTTGACGTGACTAATATGTATATTCATGCCAAGTAACAGCTTTCTAGTACTAAGAGTCTCTGATCTAGGCTGCGGACGGACGGACGGACATGGCGAAACTATAAGGGTTCCTTGTTTGACTACGGAACCCAAAAAACATAGGTCAATGATTTTAATATAGGTTAAGAAAATAACGTGGCAAGTGGCGCGGCGTCCGTTCACAGAAGTGTCAAACTCATCATCGTCATGTCAGCTGAGAAACGTCCACTGCTCTTCAAAGGAATTTGGATTGAAAAATGATTGGTTTTAAAACGATAACGACCGAAAGAAGCAATGACCTACCTGTGCTATCTAATTTTTTAGCCAAAAATATAAACGTGAAATATATTACTTTATTTTATTTATTGAACACGAAGAAGTATGTAACATTTTGACAAAGGCTAGTTAAAACCTTGGTACTGGTACAGTCACTTTCATTCACTGAGACAATATTATTATCGCATGTTTAATCAAACAAAGAATTAACTCAAAACCAAATTCAGTTTTAAATAAAACTCTACTAACAGAAGTCGGGTTTGAAATTCGAATGTATTTCTATTTCACGATATTTCTGTGTTTGATTAAACTTGCGATATATAATATGAAATTGTTTCAGTGAATGAAAGTAACAAGGTACTTAAGTGTTAACATATTTTATGGCATTGACTGTACTTGTATTAACAGTAACTGTAAGGTATTGCAACTTAGGGTAAATGTGTCTTTTTTTAAGGGAATAAAACATTTTATAACAATTTAAGCGCCCTTTTACGAGGGGTGATCCGTAAGGTTTGATAATCAGTATGAACCATCCCCATAATTTTATTCTTTTAATGAGAATTATATGGAACTAATCAACCTTTAATTAGAGAAAAAATGATTTTCTGTGATAGCTAAACAAAAAACATTTGTATGAATAATATTACACGTCGGCAAAATAAGAGTGAGTTTTGTAATTATTTGGAGTGGTGTGGAGGAAGTCCTGATGCATTCAAAAAAAGTTGTTACTGAAAACGAAACCTTGGTTTATCTTTATGATTAAGGATAAATAAGTTAACTCTGTAGTAGTTTTTTTTTATCTCCAGCTCTCTCACCAAAATTTTGGTTAGGTTTTTCGGCCTTTTTCAGGATTTTTGAGGCCTACAAATAATAACTGTGACATTAGCTTTTACCAATGGCGTTCAAATAATCTACAAGAGTTATTTAACATTATTCTTTAAAAGTTACGTTAAAATATTAAAAATTAACTAAAGAAATACGAATTTGCGGCAGGAACTGTGCTTCAGTGCCTTCTAATTGACAAGAGTGCTGGTCTTCGACCAAATTTCATGTCCGCTTCCCCTGTTATGTAGCTCTACTTTCGACTCCTATTTCTCATTCAGTAATGTTCAAAAACAACTCTATAAAAATCATGAGCTGATGATGACTTAGTGAAGGTACAAAATTTAACCTCACTTTTTTTTCAAAAACTTTTTTATTCATTTAAGTAAAAATATTTTTAAAGTGGTAAAATAAATAAAATAAAAAATGACGTTATTAAGTTTTTGCATAAACAGAAAGTGTGCACATTGCAATAAAAGAATAAAGATTTACTTATCTCCCATTTTTATACCGATTATCCAAACTTATGGATCACCCCTCGTGTAATAGTTTAAGTACCTTCATTTTTACAAAAGGGAGCAAAATAGTTTTAACTCATTATATTCCTTTAAAAACGTTAAATGACCCCTTAGTTGCAATAGACCCGCCCCACCTTAAGACAGGTACCGGCACCTTCCATCATTATAAGAAACTTATGACTGCGACTTGAGTATGAGAATATTTGCGTGTGTGTATTAGTATGCTTTGGGTGTGGTGTTTGTGCACGTGCAAGGCTATTTTATCACTTTAAATAAGTCCTCTGTTTCATTATTAAGTTAATTTCTGCTTAGTATAGATAAATTAACGAGAGCATGGAATTGTATATGTAGTAGTATTGTATGTTTACAGGCATTCTATATTGAATTTTCTATTTTCTCGTAATATCAACATAAAAAGAAGTTTGTTATATATTGAAGAAGTAAATACCAAAATAATGTCAGTTTCAAATTGTGAATATTATTTACGTTGTGCATATATTTTTACGTCTGATTTTATTGTATTTAAATTTATTTTGATTTTACTATACAATATTATTTAAATATTATTTTTATTTTATTTATTGTACCATATTGTATTCAAACAATCTTATTATCAATACTTGTGACAGCTCAGATGAAGAACATGATAGCGACTAAAAGCAAAAAACAGAGGACTACTACTTATTCCATTTCTTAAGGGTATGTAATTTTATTAAATTAAGAGATAATTATTCTCCTTTTGTTGCAAACGGTACAACCACTACAAATGCAATTCCATGTTCACGATAATTCATCTATACGGTTGTTTAGATTTTCACCCGTTACTGTACTGATAGCTTGTATCCGGTTCACTAATGTGTTGCAGATTTTTTACAGTCATATTTTTTATTGTATAATGTTACTTGGCAGAAATATGTTTTGTCAGAACTAACTTTTGTATAGTTTACTGCAGCATACATACTCTTCGTTTTTTTTTTTACATTATCACATTTTTGCATACTGTCGATGATAATAATATTAATATAATCAAATATTAATTATGCAGAAAAGTTGTATGAATAATGTTTGTTTAGGTGGCATAAAGTTTTATTGTAACCTTACCTAACCGACTTTTCGGCTAGCAAAAAAACATTATTATAGAAGTATGCCGCAGGATTGTTATGGTACATTAAATGATGTTAAACAAAAGACGGCTAAAGTTATCTTCTGGTAATGCTGCAGAATGTTTAGTACGGAAAGTTATAGTTATGCCAAGTCTATAAACATCTTATGCAAAACTATCATTCGACAATAAGAATTTCTGCGATCTTTGTTCATAATTATTTGTTGAAAATAAAAACTATTGTGTTATTTTTAGATTTTATTGATAACAACTTTTGTCACAACCAGTCTAACAAGGAATTTACATTTTAGAACTAATTATAAGTCATCAAAAACCCGTAATTGTGTAAAAAGTATCTATCTGATGAGATTATATCGTACTTAATTACTGTTATGTGTATGGCAAATTTAGATGCAGAAGTGTTAATTATAAATCATAATAAAATGCGTCGTGTCTTATCTATGGTAATAATCAATTAATGGCAATAATTAAAACATATCGTTAATAAACCACATTTTGTCTTAAGACTTGAAACGTTTACTTGCGGAAACTTGAGGAAATAACGAACCGCTTATTTTAAAGGTAAAATTGTAACACGCCAAATTGCGAACAAATCTAATTAAGCTGACATCTGAAAACTTTACAGAGACACGTATCTTACCCATTAATCTTTTATCCCAAAAACACAAGCAAACTCAAAATTACAGCCGTCAAAACGTCAAGCTCATTTATAACTGATTACAATCTTGTAATCGTTTCGTCGAAAAGTGATGACAGATGTTTCCTAGGATCAAATAATGAATAAAGAGGCGAAGCGCCCTCGGGCAAGAAGTTGAGTTTAGCTGATTCGGTGGTTTTTAGTATTTTTTGGGATGAGGTTATATTTTGATATTTTTAGCGTTTTTTATTTTGATTAGTTATTAGTTTTTACTAAAGACTCCGTCCGCGTGGAAGTCCTATCGCTTTATGACCGCAATTTTTTGCTTTGATATATTTTTGGGTAGTTATGAACACATACATAACATCACGCTTTCATTCCCAGAGTGGGGGTAGGCAGAGCTAAAGAGACACCAACAACTCTAAAATGACTTATTTATAATTCTGTAACCACACTTTGCACAATCATCAGCATTTGAGTTCATAGGATTGCAGTCTTATGATTATAGTCTTGAGAATTGAAATGTCTATGGGTCTCAGATTCCACTTACCATCAGTTGGCTTGAGTGCTCGTGTGCCTTGTTCTTATCATACAAAAAAAGGCCACGTTTTGTAACACGTTGTATATAAATACCTCCGCTTATAGCGATAAGACCGCCTGTTGTGTACCGTGTAAAAAATTCATGTTTTTGTCTTCTCGTGTAAGGCGTATTTGTTTTGTATTGTATTGTACCTCCGTACCAAACTTCATTATACCTTTACGCCTGTCTTCTAATGGGGTAGTCAGACTATGGAATGCCAGGTGCACCGGTCTTAACAAACAACTTTCGCTTCCTCTAAATTTATCAATATCTTCATGCACGTACGTCGATTTAGGATGCTTTTAATTTGGCCCTTATTCAGTATCTCTGTAAGTGCATCTACTTTTTTCTGCGTTTATAACACTAGTAAAGTTATAATGGCAATTTTACTAATGGTGTCATGATTCTTGAACCTTTAACCTATGGAAACTTAAATAATTCGGATTGAAAATAACTTATAAAAAAAATATTTTAGGACAAATTGTATCTATGTGTTACTTTCAAACAAATCTTTTCAGCTATTGATGAGTAAACGATAAACGACCATTACGCATACTCTAATCTTTGCACTGATCAGTGATTACATTTAAATTTACTTTTTGATCAAGGTATGCATACACGTATGTGGGTCATCAGTACATTTGTTTTTAAGTCGAAATGGTTGTTTTCAAGTTTTCATATGATTACACACTTTTATTAACCATAGGGCCTGTTTCACAATCTCCAGATAAATACTATCTGGGTGGTTATTATGACCTAGTTATGCAGTTAATTTTACGGTGAGCGTAAAGGACAGAGCTATGGCAGTTATATAGCTCTGTCGTTTTTTCTCTGAGCGTAAACAGAACTGCATACTTAATGTCATAATAACCCCCCTGACATTTAAAGTTATCGCTTTTTTTACCATGTCATTATCATTATGAAAGAAAATAACAGAGCTAGATTTAGTTGTCTGTGATTGTGAAACAGGCCCTTAGTTTCCACACTGGCAACCGCGTCGCTTATGACTATGGACGTGGCCCAACCGACGCTTATACAGGGTGATTACCGTACGCTAGTGTCAGCGTTTCTGACTCCTCTCGTTAGGGTTTTAGTGAAGAGTTATAATGGTGTATGTCCTAGTGCGGAACAAAGCGTTGAACAGCCTGGGTTAAAATTATTAATTTACACTTTGGTAGTGAATATTTAAAGAATAGTTTTTTTTTGGTATTACTTTTGTCAATATCAAATTTTTGACAGTGAATGTTAAAAGAAGAGTAACTTTTTTGTGTATTTACTTTTGTAATACTTTTGTAAAAATAGAGTGCAATCAAATGAGATACGGGTTATGGGTAAGGACCAAAAAGTTGGCCACGCTTACTTACTCAATAAAATTTTCTATGAAACTTTTCCGTTGTGACACGAAAATTATCCTTACATTTGTAGGGATAATTTTCATGTCACAACGAAACTTTTTTCACTTTTGTTGTTTGTATGGTTAACTACGCTTAACTATGGTCTAACTATTTGGTCCTTCTTACCCTTATACACTGCCGACATTATTTATCAAATTTTCGCCAGGTACCGTACCTTTTGTTTTATATGGAGCTTACATACTTAAAGAACGCACATAAGCATTTAAGGTGAAAGGCGAAGTCAGGAAAACACTTATAAATATATGCGTTGGTGGCAGTAAATGCGTTAAGGCTGGTGAATCCTTGCCAGGTGCGGAGAGGATTTGTTGAAGAGTTTTATTGAATGAATATCTATTTAACAGGTTTCATGTCCCATGAATCACATGTGATTCATGAACGCTGTTTTGTCCTTGATCTGATTAGTTTTTTAATTAGACATGATCATATTATTTGGATATAACTATCAGGCGTATGACTATGAAAGTGCACTCCTGTGAGGGGACAGGGAACCTGTTAAATTGCGGTGTGACTATTAAAGGTCTGTTATAGGTTTAAATTTTAATGAATCTTAGCGAATTTAAGCTCTCTCCGTTGAAGTAGCAGAGTAGTAATAATACTTATTAAGTGGAGCTTTTTCGAATGGCTGCAGCGCCGAAGCAGTAAGCCGATTAAAAACCCCAATGAGACTTATACGCCGTGATATACGGACGTGAAATATTTTCATAGCGCACAATTTTGTCGGATTTAGAGCGCTTTACTTTCTTTTACATTTCTTAGTGCCAAAAACATGTGAACAGACACTGAAGAAGGGCTGCACTGTATGTTTATTTGCATGAAATACAGCGCACCTGACGATAAGTGGCACCAGCACTAAGGCCTTATTCTTCAATCTCTCTACGCTCTTTTTGTTTCCTCGGCCGCCATTAGTGTCGAGTAAATATTGCTGAAAAAACAGTTTTTACTCTGTTGAAGATTTTATAGAGGAATGCAAGGACAAAATGTTAAGTACGAATTTAGGATTAATGAATTTTAATTAATATTTTATGAAATGTCCCCTTTTTTGCTCAATCGTCTATTTATTTATCTGACCTGTAATAATTTTAATTAACATGACATCCGTTTTTTTTATTATATTGACACTTTATGTAAGCAGCGAAATTGAACTTGGCTGAAATATTAATGTATGATATAAGTATAATAATTGGCAGAAATGTTTCATGTATCTACCTAAACTAGTCATAAGTATAGCTATATTTCAAACACAATGTATTTATTGTTAAATTGAAATAAACAACTATGAATATGAGCTACTAGCTGTTTCCCGCAACTCCATCTGCGTAGAAGTCGTTTATCGCTATTCCCTAAGGAACCATCCAATTTTTTCGGTATAAAATGTTGTCCTTCCCCGGCACTCAAACTATCTCCATATCAAATTTTCATCTAAATCGGTTCAGCGGTTTATCCATGAAAGCGTAACAAACAGTCCGGCAGACAGACAGAGTTACTTTCACATTTTTAACGTTAGTATATACTTAGAAGAAATCGAGCTACTTGGTAATGAATTTCCATAGAAAGTGGCTCGATTTCTTTGCTCCCAAGTGTACATCATTACATTTACAATACGAAAACATATAAGAAGCAATAGGTTTATACTTAAATAAAGCACCAGTTCTATTGTGCTATTCATGCGTTGCCGGTAGGGAAGAATCTTAAATAGCCCTTCCTAGTCTTACTGTGGATTTCCGTTATAATCGAAGTAATCGAAAATTTCAATATCTAGACTAATTAGAGTAAAAGTGTGTAGCTAAAACTAAATTAAAAAACTATAATAAAGTGTGCAATTCGTAGTAAAAAAATAATAAAAAGAAAAGAAAAATGGTAAAATAAAATGTTTAAAATTACATTAAACTTGCTTTTTAAAGAAAGGAAAGGCGGTAAAGTGATGAAAGAGATAGATAAACTTCGTTTATAGTATTGCTTAAACAATGTCGGAGATAAACCTCGGGCCCGTGTGTCCCTGCAGCAAGGCAGTGTGAGTTCTTAGCGTGGCGATGCCTTGTTTTCTATATCGCATAATTTGCCAGCCTTTACGTGAAAACTCAAGAATTAATTCAGTAAGCTGCTTAGTTTTTGGCTCATTTGTGAATAAAATATGACGTTGGAATAGTAAGACAATTTATTTTGTTAAAATGTACAGAACTGTGCTTGTGTGTTATTGGTTAGAACTGACACGTTTTTGTTGGTCGTGTTTGAGGCGATTTTATAAAAAAACTTTAGACGGATCGTCAAACACTTTTTGTTTGTGAAAACAGTTTTTTAATTAAATTATCCGTTTATGAAGTAGTGAAGCTTAAGCTTTAAAGCGCTATTTTAGACTCAAGTGCCCCCCCCCCCCCTTCTACTCCCTACAGCCAAAATTACAAATAAAAAAATCTTAAATGAAAGAGCCTATAACCAATTTTAAAGAAAAACTATCACGACTAAGTAGACATCATTGGTTCTTGAGATACAGGCGATTAAAGTGTTTATACTGTAACACCCCTCCCCCCCTTCTTATATATATATTTTTTTTTTATATATTTAATATTTAATTTAAATATTTATTTTAATTTATTTATTATTTACCTTATCTATTAACCTATCTATTTAATCCTACCTATTTAATTAATCTCTTGGCCAAGTGATCGTCTAATGTAAAGGACCTACGTTGTGAACCCGTCATGATTAGTAACCTAAGAACTTTTCGTGAGTATAAGAATGGTATAGCTATATGATTAAAACCTTGAACTTGTAGCATACTAAATTAAATCTGAAGTGAAGTGATGAATGAGAATGATAATTGGGTCTTATTACTAATATAAGTCAGTCAGTCTTAGAAATAAGTTAGGGTTTGACTAGAGCTGGAAAGTATGCTTAGGGCATATTTAGTTTGCGCCTACGGTCAGAGCCCACGACTCCCCGCTCAAGACTGTGAGATTCGTCTACCTGACTAGACATCCCTCCAGCGCTTAATTTTTTTTCTTTCCATTTGAGACTTTTAATTTTATAGTCTTTGTCAATCGATAGTCATAGTTTAGTCAATAATAGTCTGTCACCAGTATTCAAGGGACAAGAGGAATACACAAAAGCTCCACACTCAATGCAAGAGTCTAATTTAAAATAATAGTCAAATGGTTTTGTATGTATCTCATATTTAAGTTTACTTCTTGGAGCTAGTTTATTACTGAGTCAAAGTTAAACAAAGTCCGTCAAGATGAAGGTAATATTGTACCTAAAGTGTCATTCTATGGAACTTGCTAACTATGTAAACAAGCCGCCATACTAAAATTGACATTAGATGTCAATTTTAATATATTGTTTGTTTACATAGTTAGCAAGTTCCATAGAATTACAGTATAAATAAATAGTTCTTTAGAATCAAGTTTATGAAGATTTAATAAATGGCAGTTCACTGCAATTCCTATGAAGAGTTCAGCTTTATTTCAATGATAATTCCTTAAAATTATAGTGAGCCTCTCTAGTCATGATTTCAATTATAAAATGTAAGTACCTGAAGAAATATATTCCCGTAGGAATGAGTTTGTGTTTCCAACTGTTCAAAGACCATAATTGAATTACCTTCGAGCAATACCTGGCAGGGACATAACCCTTAACGCAAACATAGAATTCACTCTATGTAAAACATTAAATATAATTTGAGACAAATCAGTCAACCCTATAAGTTCTTCAATGTTGAACTATAATTGGCTATATGCCTACTGACTAGAGACAATCACATGTCATTAGCTCACTTTTACCTACCTATAAATAAACTGTATTTGCAGTAAATATTATAGACTTAATATGTTCACGCTATTTAAAGCCGCACTGACTGAAAATTATGTTTTATTTACTGGGAGAACCCAGTTTACTAAGTCGCAATTGACCATTTCTATTTTATTAGGTATAGTAAAGCTTTCCAGTCATATTACTATTATATGATGTATATAAGTTCACATTCACAAGAAGGAGTGACCTCGGTCAACATAATGCACATTTTTCTATGCTTGTATTCAATTAGGAACGGCGTGATGAAGTTTACCGTACAGTGACCAGCTGTTGTCCGTAGACATTGACAGCCGAGTCGTAACTCGGTATGTACGAGAAACCACCAGCCTCAGAAGAAGAATTGAGGGAAGACAGTCCAACTCATAAATATTACTTTGAACTTATTAATGCAGGCAGTCTGTTACTGACTAGAAATATTTACTTTCTGAGTAGCTTACTTGAGCTTAAATGGTTGAGTAAATCATTGTTAAACCAAAACGTAATAAACTGGGACATCTCAGCTTAAATTAGATATATAATGTAGTTTATTCCCCAAATGCATTAGTTATGACGATCAATATATTCAATTCAACCTGCTTCCTTCACTATTCAGTGGCGGAATAAATTCATACACGGACGAGTTTAAGATATAATATCAATACGCACGAATACCTATTAGTATAGATTAAACCCTACTTTTAAATATCTAATGCCCTATTTTCCTACATAGTTGAAGCTACCCTAACACCACTTTATAGGCCTATTCTACAAACTACAACCTAGAGGCTTACCTTGTCCTCATATTTAGCTAGGTCCCTAGGTAAACTGTACAGTTCAGCTGAGTCGGCTGAAGTAGGCAACCTAACACTCGTGTGGTGTGTACCTCCCCCCTCACGGACCGAAGTCCAAGTTGTGAGAGTAAGGCGCCCTATAATGTGATTAGTGTATATAAATATATAAAAGGTTTATCGGGACCCGTCCTCAACTCCCCCAGAGCTTCTATGGGTGCAGCATCGCATGCCAACCTGTGGCCCCATTTCCCCTCCGAAGGCTGGCATTGAGAACAAGTAGGCTCTTTTGCTGATGTCTATGTTGGTAAAGAGACCATCAGGGCGTGCCCACCGCTCTTTTAGATTCTAATAGTTCCAAAGCTGAAGCGTTTGTCACCGTTAGGCTGCCCCGGATTTGGCAGACTTACTAGTGGCTGTCTGATCACCGCTCTGGTACAATCAAATGCTCAATATAGCTTAACACAACAAGAAATTCCCGCCCCATAATAAAATATTTCTTTAATCCCAACTAATTTAAACAATGTACCAGACACAAATGACAACTAACCCAAAACATTTATCTGAAAAATACACAAAAGAAATAACACAACACAAATAAAATCAAGTAAAACTCTCAAGGTAAAGTTAATAATAAAAGGGCAACTCACCAAGGTGTAGAATGTCTAAAATTAATTATTAATTATAAATAATACTTTCTCTGTAGAAAGAGAACCCTATTACCAAAGGAGGACCGTCCGCCCCGAGCTGCTGCGACGACTGCTTTTGTGTTTGCTTCCATCTCTTCCTCGTCACCTCGGTTTTTTGAGCAAATCCCTATTTCGTGTTATCCAAAAGCGTAGAGCAACCTAATTATGACCCTTACTCGCCCCGTATAAAGTGTGCTCCACAATTTCTACGCAACTATCGCTCCTTGTTCTTGAACTATCGTATAATATTACGTCACATATCCTAACTCGCAACCCTGTATTATGAATCCTATTCCGAGGTGATAGAATTTGTAATATAAAACTAATACTAATGAAACTAGGTGTTTCCCAGAAAATTCCGTTTGGTAAAAGGGCAACATTTTACCCTAGTATTGCCTGTGCACTAACTGATAGAAAAATAAACTTATTTTAATAATAAATATCCATTGATATACATCAACGCATATATTTATAATATATTCTGAAAAAGGCAGCAGATCTGTTACGAGTACAAACAACTTTTTACCCGAACGCTTGTTCATATGTAAAACAATGCCATCTACCTCGAACTTCGAGAGGCACTCATAACCTTTCCTAGATGACTGATCTATTGTATTGATTTCAAGTAACTAGCTATTTTAGATAGTTCACAAAGTAACTCATAGGGGTCGCTGTTTTCGATGTGTCCCTATTTTGATAACTGTAAGGTATTCGAGATTCTATTTTTTATTATTAAACTTGATTGTATGTAAGTTTCTTAAATATATGTTTTATTATAAATAAAGTTTGTATAAGAAACAGCGTTACCTTGCTGTGTTCAGTTACAATACGTACTAAAATCATCTACGACGGCACCAATTGACTTTAAATAGAAAATTAGTGATTACTTGATGTTTTTTTATGTTTGAAGTACTTAACGGCGTCGGAACCCTACACTGAGCATGGTCCGACATGCTCTTGCCCGGTTTTATTAGTTGAATGTAGAACAAAGATCCTTAGAATTGGATTTCATTGTTAAAGTGGTTCAGTAACCCTATATTCTTCGAAATAGTTAGAAGCAAGGTGAAGCAAAACAGGTGGAGCTTCGTAAGGATCACTTACCTTGTTTCTTGGAAGGTATAGATTTGCCATCGACGATGCGAAAACTGATAAAAGGCTGAAGTGGGCTATTGGTGAAAAAATTTATGGGACTTCAGTTAATTAACTAACCTATTAGCATTTGAAAAAAAGTTATTATTTGGGTTTTCGGAGGCGGTTATTATGTTTTTTCAACGTTTTATTTTATATTTTTTAATGATCCCACTGAACTCACACTTCTCAATGAATTAGAACGACAGAAATGTGCTTCGTCATAGTCACTTAACTATCTAAATCGATATATCTTATTGCCACCCTTGAAATAGTTACCATTGAGGAGTTCCGGTTGCCATCGGTGGTCTTCATGATCGGTTTCACTTCACCAAATGATACTTTTTGCATGCAAATGCTAAATTTGTTACTGAAAATACCAAAAACGCTATTTGTACATTTACCTATAATATTTGAGGAGTTCTCTAGATTCCTCTCGGGTCCCCACATCAGAATAAGATACCAACTTGGTGAAAATGGGACCACCTCGGCATTACATCCTATCAAACAAAAAAATAGTTTTCAAAATCCATCTACAGTTGACGGAGTAAACAAACACATAAAAACATACGGTCGAATTGAGAACCTCCTCCTTTTTTGAATATTTATAACGCTGACTAAGTTTTTTTATGTTAGCGTAAAGGATACAAGATTAATCTTATTATGTTTCTTACAGGTCTTCAAGAGTAGTCAAACTGGCGCAATTAAGTAAGTAAAATGGACAACACTTTACAAAATACAGTAAATAATTAGAATACAGTACGAGACTATGCGATGAGCCTCTTTTCAGCGTGTGTTAAGAAAGTAAAGTCCTTGTTACGATAATTATTAACGTGGTATCGTATCGTCAGCACAATGTTCAGCTTTAATAAGTTTTCTTCATCGCAAATCCTTTAAATGAAACGCCCAAATGTTGCTGCAAACATTGATTTATGCCCAAAGTTTGGATGCACCTCGCATTGTACAAGACAATGGTTTGCTCAGATGAACAGTTCATTTATTCAACCGTAGACGCTGCAGACTTGCTGCGAAGTCATTGTTGTTTTACACAGCTTGTTTGCGTACTAGTTTATTGAAATTTTGTTCTCATTTACGAGGTATAAATAGGATTTGGCGAAATGTTAGTTATTAGTTTATTTTAGCTGTATTAAATGTAGCTTGCATTATACGTTGGGGTTGTCGCGCTAGAATCTGAATACTGCCACTCCATGTCTTCCCGTGCGTGTGATAAGAGGTAACTGAGGGCATAAGGGCACTACAAGTACTATTAGGTGATGGGCTTGCAACCTGTCACTAATACACTAGTTAAATTCTGGGCCTGATTATGCAAAATGCAACAGAATAATAAACAAGTATTTTTAGAGGTTTGGTATTTTTGTAGCTCTGCCTACCCCACTCTGGGAATGATGGCGTGGTGCTATGCATGTATGTATGCATTATAAGTTATCCTGAGAGATAAAACTAACCTTCAACCGTAGATTACAAGACAAACGGCTGCAATCATTCAGTGATGAGTCATCACTGATGACTGATGATTATGTCGTTCCTTAGCTACGATTTTTCATATACAAGTTTGAAAAAGGACCGAGTTAATTGTCTCTAAAATATCTCTGAGTTTGGCGGTATGCCACTATATGCAGTAACTGAATATTAAAATCATGGCACATATTTCATGTAGAATGAAATTAATAAGAAAATCATCAGGAGTCTAAAGGCTCGTTCAGACCAGCAGTTGGACTGGCTGGCCGAGAGGAACGCAGCTATCTGTTAGAAATGGAAGTGTATAATATCTTTATTTTCTTCTTTTTTACCCGACTACGGCAAAGCAAAGGAAGGGTAATGATTTATTAGTGTCGGTGCACCGCGAAAGCCTGCATTGATTTCGCTAATGTCAAGTGAGTAAAAGTAAATCAGTAAACAGAATAAATCAAAAGTAAAAGAAAGAACTTCACGTTTTGTCTTTCCTTGTTTATTTTTCTTTGTGTGGTGTTCAATTAAGCGTATTTGTATTGTATTGTTAAGGAAATGCCGGACAACTATTATTTTACCATTTTCCTCCCCGAAGGTTACCGGAACTATTTTTTTTTCACTCTAACAAATAACTGCGTCTCTCCCGGCTTGTCAGTCTAACTGTTGGTCTGAAGGAGCCTTTAGACAGGTGATAATTATGTCATTCCTTTCATTCTACATGAAACTTTTACTCACAAATTAAACTAGGGATGGCTCAACATGATTTGTCAAAACATGACCGACACGGGATGACTATAAATCTGCCCTCCCAGGCAAAAAACAGTATGTTGAATTCAATTGCCAAAGTAAATTAAATCCACTTCTCTAAGTAATAAGGTTGTGATTGCAACAGGAGTTTCATTGGAGTTTCTGCTATTTAGCTTACCAGGGCAGAAATAATGATGAGTACATTTTTTAATAACCATTTCTGGGTAAGGGCCCATTCGAAATGCATTTACCATATTCGGCACTGGGTAGCCATCCGTGAACATAATACATTAAATTTCTCTTAATAAGTGAAAAACACAGTAAAAACTCTTGGAGACTGTGGTAGACTTAATGAGAAGGTAGACTTTTTTTTATAGAAAGTGAGTCAAACGAGCAAGCCTAATTCGTTTAAAAAAATATATGTAGTTTTGTTCCAAAACTGATAACGTTAATTCGTTGTGTTATGATGCTGCTAGAATTATGGGTGTCTGTTGGTACTAATAAAGCTGTCGCGAGGGTATCGTCTTGGGTCGTCCCATTCGTTTTTTGTCAAGTTCTTAATTCGTCTCATTCTGCTTTCGTCATCCATTCTTCATTCGTCACATTTGCTGGTGGTCTTTGTCGTCTTTTGTCATATTCGTTTTTTGTCTTGATCTTATTCAGGTTCATTCGATGTTCGTCACTTCTTCTTTTGACATGTTCGGTGTTAGTCTCTTTACGTTTTAGTCTCATTCGTTACTCGTCACTTTATTTTCGTCACGTTCGTTTTTGGTCCCATTGGCAATAAGTCACATTTGTTTTTAGGCCCATTCAAAATTCGTCTTGTTCGGTTTTCGTCTCAATGCCCGCTTTAGTTATACGTTATTTTTTTATGAGAATATGTTTTTTTATTTTACAGATGAATGAATATTTTAACTTTAATTAGCAAAATAAACCTTTTTTTAAATACTAATTTCTTTTTCTGTTGTTTATGCTGTAAAATTGCACTATTTATAGCGAAAAAGGATTTATCTGGATTTGTCACTTTCATACATTCTGTCGATAACAAATTTCGACAACGGATATCGAAGCGTTTTGTCTAGAACCCCAGATCACTATTTACTAGGAGCCGAATTTGCTCGTACAAAGGAGTAGAACCCCCTGACTAAGTACCTATAATAGACATTTTTTTTTACTTCATAATTTTCATAATCTCTCTTTTCGTGATTTTCTTGATCCTAGTTGCCTGAAAGAAAACAAGTAAAATTGTGAATATCAAACGGGGCAAATAGAGAATGTGTCCAATAAAGAATGAGATCAATTTCTAAAGAGACCAAATAAGAAAAATACGAACTTAGAATAAGACCAAAGACGATAGGACGAATAGCGAATGAGACTAGAAAAGAGATAGACTAACATCGAACATGTCCAAAGAAGATGATGACGAATACCGGAATGAGCCTGAATAAGAAAAAGACAAACTACAAATATAACCATAGACGACAAAGACTACCAACGAAAGTGACGAATGAAGAATGGATGACAAAAGCAGAATGAGACGAATTAAGAACTTGACAAAAAACGAATGGGACGACCCAAGACGATACCGTCGCGAGCGTCTCGACTCTGAAACATAAGTGCAGAAAAGAGTAAGAACGTCTTCTAAGTAGCCTTTCTTCAAGGTTTCTTTGTATATCGCAGACTTTTATTAGAAACTAAAAGATAAACTTGAAAACAATATGATAAAGATTATTGTGCAATTTTTTTATTAAATAATATAGTTTAAGCATTACTCATTAACAGACATAGAAGTTGTTGTGGCAAAAACGTCAATTGACTAGGGACTTCCTTCCGATATTAAATTTATCGATAACTGTTTCAAATACTTTTTATAAAGTATCATAGTAGATAGTTAACGTTTACTGGATTAAATAGAAATTAACTTAAATGCTGATCACTAACCATGGAGGTAATTCAATCGATTTGCATATAAAATAAATTTAAACCAATATTGCCTTGCAACAAACGCATATTTAGGTAAATTGTTTAACATTGTCTAGCATAATAGTATACTCTAATATAAAGTAATACTCTAGCATAATACTTAGTATACTCTAGTACCCAGTTTTCGAAAAATGCATGGAAAAGACACAAACATAAAAATATTATAAATAGATAATCATTTATTTTTATAGTTATGCTTATGCCACTTTTAAGTTTTGAGTTACGGTGTATGAAAATTTTATGTTCATATTATACGTTATCTCATAATCATACATACAACTGTCATAAGAAAGTACAATTTATCGATAAATTATTATAGTTCGGAAGTCCCTAGGACAATTTTATTCATGCCACAAAAACTTTTATCTCTGCTCATTAAAATCAAATAGTAAGTTAATGATTTAAAACCTTTTCTAGCTTTACTGGCGCAGTCAGCTAATATACTCAGAAGCCCAACACCGTTCCTTTGTCAACTCCCAAGATAAACAAGGCATTTTACACTTCAACCGATTTACTCGAATGAAAAAAGTTTGTAACAGGATGCCACCACCCTTGGCCATTTTTACTTTGGAAATACCTGATTCGTTTTTTTTTTCCACTCTCACGAAAGGCGAAATATATATTTTTAACGAAATGTAATTTTGCTGGCAACTTTTCACTTACGTCGCGTTGAAGTTTGCCGGAGCACGACTAAGTTTAGATTATTTTTGAAAGTTTTTTGGAGTTCTTCCATGTATACTGCGATGTTATTCTCGCACTTATTTAGATCCATACTTTTTACGATGGTGGGGATGGAGTTATTTAAGAAACCTGGAAACGAAAGGGATAAAAAAGGTAAAGAAAGTTTACGCAATTATAATGTTACTCGTGTTTAAAACTGAAGCTCTTATTCTAAACATAATCGATTCTTGTTCTCGTTACCTTGGTAGTTATAGTAGTTAAAAAGTTACCATTTTGGGACAATATGTTTTGCATAATAATTATTAAAGCGATTAACACCCATTTCATAATTTAATACAATATTTTAAAAGAATGACCAGCACGCAGTTCTCGCAGCACGGCCAAAAAGATGGTGGCTACGTTTGTGTTCAAATCGGGTCACGAGGCTACTATTCCTCTTGAAGATCGTAGAACGGTCAATGCCGATTGGTACACCACTATTTGTTTGCCGAGTATCTTTGCTGAACTCCGAAAAAAAAACCCTAGTCGCCGCATTATCCTTCACCACGACAATGCCAGCCCTCACACCGCTCGGAAAACAACTGAGTACCTGGACGGTGAAAAAGTCGAATTACTGGACCATCCTCCATACAGCCCCGACTTAAGCCCCAATGACTTTTTCACATTCCCCAAAATTAAGGATAAGTTGCGTGGTCAGCGGTTTCAGACGCCGGAAGCAGCAGTGGAGGTTTTTAAAATGGCCATTTTGTCGACCCCTACTTCAGACTTCAATAAGTGCTTTAATGACTGGTTTGATCGCATGGAAAAGTGCATAAAATATAAAGGAGAATACTTTGAAAAACAATAAAAATACTTTTATTCAATTTAACTGCATATTTTTTTCTATTCCCGAAACTTTCAGTTTGACCCTCGTATTATATTGTCATAAGGTAAAAAAGTGGATACATCTCCTAACACTCTACTTCTTAAAATGCTTACTGATACCATACTCGACTTCCAAAACTGTAAGAATTAATATTAACTGTCCACCCATCCGTTTTACCGTGATCCACATTAAATTGAAAATGATTCCGATTTCTTGATCCTTGTAGTTTGGTACAAAATGTTTGTCTGATTCTTATTTACTATGCGGGCGTAGTAAATTACCTCTCGTCCGGGATTGATCGCTCCTCCCGGCCGTTATTGCACTAGCTTTAGTTTAAAAGTGCAATTTACTTATACAGATACGCAAAAACTTACAAAAATCAGGTAAAAAAATGTGAATAATACGACAAAATATGCTTGGGACAGTAATTGTAAGCTCAATAATGATTTATAAATAAACATTTCATTTAATTAGAACTGTGGTTTTGGCAATGCATTTACTTATACATTCTTGAAAATACATATGTCTTTATGACATTTACGAGTAGGAGACAATTAATTTGTTCCTTTTAAGGGTTCCTTACCCAAAGGTTAAAAACGGGACCCTATTACTACTGATTTCACTGTCCCTAATAGGGTCAAACAAAAATAATTTTTTAAAGGGTTTGTTATGAGGGAGCCATACAACAAACGTGTTTTTTTGCCGTTTTTCCTCGATATTAATACGTTTGCAGCCAAGGAGGCTGCAAACGTATGCCATAAAAAATTAATTAATCGCACCAGTAGTAACCATTTTTTTAACAGTACACTGACTCATAATTCGTCACAAAAAATCTAATTGTCAGGTATTTTGATAGGAAAAAAGCCATAAACTCAAGATATAAGTAGAAAAAAGAATTATAACAATTTTTAGCCAAAGGAGACAAAGGTGTAGTAACTCAAGGAAGCGTTATTTGCCAGTATCATTAAATACACACACACAGTACAATGTACAGGGTGCAAACCCGACTGCAAAAACATAAACCCGATTTCAAAAAAGAATGAAACATGTTAAGACCTTTGTAATGTTTTACACTACATAATTATGAGTACTAACCACCATGTAGTATTCGCTATCTGATAAAGAATAGAACCGTTCCTAGTATTCCTATGATCACGTAGAGTCCAAATTTAGGAAAATCCAACATTTTGGCAGCAGGCATAACCTGTGAGTGGAACTCCTTCCATTATAATCGCCATCCAGTCTGCTAGCAAGCTATAAAAAAAATTGTTCGTAGTCGAAGGCCAGTATGGCGATGCACATTTCTATAATAATTTCTGGCCTTCGACTACGAACAATATTTTTAATAGCTTGTTAGTAGTCAGGATGACTAATCATAATGGATGGAGTTCCACTAACAGGTGATGCCTGCTGCCAATGTGTTAGATTTTCCTAAATTTAACAAAAACATAAATAAAATGTTGTTTAAAATCACTCATCCTAGCTACTTAAATATACAATATTTTGTGACATTAGACTGATAACTAGCGACATTCAACGGGCAGCTGGTTCACTAAACTTACAAGTAGGTTATTAAAATAATGGTTAATTAAACTAATGATAAACAAGAAATAACGGAAAATAACCCGCGGAGCGCCCGGCTCTCGAAAGCTAAAATGCCCTGTAGCCTTACCATGATTTGTCAGTAACCATACTCGCTAGCGAGTCAAATGCTCTATCCCACTCTATTACAAATCTGTGTTCATTCATGGTAAGTATACTAAGCGCCCGTTATTTTATAATCTTGGTACGTTTTCAGTTCCTACCTACTTGAGAAAAAACGACACAAACATTGCTTACCTACGCCATCTACCATCCGGTAGCGGAACTATTATTAATTGCCTATTAGCGCCATCTGTCGGCGTAGTTGGAAATTGTTTTCTATGCAATATTTTGTACCATTAGATCGATAACTAGCGACATAGGTTAGGTATTTCCCGTTGACCTAGAACTATGAAATTTGTCAAGAAATACTCCTATATTACAATTATAGGGAAAAGTCAGAAAACTATAACATTTGTCATAATTTTTTTTTTTAAAATAGTCTTGTATCAAATTTTATACGACGAATATTATTACGACGCTAGAGTGGAATGTGTATTCATACATACATACATACATAGAAACATACGTAGGGTGTCAAAATCATTGCCCTTCCTTTGCTTCGCCGTAGTTGTTTAAACTTTTCAATTTGTTTAGGAGTTATTAAGGTTTTAATGATACTGGCAAAGAACGCTTTGCCTCCTTTGGCTAAAAATAGTTATAATTCGTAATTCTACTTACATCCAATTCTCAATAACGTTGCACAATAATTCCAAAATATATACGCATTCAAAATAAATCCACGCTTTCTAAGCCACTAAAGTATTTTTCGTTTTTCATTCTACAACTTTGCCTTTTCGTACTTAATAAAATTGATCTAGACTATGGTAAGGTAAGGCATATTGTCTCAAAAGTTGGCATGGTTAGTTGTTTTATGACTTTGAAATCGTGCAACAAGTTTTACTTAAGATAAGCAAAAAAAAGTTATTTTTGTTTTTCTTCCAAGCCAATTTAGCTATAGGTAATTTCGTATTCATCCCAAAATACTAAAATATGGTGTGGGTTTTTTACAATTTTTATTGGATTTCATGTATTCCGGGAAAGTCAGTCGTTTTCGTAGCAAAGATGGAAGTACAAACCCAAGATTTGCCCAAACGTGCTGTTTTTTTTTCTAAGCGTCTCAGTGCTATAGTTTCCTTTTAATAATCCTACTTTAGCATTTTTTCTACACAAACTTCAGATGAATGGTTCGTTTTTAGAAACGATAACCAAGGAACTTTCGAAATACATCTGTCAGAGGTTATTTTGGTAAATTGTTTGTAAGGGTTTCTTAGCAAATAAAAGTTTTCTCAATCGTCGATTAGGGCATTCAGAAATAAGTTTGCGTGCAGAGATTTTTCTAAGTGCGTTCCGCTGGGAAAATGGTGGCATTACTTGGTTTGTGCAATATTTCCTCGTCTTAATGTAAAAATATTTATAAAGCCACGGCGATTTTAGGGTTACGTAGTCAAACTAGGAACCCTTATAGTTTCGCCATGGCCGTCCGTCCGTCTGTCCGCAGCCTAGCGCAACGACTCTTAGTACTAGAAAGCTGTAATTTAGCATGAATATGCATATTAATCATCCCAACTAAGTAAATTCAATAAAAAAAAAATGTGCCTCCCCTACATGTAAGGTGTGGATGTATTTTTTTTTCTGGTTTACGCTAAACCCTGTGTTTGTGAAAACAGTTTTTCGATTAAGTAATCCGTTTATGAACTAAGACGGCACCAATTGACTTTAAATTGAAAATTAGTTATTATGGTTGATTTTTATGTTTGTAGTATTTAACGGCTTCGGAACCCTGCACTAAGCATGGTCCGACATGCTCTTGCCCAGTTTTTTTGTTCTTTGTTTTTCAAAAAAAGGTGCATGTTGTTAGTACCTATCCTATTATATGCTTGCCAAACTTATTCAGTTTGTTGGCTAGTAATGCGCTCAAACTTATAGCTAATCATGCACTTGGGCATAGTAACTACATACAACAATTCTTATCAACTCTACCTAATTAAATAAATACTATAAAATATTTTATATTTTTCAAAGGCTCTTTTTGAGGGCCGATTTAAAGTTCTATGTTTTGTATAAAATTACGTTGTTTAACCAAACATGGCCGATTCTTTATTGTAAAAGGTAATGACTTAGGTAAACAGGCATTGCAATACTGCTAACCGCTTCTATAAAATTGTATCCATTTACACGGTTTTTTAATGTTGGTACTGGGAAACGGTAGGACCTTAACCAAAATAATCAAATACGAGTAGAACAATAAATAGTTCTTCGTTATTGCATTAATTTATTTACATAATTCTAAGCTTCGTATTATTTATCATATGAGTTACAAAATTAATTCTGTTCTCATAAGTGTAACTCAATAGCAAAGTCAACTCATTATAAATTACGATGCGTAAAAATATAAAACAAAAACTATTATTTTGTTAAGCAAGGTCAATAGGATTGAATAAGTGCTTGAAATAATTACGAATGCATTCTGTATTGCACCTAGAAGAAGCCGTATAGGTACCAGGACGGGGTGAAGCCCTAACAGGCTTTGTCACATGCTACAAAAATGTTGCAGCATTTCATGCTCCTCTAGCTAATTCAGTTTCATTTGCGTAATATTTTGCTTTATGTGTCAGCAATACTAGAGATATCTGGGTTTTCTACACATACTCGAATTATTAGACAAACATTTTTTTTCCTGTCCAGCCTGAAGGATTCTGAACGCCACGGCTCTCAACGGCAAGACTTTAACAATTTTTATTCTTTTGACATAGTAAAAAAATGTCTAGAAATGTGATATTATAAAACAACATTGCTGCCTTCTATTTTATTGGAAGTGTATAATAAATAAGGAAATATGGCAAAAAGAAAAGTATGTGCAAATAGTGTTCAACTTTATAATGGGGATAAGTACTCAAAGAAAATCTAAACAGTCGGTATATTACGGTAAAGGGCAACGACGGACTCTAATATGTAAACAGACCTTATTAACTTGGTAATAAAGTTGATGTGTACATATTTATTTGCAATACATATAATAAAATACCTACAGTACCTACAGTTAAAAATACTTTCTGAGAACAGTCCTTAAACGTCAAAGTTCGTGTTATGAGTCCTGTCAGGCAGTGTTAAGGTACTCGTAGTTTTACGAGACTCGTTTGGTTCATTATTCATGTTAACAAACATAACATTATATAATTATATTGCAATCAAGTCACCGTAATAACACTAATAACACATCAAGCACAAACAATTAAAGTATATATATCTATAAAATATCAGCTGTATACCGCATAAACGTCTGTTTGGATGCCTGAACAAGCCATCAATTTCAATAAAATGACTGAGAGAGACAAAAAAACTGTAATCAATCATTTGGACAGCGCGTCAATTCAGGCAAGGGGCAGAGTGGCGCTTCATAAAATGCTTTAGGATTTTATAAAGAGGTACGTAATATTATATTACTACCGCCTTTTTTCGCAATTGAAATGATGACAAGGCAAAAAATATTGCTGACTTTTGGAATGTAAACTTTGACTTATGGTCCTTATGGAATAGGGATGCGGATAAACGTTCAGGGGGGTTATCAGGAGCTAGCTTTGCAGTTCTGTTTACGGTCAGCGTAAAGGACAGAGCTATGGCGGTTATATAGCTCTGTCCTTTTCTCTGAGCGTAAACAGAACTGCAAAGCTAGCTCATGATAACCCCCCAGATTCTTTATTTTCAATGAGCCACAAAAATACACGAAAATCTCAAAACTGGATTTATTTTGTTTTTCATTTATTTATAACTACGAGTATGTAAAACTAATACGTGTGGTATTTTTAAATTGAAACTTATGACGTAGTAGGATGATATTTTTTTAAATCTTCCTCGAAGCCATCGTTTTCACATTTCATAAAATAGTTTTTTGTTTGGGAACAAAAATTTGTTCGTATACTGGGCCTCTATTCAGGTGCGTTAAAACGATATCGTGTTTGACGTGTTTCCGTATTGTCAACGTTTTGATAACTCTTATGTCATTTACGATAATGGCGACTGTGACATAAACGATTTTTTTAAACGTGTCAAACACGATATCGTTTTAATCTCGTCTGAATAGAGGCCCTGGTCTGTTAAATGAGTGAAGGGACCCCATTATATGATTCGAAAAAAGACCATTGTTGCAATATTAATAATACTGCTGACCAAAACAAATGGCTAGGATACTCATATGGACTTCATGCTCTTATAATTAAGGTCGAGCATGACTGTTCAGATAGAGGGGCACAGGAATAAAGAGTTCTTTAACTATTTATGTCTCCTTTGAAAATAAATTGACGACACGCTAGCCTAGGTTGGTAGTGACCCTGCCTTTGAAGCTAGGGCTCCTGGGTTCAAAACCCGGTAATAGCAGATATTTGTGTGATGAGCACGAGTATTTGTTCTCGAGTCTTGGATGTTTTCTATGTATTTAAGTAGATATATATTTATCTATATAAGTAAGTTTATCGTTGTCTAATACCCATAGTACACGCCTAGAGCTAAGTTTGGGACTACGTCAATTTGTGTGACATTGTCTTGTGATATTTATTTTATTTTTTATTTATTTAAATGACGAATTTACCTCTGAACCATAATAGCCCCGCCAGACTTTGGCATTGACCTTGGCTTGTCCTTTTGCTTTGAGATGGCAGAATAAGTAAAATATTATTTTCACACATTGACATTCTCAATACGCCGGAAACTCGATAGCTCTTGTTTGTTTGTACATGTTACATTATACTCGTACTATCGCTACGCACCATTTAAGGAAAAATGATTGCTAAACACGTGTGTTTATGTGTTTTATTTAATTATGTGTCGATATTTATTATATTTTCTTTTGTGTCAGTCTCTGTTAGTATTTATTCATTATTTTTCCACTTACGAGTATATCTACTCGTTCCCACTTTTTGCTTTCATTATTTTCCTCATTCACCCAAAGGTTAGCTGGAAGAGATTGCTTAAAGGGATAAGTTCGCCTTTAAACATTCGTATTCTGTAAATATTGTATTTGAATTTATGTGTTTTATACAATAAAGTGGTTACAAATATACAATACATTGTAAAAGAAAATACTATACACACTATTATTCTATTTTAAAATACAACGCAAAATATTAAATTTTTAGCTAAAAGTAAAACGTAGTTAATTTTTACACCTTAAACAATAAAGCTTTCAGTAAGCTGTCTGTTTAAAAAAACACAAGAACACCTTTCTTATAAAAATTTACTGGTAAAATATTGTTAACTAGACAATATTTTTATTCTATTCAGATTATTTGACAAGATTGTCCATTATTGGTTTTCGTTTTTATGTGTGGCAAAAATACCAAATTTCATTTGTTAGCTTTTTGTACAGATTGATACAATCAAGCACGTTATGAATTTAGATCATTCGGACAAGTTCTCTCGATGAACAATGTGCCTATCTACACTCGGCGTCAAAAATATCGCCCCTCCTCGGAAAATAATTACAACCGACTTTAAACCCTACTTGATCAAGGACAACAATATGATTGTTAGGTATCATTTGAAAGGTAATAAAGTGTTTTTTTAGGAAAATTAAAAAAAAAAAGGATTTTTCCTTGGGGTCAAAAATTAAAGGAAATGACATCGCGAACAGTTGAAAAATGTTTATTCAAGTTTAAATTTACAACAATAAATGGATAACAAAATTTTACAAAAAGTGCCTAAAATTAACTTAAAACCTAGTGTTACCCCCCCTTGCCCTTATCACTGCCTCTAAACGGTCTTTCATTGATCGCGCCAACTTTATGATGTCTTCTTGTGGAATGTTGCCTGCGTCCTGAAGATCTTGCAGGGTGGTAGGGGCGGCATCTCCTGACCAAACCCGTCGCTTCAGCTCGTCCCAAAGGTGTTCAATCGGGTTAAAGTCAGGACTCCTGGCTGGCCACGGCAAAACGGGAATCCCGACCTCCTCCAGATAATCCCGAACAATTAATGCAGTGTGGGAGCGAGCGTTGTCGTGCATTAATGTGAACCCAGAGCCGACGTAACCCGCATATGGCATCACATGCTCTTCCAGGATCTCGGCAATGTATCGGCGAGCATTCAGGGATCCTTGGCCGCGAGTGCCTCCAGTCCTGGAGACGCAGACAAGGTCGGTTTTGCCGTCTATAGACATGCCCCCCCAGAACATGCAAGAGCCACCTCCGTAGCCCACTGTCTCTTCAATACAGGCTTGAGCAAATCGTTCGCCCGACCTTCTGTAGACTCTGGCCCGCCTGTCGTTGCAATAAAGACAGACTCTCGTCTCATCAGTAAAGAGAACCTGCCTCTATTGCTCAAACGTCCAATCGACGTGGTCGCGGCCAAATTGCAAGCGATCTCTGCGATGCTGTGCGGTCAACATTGGGCCTGTAGCAGCCCTGTGAGCCACGATATCCTTCTCTCGCAGTCTTCTTCTGACTGTAGAGATGCCGACTGATCTTGTCCGAGCTTCTCTGAGGCGTTGTTGCACCTCAACAGCACTAGCGAAGCGATTGCGTAGAGATGATGTCACGATGAAGCGATCATCTCTTTCGGATGTGCAGCGTCGCCGACCAGCCCCACGTCTTCTGATGTAGCTCCCAGTCTCCTGGAACCGCTGAAATACTCGGCGGACAGCATGACGGCTTAAATTGAGTTGCCGAGCGACATCACACTGCCGAACTCCTGCTTGCAGTAGTGCAACCACTTGAGCTGATTCAGCAGCGGTGGTCTCCATGTTCGAGGGTTGTTTTCTTGCTTGAGTTCCTTAGATGTGTTCTCTTCGACGTCTGTATAGTGAATGATTGGCATTTGACCTTGTACAGGCATTTTATACCCCTGGAAAAGGGCACAACTCGCGACCCTTCAAACGAGTATTTGTGCACTTTTTTTTCGAAACGCTCTGATTCACAAGCCATTACGTTTTGTTTAAATTAAACATTATTAATTTAAAACACATTAAACGTGCTTTTAATTGATACTAATATTAATTATGTAACATAATTTCGCTAAGGTCTAGATTAGCTTGAATCTGATTTTCGCGGAGGGGCGATATTTTTGACGCCGAGTGTATACAATACGCTTCACAGATAAATTAAAAATACCGATGGCGAGCCAGTTTCTATCGAGTCGCGGGCAGAATGCGAGTCCTACTGGCAATGGCCATCAATACAATATGGCCGATATTACTTCGACGAAATATTGTGGTGGGCACAGAGTTACTAAACTCAGGAAAAGGTTACTGCTATCTTTTATGCGTCTAAAGATAAGACGATAATTTTGCGTGACATGCAAAACACAATAAATAACAGCCCATATTTATTTGCCTAAGTAGCTAATCGTATTTTAAGATTTCACGCAAATATTATTGCACAGCCTCGGATAGGGGTACGTGTATGCGTATTTTTTTATTTAAATATGAGAATAAATACAATATAATAATATTGCAAGCCCATTGGCTAACAGTACTGCAAGCCTTTATTCTCTTAGTCGCCTCTTACGACATCCTCATAGAGTGGCACTATTCTAACCCGGCACCCGCTTGTGTTAGTATTTTTAGCGCATAATAAGGCAATTTCAGTTTAAGGGTAAGGTAAGGACTAAATAGTTGGACCATAGTTAAGCGTAGTTAACCATACAAACAACAAAAGTAAAAAAAGTTCCATTGTGACACGAAAATTATCCTTACAAATGTATGGGAAATTTTCGTGTCACATCGGAAAAGTTTCATAGAAAATTTAATTGAGTGAGTTAGCGTGGCCAACTTTTTGGTCCTTACCGTTAAATGTTCTGTCAAATCCAAATGTCACTCTGAAAATTAAGCATAGGTACCAACTTGGGCTATTATGAGTAAGAGGGTAACATTTCAGCCCTGTATTAATTAATCACTTCTTAATTTTTATTTGTAATTATATATATTTGCTCTCTCTAAGCCACAGTATAGCGGAAGGAGTTTTTGGCACCGAATAACGTCGAGGTATACTGCTACTTTTTTTAGTTAGTTCAGAAAGTTGCTGAACACAAGCAACATTGTCTGCATTTTTAATCACGAAGGTATAGTACTGTAAAAAAAAATGATTCATCTAGCTAGTCTTTTTGTAGTGTCAAACGACACTCCTAATTCTTGTCACGGGGATCTAACTCAGCCTGTGAATCTGACCTGCATTGCACTTTTTAAGACAGTTTTTTTTAACCTCCGAAAAAGAAAGGGGTATAAGATTAGTGCATATGTATGTCCATCTGTCAGTCTGTGTGTGTGTGTGTGTGTGATATATTCGATGATCTGCTATCAATGTTGTTTTTTTTTTATCAAAAGCAATGTATAAGACTGCACCAAGCGTCCAGGGCCTCTATTCCACTGCGTTATGGCTTATGACGATATCAAGTTTAACGTGTTTGAGAATTATTTATGTCATCGCCATTACTGTAAATGACATTAGAGTTATCAAAACGTTGATAATACGGAAACACATCAAAGACGATATCGTTATTACTGTGTAGAATCCCAGCCCTGTATTACCATTATTGTGTTTTCTAATAAACTTAAGTATCATCTAAAAATCGCAGAGCGGTTTTTTGTTGTACAAATAAATACACAATTTTTAGGGTGTATGAAATAACTTAATAACAATTGAACTATGAGATGATTGAGTAACTTAACGGACATTGCTGTACATTGTGTATTCATTTGTACAAAAAAAACTGCTATTCAATTTAAAGAAAATACTTTAGTTTATTAAAAAATACAATAATAGTAATGAGTGCAACACTGGACGTTCAGCGTCCTCTTAATCGAAATCATTCTTAGCTACGAGTACGTTTGACGGAAATAACATATATCATTTAAGAGTTATCCACTCAGTACTGTACTACGGGACGCGGTCCCTGTAAGAGTTTTTAATCTTTTAACTTAGTTTTTTGTGTGTAGTTTAAATCTTTTTATGAGTGGGGCAACTAGTGATGTCTTATCATATAAGAATGTAGTTTTAATTGTTATTCAAAAATATATAGATTGATTAAAAATAGGCATTAATTAGTTAAAAATATTTTTCGAAGTATTCGTGTGCCTACTCCATAAATTCACTGCTCGGTGTCAAACTATGAAATACCGCCAGTTCTGCAAATAATAAATTAACAAAAGGCCTAAATATTTGCCCTGGCAACGGTTCTGTATTGTCCCATGGTAAATATAAGAGATAAATGCTTTGCAGTGGCATTTTATATGAAAATGAAATTGGTTTGAATGTAAGGTAGGCATTATGTGAGTCAATTACAGTAACATTAATTTAAAAAAATATCTAAAATTAACCAGAAATAAAACAAGACAAAATAAACGAAAGGGATCGCTACTTATAATTATAGAATATTAAGTTTTACCCGCGTGGAGTCCGCAAAGTATTTTTTGTTGGCTGTTCTTTTGCTTTCGGTTTTTTTTTTCGGTATTTAAACCAATTGCTAGATTTTGATGATAAATTAGAACGCGCTAACAAAAACACACAACGCTCGCAATCTAAGTGTTTAATAAGTGTAATTTATTGTTAATTAAAAAAAAACTTATACCGCCGTATTTTATTAGTAAGTTTCCTTTTGGCAAATTCAAAACCTCTCCGGGAAAGCGACGTATCCTGATACAGAACTCTTTATAGTTATACTCATATATTTTATTGCCTTATGTTGTAGTTACAAAGATCTTAAATACTATTACATGGATCAACAGAAACCCTGTAAGGGCACTGCAATTTCTCTGTTTAAAATTTTCCTAATAAACTTACAATACTTACAATACTAGCTTTCTTATATTGTCTACTCACTAATAGTTATTTAGGTACATAGAGAGAGAGTTACAAATACAATTTTATTATTATTCTTATTCAATGTCAAAGTACCTACTAGGAGATCACAACCCCTAATAACATGTATTGTTATTGTTGTTAACCGATTTTTTTAATACTGTATTATAAATGGTGTTATTTTAAAATATTACAACTTTAAATCGCTATTACTCAATTCGAATAATTAAATTCTTTGTACTGGGAAAATTGCATTAATTTAGTAACTTAGTAATTTCGATGTTCGTATATTTTAACATTGAAGTGATTTTAAATCATTCACCCTATCACTGGCTTATTTCAACAAGCTTATTGTTTATTTGTCTCCCTATTTAGGCTTTTGTCACCTTAATATTTGGTTATTTTCCGCCCTTAGCCCGTAAACGCGTCTTGCCGCCATAAAGTTGCACGCACGATCGGGAATCTCCGAACCAAACAGGGCAAGCCGAGCGGGAAATTGATTCAAAAATATCCCAACAAATTGAATAGTCGGGGGTGGGTGACTAGCGATGTAATGGGTTTTGTTGAGATTATTTTAATTTAAATGACTAGTGTTATCCGATAACTACTTTTAAGACAAGCAAATAGGTACTTTGTATTAACAAAAAAAGTGTAACACGGTTATAAAACTAACCATGATAGGTGAAAGTTATTAATGAAAGTAAAAATTAATTTACACTTTGTAGGAAATGATTTTTCGATGGTCAAAATGTTTGTTTTTATAAAAGTTTGTTGTTTTTCGACCGAGGTGTTAAAACTATTGTTTTCTTCTAGATATTAGGTTTACTTTGCTATATTATTGCTATTCTAGGGATTTTACCAAAAGTTAGTAATTCTACTTTTATAATTAAATCGTCGGTAGGTAACCATTCAAAAATCAAAACAAACCCTCTTCTGCAAGTGATTTGGCTAAATAATAATGATACTCACGACCAAAGTTATACCCTTTATAAAAATACACAAAGATCGCATATAATGGATCCCTCAGGCTTATACACCTGCACGTATCCTATAGGTAAAACTATAAAACATGACTACCTCCCTGCAGAGTTATCTGGTTCGGTGGCCAAATGTGGAACTATCTCGTCTGCTTGCCCGTTCCATTGCTCTCTCGATGCCAGCGACCCTACTAACGACCTAAATAACTTTGTAGTGTATACGCCCTTAAGCTGAGAGCATATTGACAGTCCCTTTACCAACCCCACGTCTCAACCGAAGGGGACCAAAATCAATACACTTTTGCAAATTCAAAACGCGTTGCTAACGTTTTTTGATGCGAAAATGCCATGATAAAGTGGGGTGCCTAAACTAGCTTTATAAGCCATTGACTTGATATATTTGACGAATTTATTATGCAGTTTTGTGAATCGTGCTCGTAAAAAGTTAGTGTTTATGTTTGTTTCTATTAACTTTTTATTTCGTTCAATATTTCAAAGTTTAAATTAGAAATATTTAATCTTTCGCTTTTAAGCACATACAAGAGAGAACATAAAATTGGGTCTTAACGAGATGAAAACTAACAACAGGTATGCACATACCTCGTTATTAACCCAACGTGTCGACTGAGTTACACCAGTCTTCGTCACGGGAAACTGGTGTCAGCGACGTTATCTTCGAAAGCCCACCCACTTTGGTAAAACAACAACCCTTTTTCTTTATTATCCACATCCACAAACAAGTTTAACCGCGTAGGCAGAGACATAACAAAGCCGAAAATTATTTAATAATTACATAGACAAAAACCCCGATTAAAAATGGCGGCCCTTTCTTTCAGAGCTGATATTTCACACATTCAGCACCAACGACCCGCTATTCGGGTCCATTGTTGAATGTGTTGAACGTTCCAACTAATTTTCACGAGATCTAGCTAAGAACTATCCTGATTAAACCAGCTTTGAGAGCGTCGGCCTTGTAGCTTAAGGGGTCGACTGTGATCGTAAGGTACCGAGTTCGAACCCACGCAGTCACCATGGACCAATGAGTTTTCCTAACTTAAGTGCATTATCTGATGGCTCTTACGGTGAAGAAAAAACATCGTGAGGAAAGGTGCACATTCGAACAGCTGAGTGTATAAGAGGGGCGATTGCACAAAAGATCCTAAAGGGGTCGAAGTGTATCCTAAGAATAAGTAAGATAAGATAAACCAGCTTTGTAGATTCACTACATAATACCGACGTGTAAAAAAGCCCTATTGTGGCCTACTTACTGAATAAACATTTTTTTTTTATTTTGTTTGAAAATAAAACCTTGTTCACAGAGATACACAGATTCACACGTTAAACTTATATCACCTTTTACTTGTCGGCGATCAAAAAATACTTATAAAGGAGTCTTTACGGAGACAAATTAATAATCCTGCTAGGGCGGCTTCACAATGCTCGAGGTCAAGCCTTGTACACTCAGATAAAACTCAACATCATAAAAAGTTAATATCTCGTATTACATAAAAAAAACTGTACAAAACGTTTTTTTAATCGTTACAATAATATCATGAGCGTTGAGGCATAAAATATACCTTTGATTGCCTCTAAAGTAAGAATGATACGAATAGGGAGTATACTGTTACGTATGTAGTTCTACATGGCACCTACTAAACAGTATAAGAATAGCTAAAGTAGTAACGAAACTACATTCAAATGTTCGAAACGACGCCCTCACACAGACGCTAGCCTCAACAAGAAGTCTCCTAAGCGGACTTGGCAGTGCTCTTAGTCGCGGTTGCCGCGTCAAGATGGACGGTTACATTATATTATTATAGATTGTCATTTTATTACATACTGGTTTTTGCACTTGACTCTATCCGCGTAGAATTTTTTTATAGCTATTCCCTCGGGGACTGCAAACGTTTCAGAATAAAAAGTCGCTTATGTTCTATTTCAGACCATTTTTTTTAATGTATAAAAGAAATAAACCGAGGCAGTACAGACTAGAGGACTTACATTACTTTTATTTAACTCCTGTATTTTTGTAGTATTATTGGCGATGGGCTTGCAACCTGTCACTAATACACTAGTAAACATCTCAGCCTACTTGTGCAAAATGTGGTTACAGAATTATTAACATGTCTTTAGAGTTGTTTGTATTTCTGTAGCCTTGCCTACCCCACTTGTATTTCTGTTACACACTACAATTAATACTATATTCTAGATAGAGCTAATGCTATCTTGGTACATAATATTTTTCGTAGGTACGGTGATAACAGCCATAGCTATAACAGATATAATTGGTAAAGGTTTTTTTTTAAAGAAGTTTAAGTGATAATTGTAGTCATTTCTTTTCCTTTAATCATTTAAAAAAAAAAAAAAAAAAAACATTTTCAATCTACGACTCTCCTTGAACGTAATCTGAAAGCTTCATATTTTCTCGAGTGGACTGTACGAAGGATAACATGACAATAGATAGGGTGTCCTTTATACAGTCCGAGTCCTTTAGATTCGTTCGGTATTGGAATTCGACGACAAAGGATTGGTCATCCTTTTCACTTGCCCCTATGTATGTGTCTACGCACACACTTATAAAAGCTGTTTTGAGAACTCAGGAAATATTTTTTTAGGTGCAGGTACACCAGTAACATCAATCGGCGATGTTCAGCAGGTCAAATTTAATTTAGACGGCTGTACGGATTTTATTGAAACTTTGGACGGCTGGATAATTAGTGCAAAGAAAACAATACGAAGGGCGGCTGAAAAGTTCTAAGCCTAAGGTATTTGAGATTGTATGTATATGTAATTATGGTCTGACCACTAGATAGACCATTTAAAAACAAATAATGGAAAAAAAAACATTATGTCATTACAATAGTAATGTCTGAATTATAATTGCATATTACGAAAATCGAGCACCGGGCTGCGATTAAGTACCTCACGAAAAGTAAAAAACTCCTCAATGCATTTTTCAAGAAATGGCTGCTATTTATAGTGTCTTTGGGCCTTTCTATACTACAGTTAAAAAGTGGAGTAGCTTATTTAAACAAGGACGAGAACCGATCGAAGACGACCCCCGCTCAGGACGGCCAGTACCGGTAGTGACCGACCAAAACGTCGCTAAAGTCAGAAAAATTGTGGATCGAAGAATTAAGATGTATCAATTAGCTGAGGCCTTGGGCATTAGCAAGTAGTGGGTTGGAGAAATTCTTCATACACATTTACACATAAGTCCAGTGGTCAGCGGGGGTGTGCTGTTTTTACGTCAGTAATGTCAGGTAGTTGTGTCTTTTAGATATAAATTTGGATAAGGTGTGTCCATTAAGAAATATTAAAAGAAGACATAACTGAATTTTTGAAACTAAAATGAAAATGCATTTATCCCTCGATGTGTTTTTGCACACTACGTTTAATCTTGTCATAATGGTTTTACATTTTATACAAAATATGGTTTTATTTATTTATTAATTTATTAGTAGGAAATCCAACAGTTACAATTAAACAAAATATGAAACATGAATAGGAAACACAAAACCAATTAAAGGATTTCACATATAGTGCCTAAATAGCTAATTCTAAGTTTAGTAAAAACTTCAAAAAATTACGCGCACTTACACAAAAACAAAAAAAAATACATACACAAATAAAAGACATTTAAAATTAAAATTACTGCTAAATACAAGCCAGAGGAAAAACGCCAAAGGTTCACATTTCTATGGAAAATAATATAAATAATACATGCTCACCCAACACACTTAGCTGTCAAACTTCGCCTCACGGAAGGGATTTTACAATTAAATATATCAATATCCACCTTATTCACCCAATTATTCAAGCCCTTACCAGCACGCGTCAAGAAACTGTTTTGTCTGTATCTATAAGATGCAAATCTCAATGAGATAGGGGGATAATACCTTTTAGACCGAGTAGGAGTACTAAATGAAACATAAGACAGCAACTCAGGACTGTCAACGAGGCCGCTAGTAATATTTAGAAGATTAGTAATATCGGCTATTTCTCGTCGTTGGTATAGTGGTACCAAATGGTGATGTGTTTATTATCGTCAAATGTCATATCGGGTTCATTTTCAATCCACTGTTCCTTCCGTTTTGTCTTTAACTTTCGGCATACTCAAAATAACAATAATCTTTTTCAAAGTAATTAGTATTAAAAAAAATATATATTTATCCGCTTGCACACTTCTAATTGACACAATAGACGTTATCATGATATTTCACCCAGAGAGAATATGGCATCCTTAAACAGATTGATCTGAAGAGGTTTGATATTATGATATCAAATATCCAGAAGGTTAATCAAGTGATATATCATATGTGATATATCACCTGATTAACCTTCATAATATCATATTGATATGTATATTTAGAAAGTTTGCTTTAATACTAGTTGAAACTATTTTCGCGAAAATAGATTAATCACGTTCCATACGTTCTAATAAAATTAATTTGTTTCGATGGTGACGTAAAGCTCGCAGCAGAAAGGCAGCCTAAATAAAATCATTTCATTAGGTTATTATCATTAGACATGGGGCATTTACCATTGGTTGTTTTCAAAAAAAATGTACATAGTTAAGGGCTTAATGAAAACAAAATCACGATCGCGTCCTTTGTATAACGAAAGTTAGTCATACAACCTGCATGGGTAACTTTCGTGACACAAAGGAATCAATTAAGTTTTGTTTTAATTAAAGCCCTTAACTATGTACAATTTTTTTGAAAACGACCCGTACATGTCCATGTTATGCAAACACTGAAAACAGCACATGCCGCCGACCTATGAACATGACTAAGGTCAGCGCGCGTTGGGTACCGAAAATGCTGACGGCTTTTGACAAAGAGCGGCGTGTCGAAAATTCTCAGGCGTTTTTAGACTTGTGCGGAGATAGTGTTCACGAAATTTGCTCCGGGATAGTAACCGTTGATGAAACATGGGTCTGTTAGTATGATCCTGAATGTAAGTCGGAGTCCATGCAGTGGATTGAAAAGGGTGAAAAGCCGCCGAAGAAGTTTAAAGTGCAAAGATCGGCCTCTAAGCTAATGGCTACGGAGTTTTGGGACGCGGATGGAATAATAGATAAAAAGATTATTATAAAAGGCTCTACAATATATTCGACTCACTATTCTGAGCTACTAAGATAAGTGCGTCAAGCCATACTTGAAAAAAGAAGGGGCGAAATCAGTAAAGGCGTTTTGTTTTTGCAAGACAACGCCCCCTTTCATATCGCGCGTGTTACAAGGCTAGCTCTGAAGGAAATCGGCTTCGAAGAAATTAACCACCCTCCGTATAGTCCAGATTTAGCTCCTAGCGACTATTTTCTGTTCAGTAATTTAAAGAAAAACCTAAGAGGAAAGCGATTTGGAAGTGATAAAGAAATGAAGGCGGCAGTAGAAGAGCATTTTCAAGGCCAAAGCAAAGATTTTTTAACGGCATACATGCATTTTATAATAAATGAAAGAAATGCATCGAATTAGAAGGGAATTACATTGAAAAATAAATTTTCTAAATTGTTTTTTTCCACCTTAGGCTTAGAACTTTTCAGCCGCCCCTCGTACATACTAGATATAAATTTTAACAGTAAGTGGTGGTAGAACCCTGTGAAGTGTCCGTCCAGATGGCTACCACCGCCAAGCAACAATGTTCGCATTGTTGTGTTCCGGTGTGGGGATAAAACAACCGGTGAAATTACTAGCATAGAGGCATTCCATCTTAGTCCTCAGGGTCGGCAACGCATTTGGGGTCTTAGGATTGCAGACTTGAGATCATAGTATTTCTAATGTCTATGGGTCTCAGATTCCACTTACCATCAGGTGGCTTGAGTGCTCCTGTGCCTTCCCCCTACCATAAAAAAAACTATTCGTTACATATTGACCCAAATTTCCTTTAACCTAGTTTAACCTCGGGGTTAAAATAACAGTAAAACTTAGAGTAAACCCAAGTCAAGTTAATGCAAACGCAAACTGTTTAATAATATTATGTTCACGTTATATTTCCCGCGTCCCGTCATGTTTTTGCTTTTCACGTTCTCGCTGGTTTCCGCTAACCGGAAGCATGTCAAAGTATACAAGCAAGTTATTAACATTTTTCACGCGATTTTCCCTAATTAATCGTGCAAGGAAAATCACTATTTTGCCTTTTTAAATATACATTATAATCTAAAAGTCTGGAAAGGTAAGTATGGGCGGATCTTTTTCGTGAACTCTTCTTGTCTAGTCCAAAAATTATTAGCTTACTACCAGCTAGTAGGAAAAGCTGCTTTTGCTAGTGACTCCTACCATGTAGAAGTCATTTATCGCTGTTCCCTCGGGAACTGTACAATTGTCTGAGATAAAAACTATGCTATGTTCCTCTGGACTAAAACAATTTCATCTAAATCTGTTCATCTGTTTAACGCGTGGAAGCGCCATATGAACACCGTGTCTTTATTCATAACAATATTGTAATACAGATGTATATGTCAAGGTGATTCACGGGTTAAGTGAGTAGAAGTAACAGACAGACAGACACACTTTCGCATTTAAAATAATAGTACACAGTTGATTCACTGCTGTCCCTTTGCCGGTGCCTGTTTACTTTAAACAGCTGTAAATTTAACTGGGCTGGGATTCTACACGGTAATAACGATTTCGTCTTTGACGTGTTTTTCGTATTGTCAGCGTTTAGATAACTCTTACGTCATTTACAATAATGGCGACTGTGACATAATCGATTCTAAAACACGTCAATCGCGATATCGTTATAACGCAGTAGAATAGAGGCCCAGGACATCTGTGTGTACTACGGCTTTTTAAATGTACAGAGCGGCACATTGAACATAATACAAACATATTAATTCCTAGTTTGCTAAGACAATAAAGAAATTAAAACCTCGTAGTGTGGTCTCCCATACCATGAAGTCACGCTTACCTGACGTAGCTATTCGGCAAGCTTTCTTATCAGTCATCAGTGCGTCTGTAATCATTATTAAATCAAAACAAATGATATATGCATTACTAGTAAATACACAAATTATATTTGTTTAGAATAACTTATTATCAAAAAGGTTAAGTTCAGACGTTTGACGACACGCTAGCATAGTTGGGAGTGACCCTGTCTTCGAAGCTAGGGGTCCTGGGTTCAAATCCCGGTAAGGGCAGATATTTGTGTGATGAGCACGAGTATTTGTTCCTGAGTCTTGGATGTTTTCTATGTATTTAAGTATATATTTCTCTATATAAGTAAGTTTATCGTTGTCTAGTACCCATAGCACAAGCCTAGAGCTTAGTTTGGGACTAGGTCAATTTGTGTGACATTGTCCCGTGATATTATTATTGTCAATATTTATTTAAAATCTGTAAGTTAAGTTTTTTACAATAAATGTTAAGATATAAAAGTAAAATACAATACTCATATAAAAAACAAACACTATAAAAAACCTAACCTACGGGTGCCGCCGGCAGCGGGGCAGAGCTCAAGCTACCGGTGGTTAGGGCTGCAGAGAGAGGAACCTCCTCACAATACGTGCCGTGTCGAGGAGTACTGCTTTCTGTATCTGGCCCTTGATCCAGCCACCTAGCGAGAGTCTCTTAAGGTGTTGATCGAGACTCTTCGCTATAAGACCGTTCGCTGAAACAACTATCGGGACAATGATCGTCGAGTCAACATCCCACATAGCGGTCACCTCATGAGCCAAGTCAAGGTACTTGCTGAGCTTGTCCTTCTCAGCCTTCACGAGGTTCTCGTCATGCGGGATGGTGACGTCAACGAGCACTGCCCGGCGTTGAGATCGATCTGTTAACACGATATCAGGCTTATTGGCAACAATAGTCCTGTCCGTGATGACAGATCGATCCCAATAGAGCGTAGCACAACCATTTTCGAGAACTGGTGCCGGTGTGTACTTATAGTACGGCACTTCGGACTCAACAAGACCATATTGAAGAGCAAGTTGCTGATGGATGATCCTGGCCACGAGGTTATGTCTGTGCAAATACTCACCGTTGGCCAAATGGGAACAACCAGAAATAATGTGTCTGAGAGACTCGCCGGGGCGACGACACGCTCGACAAATGTCGATCGTGCCATCCCTCAGAATATACCTCCTATAGTTGTTCGTCATTATGACCTCGTCAGCAATTGCACAGACAAAACCTTCGGTTTCCCCAAAGAGGTTGCCAAACCGTAGCCAGTTCACGGACGCTAAAAGGTCTACGTCAGGCCCTGTCAGGGCCCGGTAGAAGCGTCCGTGCAGCTCCTTGCTCTTCCATACGTTCTTGCGGTCCTCTGTGCTTAACACCGCTGGTCTGCGCCAGTTCTATATATATATTATTATTATTATTATTATTTTAACAAGTTTTCAAAATTTCCACCTCCTTCTTGAACACATAGCTCTAGACGTCGTCAAGGATTTCTTTTTACTCTACCGAGAAACTTTAACTCGTTGGATCATACTACCTCAAATGCCTGGATTGTTTTTTGGCCGAGCTACGCGACAGTGTTCGACTCACTTTTGTACAACCAGCCTTTTGAGCTCACCCCACAAAAAATAAACCAGTGCAGTAAGATCCGGGCTACAAGGCGACCATTCTACTGGACCACTGCGGCCTATCCAGCATGATCTGGGACCGTGAACTGTCCATAGTCTCTCAAATTCTGTACACATTAGTTGATCAATTGATTTGTGGGAAACGGACTCTCCGGGTATCTCTGGTGTAACAATACTCACGTCTTCATAACATAGTTAATAAAATAAAGTTCTACCATCGCTAACCGTTGAGTATTAGTAAACGATAAGCAGGAGGCATGATTACTTTAGAATGATTGAATGTTTGGTTGTTTTGATGACAAATACATAAATACATAACGTCACACCTTCATTCCCAGAGTGGGGTAGGCAGAGTTACAGAATACCAACAACTTGAAACTTTTTGATAATTTTTACACATTCAGGCCAAGATTTTTACTAGTGACAGGTTGCAAGCCCATCGCCTAAAAGTACTACAAGCCTTTATTCCCTTAGTTGCCGCGAGACCTAACAGAGGGTTTTAGTACCAGGGATCTCCCTGGTGTAAAAAATCATGAGATAACGACACTAAGAGCAGTACTTAATTAGACTTAATTTGGTTTTATTTAATACAAATGAGACGTACGTACGGAACCTTTTCCTTGAGAAAACGAGTTTTCGGCCAACGATACCCATTTAAAATGAAAAACGATTTTTTTCCATTTTTCACCCAAATGATTAGATACCTACCAATTTTATAAAGCAAAAAAAAATATTGTTCCATAAACCACAGAGCTGAGAAAAATCAACGCCAAGTGAATTTTCAAATGTAATATTAGCATAAAGTCGGTAGGTAATCATCGGTGTCGCGGGCCGTGCGCTGAATACAGATGGGTTATGAGTTGAATCGAACTGTGTAAATTTGCCGCAAAGTAATATTCTCGAAGCGTGGGGGGACTCTGTTTGATTTCCACTTTATTGGCGGACAGCTTTTAGATCTAAGACAAAATATTAACGAAATATATCTTGGTGTATATATAGATGGGCTTCACAAGAAAGGGATACTCAAACAGCATTGGAATAATCTTGGAATTTATCTGTGTAACGGAATCGGGAATGAGAAAATCCGCACGAGAACCAAAGTCACCGACATAGCCCTAAGAATTGCTAAACTTATGAGTAAGTGGCAGTAGGGGCATACGCTGGCAGAACAGATGGCCGATAACGTGGAAAAAATCTTATATGGTGTAGTTTGCGTACCAGAAGCACTGTTTGGTAGACCCACAACAAGATGAAATAACAACAGCTGCAGAAAACTGATGAATACAAATACCACAGGACCAGTCCTTGTGGGAAACCTTGGGGAGGCCTATATTCAGCAGTGGACACTTTTCGACTGAAATGATGATGAATGATGTAAATGATATAAATTATGTAAGTATACATACATACATACATAAATCACGCCTGTTTCCCAGAGGGGTAGGCAGAGACCACTTTTTTCCACTTGCTACGATCCTGACAATACCCTTTCGCTTCTTCCACATTCATACATCGAGTCATGCATGCACGTCGGTTTCGGGTACTTAAGATTCGGCCCTTTTCTAGTATTTCCCCGATTTGATTCAAAAAAGTACGCCTAGGGCGCCCCCTTACGACCCTTCCACTCACTTTAGCACTGTAAATTTCTTTCGTCAATCTTTTTTCATCCATCCTTTCCAAATGACCGAACCATCGAAGCATGCCCTTTTCAATTTTAGTCACTACATCTTCTTTCAGACCACACTTCTCTCTGATGTTTTCATTCCTTACTCTATCACACAGTTTTACACCACACATACTATGTAAGTATTATGTAAGTATATGATATAAATTATAATGCATCTACTGTTCCGTGTTCTGTATTTTTGGTGTTCAATAAAGAGTATTTGTATTGTATTGTACGAGTATTACTTAACCGGGATCAGAATGGGACTGAGCGTATACGTCGTTTTTTAGATAAGTACATGAAATGACATTTTCAATGGTAGAGTGTGCAGATAAATAATAATACTTATTTCAGTACTATGACGTTCTAATGATTGTTTTATTAGTTTATCTTAACGTTTCTCTGACAAAAGTTGTAATTAGTATGAGTATTTTGGTTGTATTGCAGCGCGTTTTTGTCAAATATACATACATTGTGAGTTTCAGTTTAAGAATAAAAAAATTAGTTATGAAATGCACGTTGACTCAATTCATTAGAAATCCAGTGACAAATTAGGGACAGATTTGTCAAAAATGTAGATATTTTTTCATAAAACACATGAAATGTTATTAAGTAAAGAGTTGAAATATGTGCTTGTTTATATAGTACAATAACTTTATGCTTATGGTAACTAATATTTTCTAAATTGAATCTTAATATCGGCTCTAAACATGAAGACATCATTTATTAACTGATGAAGATATATGAATGAACACGTCATTGATAATTATAATTAGGTACTGCTGTACTAATGATACTTTTGAAACCCATTTTCATTGCGGTCGAATAATACTACCAGGGCCATCATAGCTGTCCAATGAAACACGAGTGATAAATACTCTATTATTTTGCGAGTACCCGAATTAATGCCCAAATTGACAGTGCTTAGTTTGAGTCTTACAGAGAGCCCGAAGATTAACCCTCTGCAACTGTGGTGACTTTTTTAGAAACATTCTACTGAGGTGGAGTCTGTCAGACGTCATTTTTGATAAAACATAGAAAAAATACTAATGGGTCAATGATAAGTATTGTTTATTAAGTGTATACCATGATTATTAAATTTTCATGTGGAATTTATAATAAGCATGTATATAACGTGTTACAAAATAATCCGTAAAAAAGAAATTACAAAAGTAGTGTCAACCCTTATTAAATAACGTCAGTTCAGTATCTTAGGTATACAGTATACTAGGTTTGACACTACCTTCGTAATTTCTTTTTTAAGGATTATTTTGTAACACGTTGTATGGACTTCCAAATAAAAAAAAATGACATTAACTAGAACAAGGTAAAAAGATCTGGAGTTTTTAACATAGGTTAGTTTAAAATGCCCCGAGTCTTTAGGACAGGTTGCTGAGCGATACAGACCTATTTCACGCTATAAAGCGATTTTTTTTTGGCGGTGTCTGATAGACGTGACTTCAGTCGCAGAGGTTTTAACCACGTATTGAAGCATACATTTATGTACCAGTAGTATAGTAGTAACCAACTGTGTACATAATGCACAGGGGCATTTCTTACAAAGTGTGTACCCAGTTAAGGACTAAAATTAAGAAACGTTAACTTTTCCACTGAGTTACGAAAATTAGCTATAAGACAATAAATGGTATCTGAAACAAAACTCATGTAGCAAGTGCAAGCATATTACTAACGAGCGAGGGTTGAATCTGGTCATTTATTGAATTTGAGATACTGCTAATTGGCGTTTAGAGATGTATATATATGTTCGACAAATTTTCGTACCTCAGCGGACAAGTTAAGGTTTCTTAATTTTAGTCCTTAACTAAGTACACACTTTGTAAGAAATGCCCCTGTGCATTATGTACACAGTTGGTTACTACTATACTACTGGTACATAAATGTATGCTTCAATACGTACTTACTTCACTGTTATAGCACCTGCTACCTTAGGACGCACTCAAAAGGTGTGCTTGAGTTATACTTCATTGATTATATCATAACTAGACACCCCAATCCACTAACTATAAGGCCACCGAAACTCTTTAGTGTTTATGAATACTTTATTATAGATTGTCATTATACACTGAATTAAGTAGCTTTTGCAAGCGTGCCGTCTGCGTAGAATTCGTTTATCGCTATTCCCTCAGGAACTGTCCAATTCATCGGGATTAAAAGTAACTCATGTGCTTTTCCAGACTATAATCTATCTCTGTGCTTCACTCAGATCCGTTCAGCTGTTCCGGCGTAATTGAGTAAAAAACATCCAAACTTTCACTTTTATAATTCTTTTACTTCAGGAACCGTCAAGTTTTTCGGGATAAAGAGGAAAGATCACTCACCATATATCCATCCGTCCATGCACCTATCCATCCATCCATCAAAACTTTGACATTTATAATATTAGTCAGATTATATATAAGAGTTATATTATATCCAATAGAAAATACCTAATAATACCTAACTAATAGCCTCAAACAATATTCAACAAAATAAAATGATCAGTTAAATTTTATTATTGTAATGAGCAACACATAAATAATTTAAAAAAAAAATCACCATTATACCAAAATCGGTTCGCAGCTTTACACTACGGCGAAAAATGGTAAGCAATAAATTCTCCGCTAGCTAATTATTTTCATGTTACATTGAACGTTGTAATGGGGGCTTAATGCTAGATCCCCAATAAATATCCCCTAATTGGAAACGTCGTTCATGCAAAGCCTCTATCCTTTACCTTTGTACCTGCGAGATTACAATACGTCTACATGAAATGTTGCACTAATGATCGCTATTCGAAAAGCCGATTAAATAAAAACGTTTACCCATTCAAAAACTTTCAGTTTATACGCGGATGACTTTTGAGAGAGATTTCAGTAATATAAGAAAAGCGTCGTTTTCACAAATGTAATCTGAATTTTGTGGATATAAATATACAGGATAGGTTTATGGCTAATAAAATCAGAATGTAAAATTAACATAACAGTTGACGAAGTCGCTGATAGGTCAGCTGAATAATAAACATGTTTTTTTGGATTCGGAGTCGAATTAATTACGAAACTCAACATTATGTAAAATGAAAGGATATTTTTCTTTGCTTGGTAAAATAAACTATATTAAATTTATTCAGTTTTTATAATCAAATAAACCATATTTTACCGAGTTGATTAGAGGCTCAGGTGACCTGTGTGCTCATTTTTCTTCTGCACGGGATAAAGAATAAGTGGAATATGACGTAATTGTAATAAACAAGAAAAACTTAACCTTAACTAATAAAAAGAAGACTTGAAAACAAAATGTAACCTAAAATTCGAATATTAGCCTAGTAGTGGCGTATCTTCGAGGCAAACTTTAATTCCTACTCATCCCAAAGTTATAATTCTATTATAAAATCTTCAATTTTACATTCGATTTGTGAAATACCAAAGCTTCAAATCCCTCAAAGCTCAGTAAATGCGTTTATAACAGCCGTTTTCGCTCACGTTTCATACCGGCTGTAAACAATCCGGCACTCGCAGCACGAATTCACTGGAAAAAATAATACTATCTTGGTTTAACTGTAGCGAATTGATTCGAATCCCTCATACCTGCCAGTCACACGGCACGTGCGATAACGCCGAAAGAGGCGGGAATACAAAACTTTTCAAATCCCCCGAGTGTTTAGTCGAATGGTTTTAGGGTACTGCTAAAGAAATAAGCAACTTTAGCCCGCGATAACTTTGGAAGTTATCGAAGACATGGTACGGAATATTTTTATCTTGAACGCTGAGTTTCAGAGGATTGCAAATGGCAAAAATGTCGTCTGGTTAAAAACAATGATTTATTATGTATAAGCTGCTTCACCTTATTGAATCTCAAAGATATTTTGCGAAAATGCAAACAACAATTTTGCGGTGAGTAATTGAAAGATTCTCCCTTGAAATGTGTTAATTCTTGAAGTAATGAAAATTTTATGTATTTTTTTTAGGACTCCGTAGGGAAACTAGGAACCCTCATAGTTTCGCCATGTCCTTCTGTTTGTCAGTCCGTCCGTCCGCAGCTTAGCTCTGAGACTTTTAGTACTATGGGATATAACATAAGCTTTATGCATGGATAGTTTTTTGCAGTCCTGTACCTCACATTTATTCTTGAAGACTAACTAGCAAACTATTGCACCATTCTTGTGAGATCGCTCCTTCATACAACAACTTATTGAAGAATAAAGTCAGCCACAAACATCCCTCCTCTGTAAAAGACTTCCATACTTCTACCGGTATATCATCTGGGCCCATGGCTTTTCCATTTTTATACTTCAAACCTGCCTTTCTTACTTCATTCATACTAATTTCCCTCACCAAACCCATATTTGCTTGAACCTCTGTGACCACACCATTCCTAAATTCTCTTCGTTCATTAACTTTCCAAATTAAACCTTCTATCGTTGTTTCATTTCGTCATCGTGGGACTAAACCTTACCCTTTTCATCTTTCATACATTTAATGTGAATTATATCATAACACAAAGCCATGTTTTTTATTTTTTTGGAAATATGCCCTTCCTAAGAGCCATTAAAGATACCATAAATTATACTTTTAATAAATGGAGAAAAATAAAACACAAGGCGCTAAATCTTTACAATGGACAAACCAATCAAAGGAAATGGACGATCCATAAAGCCCTCGGCTCATTTAAAAATGAATTACCCCATCGTTTAAGGCGCCTGCGTCGAGCGAGTAAATTCAAAACATCATTATTCATCGACTGAGAAATATTATGTCGCGAGATAGATGGGCCCATCAAATATTCGTCAGGGTGCTGCCGTCCTCGAAATCTGGAGTACTCCACATATACGCCTGAAAACAGTCAACTTTATAACATTTAGGATTTCTTATGAGGAATTAAAGTAAAGCGGCCTCTTACAAAAGCTAAGGTGGAAACGTCGTATTTAGTTATTCTTCACTATTGAGGAAGTAAAAGCTGAATGTAGCCATAAAATTAAAGTCAATTAAATATTATTTTAGAAAAAATCTTCTATCCACGACGGCGAGCCCTAGGAAACCATGCATAAAAAAGTTACCGACGAATTAAGAACCTCTGCCTTTTTCTTGAAGTCTGTTAAAAACATTATTGACTTTACGTACTTCGTTTTTCTTGATTTTTGAAGAAGAACAAGACTATTGAATTTGTGGCCTAATAAAATTATATGTATCTAATCCAATTTTTGTATCTCGAAGTGGCGTTAGATTCGTATTTTTAAGCCATAATTAAATAATTAAATACCAAGAAAACAACTCATGCAAATTGACCTAATCCCAAGCTAAGCCCTAGGCTTGGTTTTTTATGGCAAGGAGAAGGCAAACGAGCACACAGCCACCGGATGGTTAGTGTGATCTAAGATATCTACAATTCTCAAGACTACTGTCACAAGACTGTAATCCTTAGACTGCAAATGCGTTGCTAGCCCTGACAACTTAGGTGGAATGCCTCTATGCTAGTCATTTTACCGGTTGTATTATCCCCATACCTGTACGGCCTGCGTGCTTGGCTGCCCCTAACGTTTATAATATAATATGATCCGCATTTTACAAATATTTCTGATATCACACGAGTTAGTTTCTGAGTATTGGATGCTTTGTATGTATCTAAGTATTTAATATGTATCTATATGTTTACGAAATGTTTTACTAATGATTAACTTAATCATTTGGTAAACTGTATCTTTTACAAATAAGAATTTCGAAAAACAGGGCCAGAGGACAACGGACAAATCAATCCAGGCAAACTCAATGCTAGGTTCCGAAGCCGTTACACAAACACGAAAAAATATGTCGAAAATCAACACGAGAAGATTTTCAAGACTTTATTTTACATGTTTGTCGGCGTATTTTTAATGTATAATTTTTCTGTGCCAAATTACAATTTTAGAGTTAAACCTTGGACAGACGGACATGGCTAAACTATAAAAGTCCCTTGTTAAGTACGGAAACCTAAACATAATACAGTCCAGAATAAAAATGAATACCCGCATAAAATTTAAAAAATTGTACATATAAACTTTATGACCAAAATAATATTAATAAGGACCAGGGAGCGTACTTTTGGTGCCGATGACAGACCGATGACGCAATTTCAGATATAGGATGCTTGAAATTTACGTTATATATAAATATCGTTGTTCGCCAACTAATTTAACTGACTGTTTTCTTAGCTGACCCTTACCATTCGGCTTTTTATTTTACCATTCTTATTTTCTAGTTGTTTCCAAGGAATATTTGAAGCTATCATAAAATTAGTTAAATCCATGTTAAAAACATATTGTGTTTTTTTCTGTCCTTCTCGTTCTAAGTGGCTCTTTGTTTTCAAATGCTTTTCAATGTTACTTACTTTTGATGTTAATTTTTTCTCACAGCAGGAGCAATAAACTTGTTTACTATTTACTACCAGACAAGGAAACTCCTGACAATATGCATTTACAGATTCCATTGCGATTTAGGTAATTCAATATCAAAGCAATAATGATTGTTACGAATTAATTAATTAATTATTGGCTCTAACCATCTTCTTCTAATAAAAATGTCATGTGTCACTTAATTATGTTTTTAATATATGTCTCAAGTGTCAATATCAGTAAACCGAAGAGGTTGATAAGTAGGTAGTCAATATTCATTCAATACTAATATAAAATCATGCTATATGTAGTTTGACGTCACCGGCCCGTCATCGGCACCAAAAGTACGCTCCCTGATAAGGACTGTGTACCTACATTCTTTTTTAGACTGATGTACGTAAACATTTTGGTGCCATTGAAGTTATGTTCGCTTCTATCTCTTTCTCTCTCGATATAGTCTCGAATAAGGGGTGAGAGGAATAGAGCCTTCAGAGTTTTAAATTTTGTTCTTGGTTTCCATCATGTTAATCTCTCACGGACCTGGCGAAGTTTCTATGAGGCTGTTACACTTCGCGACCACAAAACCAAGAGGCGTATTGAATATCGCGCCGCTTGGTGTAATCAAGCGGCTAGGGCCGGTATTCGATATTGTATAAGGTTTAAATTCAAATGCTATTTTAGAACTGTGGATACCGTTCCGTAACGTGGCAATGTTGATATGGTCGCTTAAGATTAATCGTAAGGCGTGTCGATTTACTAGTACTAAGTAATGTAACGTTTGTTACCTCCACATCTCTTCTATGGTTCAATTTTCAAAATAGGAACTTAGTGTTGCCATAGACAGCAACAGATGGCTGTCAAGCGGAGACCACAGATTATAAGGGTATGTCTTATTGGTGGGGTCGTTACTGATACACTTCGACCCTATAGGGTCTTTTGTGTAAGTAGTAAGGGTTTGAAAAGAATTTGGAAAGACTTTTAATAGGTAAGCAACCACGATCATAATATTTATTTATTTATCATTATCAATATGAATAGGAGTTTGTTCTATTCATAGTTTTAATATAACCGCCCTGCTTGTTGACGACACGTTAGCCTAGTTGGGAGTGACCCTGCCTCCGAAGCTGGCGGTCCTGGGTGCAAATCCAGAAATATCTACTTAATGCTAGCTTTTATCATAAAAGATAAAGATCGCATCATAATTATGTTATCATGGAACAAAAACAATGTTATTTAAGACCCTGGGACTCCTATATACTTTTTAACAACATATTCATAATCATTACTAAAATAGTTTCTATAATCGTCATGTTTTCTCTCAGCAACGCAATCACTCAAAGCATTATAACGTTTATCATAGTCCGAAAAGCAACTATAGGTACTACCACTTAAGTTCTATTAAAAATTCAGCTTCTCTTATTTGCAATGTTATTTCAATTTGAAATTTAATAAGTGTTCCACCGCATAACTCTGTCTCAACAAGATAATGTATTCAACGCTCGTTACTTAAATTTGAGTAATGGTCTCTGTTATTGCGATAGGGATACGATGGTAATCTTCCTTAAGTAAAATTCTAAACTAAATTTCTATTGTTCATTGATAATTTATCCGAGTAAAGTCTCGTCTCAAATGAAACACTGTCTCTTTCTTGTCACGGCCATTAGTCATATAAAATAAGCATAGCCTTAGCTTTCCTTTTTAATTATGCAAAATCTGTTTCGCTTACCGCCACCTCCCCTTCATTATAAAACGGGGCAAAATAAGCGAAATAAAGAAAAATATGCAAGGTAGATGAAGATTTTTGGTTTACATTTTAGGTGTATTTTATTTTGAGTAAGTAAAATTTTAATATAAAATAAAAATATTTAAAGTAAATAAATATATAAACATTGTTTAGAACAAACGATGTTGTGAATTATCAGACAACACCAATTATTTTGCCGATAGTATGGTTATTTATCTTATTTTCTTCGATAGCTTCAGTAACCAACGATTAGCTAGCTAAAAAAGAAAGATAAATACAAACGTACCCGACAAATGATACATATACTACACATACATATATACGTATTTTTGGGTGCATGATTCAAACATTAAATTAATTGAACATCTCAAATTACGTGATAAAGTTTTATGTGTGGCTTTTTATTCATAACATGAAATTACTTTGTCAGCATCAATGGAAGGGTGCATCCCTAATTATTTTTGTCTTTATATCTATTGAATAAAGCAGGATGAGGGGTAAATTTACTAAACATAGTATATGTTTTTTTAGTAGTAACGGTATTTCAGGATGTTGATCGGAAATCTTGAACAATCAGAGGAGATTTGCTTGAGGTTCCATTCTTAGGTCATTTACGGCGGGCAACTAAAGGTTCATTTTATGACGAGATAGATTTAAATAATATTTTGTAGATAAAAAATAGTTATAAACAATATTTCATATCTCTGCGAATTAAGTCTGTGTACAATTTTTTTTTAGTATCCTGAATTCCTACACATTTGTCACATATCTAAACGATATTCTTGTTCTTTGTTTGCCGTAACTCTTAACAGAAATTCCTTTCATCTTTGCGAGCTTTAATTTAAGATATTAAGTAATAAGACACGCATGGCATCTTCTTCTTCTTTATTGGGAGCATTTGAACTGACATATTCGAGTCTAATTTGAGGTAAATTTAACATTGTCCGAATACATCGTCTTAATCGTTGCGAATTCCGAGATGAAACTGGCTTTTTGGGAAGTGAAAACTCACTAAGTAACAAAACAGAGAAGGTATGCGAGTTCCTATCCACCCTAGCGTCGCTATTATCAAGGTTATTAAAATTCTACTGCAGTTGGTTATATTTTTGCCACTTTGACCAATTTATTTCGATCCAGCTAAGTTTTATCGACATTGGCTAAAACGTACTCAATTTTGTGGGAGCCATGCTCGACCTCGTGGTAACCCAACCAAATTAACTCGATTGCTGTCGATAAAACTAAACGAGCGTAATTTTTCATGACTTGGGAAAATTCGGCCGAAACTATTAGGGGTCCGATTATCAATTCCACCCGGTCGCTAGTTGGTTGTCAATATTCATTTAGGCGGTGGCCGCGGCGCGCGTGATTTGTCGCTCTCCCGGTGCCCGCCGTTAGTGAGGGGCGTGCGAGTGGTTTCACTTGACGGTACAGTTTATAATCCTCATTTGATATTTTTCAAGTGCTATAGATTTATTAAGTTTTTAATGAGGTTTACATATTTAGGTTATTTTTTTTAATACCTTGTAATTTTTTTAAATGTTACTGGGTTATCCATGCGAGTCGCAGAATCAATATTATAGTAAATAAGAAACGTTTTGAGAGAGGGTCGAAGTTAGCTTCTTAATTTTGCAGTGACTATTATTTCTCTGAATATTGTTTATTGCAGTATAGATAACAAACACCTTATTTCTCCTTTTTGTAATAATACAATCACATTCCTTTGCACTTTTAGGGTAATTCTTATGAGCTATTTTTTAAATTTACTTGATCATTTTGTCATTACTTGCCCTCTTCTTCAACCATTTTTTTATTTGTAAAAATCACTCGCCCGCTCCCATCACTAAAACGTAAAAGGGAGGTGCCGTGATTCGAATTCGGAATCGTGTCGTATTCGGCGAAGGGTGCTGGCGGTGTCGAAAATCGTTTGTTATTAATTTGCCATTCGTCTGCGTGCTGGGGCGTCTCTAGAATTCCACCAAAATACTTTAAGATATGTTGAGAGCAATAAGCATAGCTGTAACGGTCGTACTTAACAAGGTATAAAAGATACGAAGTTTACGTTCTGGCCCTCTATTCCGCCTTGACCTCCAGTTCGTTAGCATGTAAACGTTATAGTAGTTCTTACTTACGTTATAGTTAAGAAGGTCATATTGTAAAATTAATATGAATACAATATGGTTTAACTCTGATGAACAGTTGGAGATATCGTGTTCTTCGAGTAGAGATCGCGTATAGAGAAACGCAGCGATGAACGCCACTACGTATAGACTACGAGTAGGCAGAACGTGTAGTGGATCTTTGCTAGGAGGCTGGCAAGAGCTTGATGATGAATGAATGGCTGAATGAATCGTGATCGGTGTGGCGTACAATGAGAGAGGCCTATGTGCAGGCGGTGGACTAATATAAGAGCTGATGTTGATGATAGTTTATGACTTATGTCAAAGAGTGACTAATTGTACGTTTAACTAGCCGCTGTTCAGTCAAAATCAACAACTGTTTTACGTATTATTTAAAATAATACAACATTGTGCCATAATTTCAAGACAATCGATCGGCTATACTAGTTTTCTAGTTTTGCGAGCATAAAAATAAGGCAGATTTTTTAAATATAAGATGATTGAGAAAACTATCAGATTGTTAGAAAGTTTAATTATGACATGACCTGCACTTTAGGTTTATCTTGGGCGTTTACCTACGCTCAGGTTGAAGAGGTGTTGTGGAAGTCTGCAATTTACTATAATTCGCATTCAAGTAGACTTAGCTCGTAATAAAAAATAATACATCATGTACATAAATATATTATACTATTCTTCATTTGAACCTCGGAAGACTAGGATGACAGAATATTATACTCTTGGTATTACTTGCCATTAGCCAGCCTGTGTGTTCGTTTTGTTTTCTCATGCCATTCTCCAGACGCGCAGCCTAAACTACTGAGTGTACTCGTATGATTGGTAAAATAAGGTAAAACATGTCTACTTACTACCAAGTATAAAAAGGCCCTAAAAAAACTAGTATTACCGTGGTTCATATCTGTACTTCGTATATATCTTGTAACGGAACAATAGAGAACATGCGTGAGAATTAGAATTGACTTTCATTGATACGATGGAGGAGAAAATGTAAAAAAGCATATAAAACGGAATACACGAAGTTCTTTTAATGTTTAGACTGTTTTAATGGGCGTCCTAATTTTATTTACGTAATATTTTAATTCAACTATATTGGCTTAAAATTGTTTAACAATTTTTATAAATACTTCTAATGTAGCCCATGTTCGCTTTTTTAAACTTACTTATAATTCAGGGCTTGGATAGTCACCTCCGACAGTCTAGAGGTCAGGCGCGGAATTAGGCAGATAAGGTGCCTGTGCAGCTTAATGATTAAACAGACCAAGCACTTAAAATAAAAGAGAATAGAATAGGAATGTATTTGTTTAAAAAATATAATGTTGTGAGAGGCAACTAAGGGAATAAAGGCTTCTAATATTGTTAGGCGATAGGCTTGCAACCTGTCACTAATACACTAGTAAACATCTCAGCCTGATTGTGCAAAATGTGGTTACAGAATTATTAACATGTCTTTATAGAGATGTTGGTATTTCTGTAGCTCTGCCTACCCCACTCTGGGAATGAAGGCGTGATGTTATGTATGTATGTAAAAATATAATTCTACATTAATATTATACACCTCGTGTGGTTGCCGGGTTAGAATAGTGCCACTCCATGTCTTCCCGTGGATGTCGTAAGAGGCGACTAAGGGAATAATTGCTTGTAGTACTGTTAGGCGATGGGCTTGCAATCTGTCACTAATACACTAGTAAACCTCTTAGTCTGTTTGTGCAAAATGTGGTTACAGAAATATCAATAATTCTTTAGAGTTGTTGGTATTTCTGTAGCTCTGCCTACCCCACTTTGTGAATGAAGGCGTGATGTTATGTTTGTATGTATGTATGTATTATAAACACCTCAACATGTCATGATCGATCCAAATGTTCAAATTACAGCAATATTGGGTTATTTCAGGTAGTTTTCTTTGTATTGACGTACAAAGATGTCAAATTAGTACCTGAAGAAACCAAAATCACCCCCAGTTTAAATATAAATAACTGACATAAATGGTCCTTCAATTAGGCACAAGATCACCAAAATCTTACATTTTGGTAAAGAAAATCCTTTACATTGCTTAAAACACTCGTACTGGATGGGATCAAACGTCAATGTCCGGGTGTTTCAGCCAGTTTACTGCGTCGGGCGTAAATATATGTAGCTCCTCCATGCCCCGGGGAAAGCAGCAAAAAATTTGCAAATAAGCTGATTTTGATCGCTTCTGATCTTTTTGCTTTCCAAATTTACAAAACAAAAACTACAGTATTTATCTACTCATCAAGTTACAAAACAACGATACTTCATCCGATGGGTTTTAACTTTTTTTTTTTTAACTTATTTTGTATGGCTACAACAAGATGCTTTTACTGTTGTGAACATTTTTAGGCTGTAGCTTCAACGGTTTGACTGTAAAACCTGTTTGACGGATGACGGATGGACAGACGGACACATGAGTGACAGCAACCCTAGGACCTTTAGGTACGGAACCCTAAAAACCAAAACAACCTCATGCAGTGCAAGGCAACACCCCTTTTTTGTATGATTTCCATGGACTATTTTAACTCGCCAGCATAATAAATCTTTAAAGCAGTAAAATGGTTAAAATAAATGAGTGTGTATCCCAACATAGTCTGACAAACGTAATTTAGGCCGGAGAGAGCTCGATCTCGAGTTACAGTAGACACTCGGACACTTGACAAATTTACTGCGTGACTCGGGGTCGAGAATTATATTTAATGTCAAGAGATCACCCTAAGAACTTCTTGTTGCCATTGCGACGATTTAGGACGTTTTCCTTTGTTATTATCAGTTTTAGATCAGTTATTGTAACCGAAAATATTAAAACTTTTCTAAGGATCAATAATATCCCTACATTATTTTAGTATTTTGCAATGTATCGCAACGCAGTACTTTCGAGTACTGGGCTGGAATTATACAAGGTAATAACGATATCGTTTTTGACCTGTTTCCGTATTGTCAACGTTTTGATAACTCTTATGTCATTTACAATAATAGCGACTGTGACATAAACGATTCTTAAACGTGTCAAACACGATATCGTTTTAACGCACCTGAATAGAGGCCCTGGTTCCCAATTTGTATACATAAACGTTTCCATTTTGTTTCATTTTCAGATTTTTCGCAGTTCATAGATGAAATGGAGATCCAGGGCTTCAAAACGATGGCTGGAGTAAATGACAGGTTAGTGGTGTGTTAAAGTTTAAAAATAACAATAAGTTATTTTAATTTTTGTTTAAACGGTTTTGGTTATTAAAAATACGAAAAAGTTGATAAACCCATTTCGACTACAGTTATAAGCAAAAACACAGTAATAGTCTAAGGCAATATGAACATTTAATTTAATTACAGTATTCAAATAAATGTAAACTTATTTATATTTATTAAATATGTTTACTTGTTTAACAATCTAAATAATACAACGACAGAAAAAAAATACGATCAAAAGCTACGAACAAAAGCTTTTGCAAATGTGGAAAAGTGCGACTCAGATATTTTTTTTTATCAAAAATTCAAATTCCAATCGTTTATTTCATTGAATGAAAAATGAAAAAGGCGTGAGCACAGCTTGGCTGGATACACGCACACAAACACGGGAAAAATGCGTTCACGGAACCTATCTAATAATTCATTAATTCCGTGTAAGCTCTTGACGCAAACTATGCATAATTTACAAGCATTAACAACGTTTGATGTAAAATTTACTAAACTATGCGATACAAATCAGTGTAAGCCATAAAGTGGGGCGTAGCCTCAGAACAATATTCCGTAGTAAAAAACACTTTAATCAACATAAAAGGCAGAAACCCACGTGCGACATCAAAAGCCCTATAACGGGTGGAATTGACTGAAATGCTTATGGCCTAATAACTTTCTTAACCTCTTTCTTGTCGTATGTTTACCAGCAATTAGAGCTTCATCTTATAAGGTTAAGGTATTTTTTTGCGTAAGCATGAGATGAAATAAGTGAGTACGAAGATGACTCGTTGTTATGCTTGGTAACAACCCGGCCAAGTGCGAATTGGACTCGCACACGATGGGTTCCGTACCACCGTATATATATTAAGATCGAGCAAAGAACGCCGAATAAAACACGTTTCTTGTATAGGGATTGGGGTTTTCATTTTAAGTTGTTTTTTTTAAATAATTTATGACCCTTTAATTCGCAATGTTGAACCCGCTTAACAAATTTTACGATAACTTTTTCATATCTTTTTATATCCATTTTTTTGTACTCTACCAAAATCAAAAAAGGTTTGAATCTACATTTTTTTTTAAATTTTACCATAGCACCTAACACTCTGTGGAAATTTCAAGTATCTAGTAGCAGATACGGTTTAAAAAATACAGCTGTGACAGACAGAAGTACAAACGCACGGACAGATTAGCCTTAGTAATAGGGTCCCGTTGGCACCCTCTAGGTACGGAACCCTAAAAAACCCTCGGCCCTTCCGTGAGGTACTTGGCATTGAAGCGTCCTGCATCATCCGTCTTGTTTCTTTTCTCCCCAATTCCTGCGTTCGTCAAACTGCAATATCATCAAATCACTGTAAAAGAAGTTCCATGATTCGGGCGGGGGATAAAATATTACAACGGAGGTTCGTTTCAGCCAGACAGGGTTATTTGCAAGCTGGATCACACTGAGAGCTAATTTTATAACGTTACATTTCTGGGGTCGTAGGTGAAAAGGGATATAAGACGACTAACTTGTACCTAATAGAAAAACCGGGCAAGAGCATGTCGGGCCATGCTCAGTGTAGGGTTCCGAAGCCTTTAAGTACTACAAAAATGAAAATTAATAAGTAAGAACTAATTTTCTATTTAAACTCATTTGGTGCCGTTTTAAATGATTTTAGTAGATATAAACACTTTAATCGCCTGTATTTCAAGAACCAATGACGTCTACTTAGCTGTGATAGTTTTCCTTTTAAATTCGTTATGCGCGTTAATTTAACAGGTTTTTTCACATTTTTAGTGTTTGTAGTTTTGGGTATAGGGGGCACTTGACTCTAACAAAATTTAGCGGCTTATCCACTAATTACCTAACACCCTGTACCCCCAAATGTGAGACTATTCACTTTAATTAAAACAGAATGCTTATATTTTGGATAGCTGTTTTTTTTTTGACGTCACGTTAGCCTAGTTGCACTCCCATGGGAGTGACCCTGCCTCCGAAGCCAGCGTTCCTGGGTTCAAATTCCAGTAAGGGCAGATATTTGTGTGATCAGCGCGAATATTTATTCCCGAGTCTTAGGTATCAGCGTAATTCGTCCCATTCGTTTTTCGTTCATTTCTTATGTCCGTCTCATTCTGTGTTCGTCACTCATTCTTTATTCGTCTCGATCGCTATATGTCCCTATCGTTTTAAGTACAATTATGTAACCTGTCTCTTTCTTAACAAGCCTTTTTCGTTTTTCGTCACGGTCTTCCTAGGACTATGTCTTTGTTTGTGTCTCTCTTTTTTGGTATCATTCGCACTTTATCTTTAGTCACTTTCGTTATTCGTTTCACTCTTTTTTTGTCTTTAATGGTAACTCGTTCCGTTCTTTTTTGGGCACGTTCGCTAATCGTCCCGTACTAGTAGGTCTTAGTTGCTATTCATATGTCCTCCCGATCGGAATTCATAAACAAATTGAAGTTTATATGTCCCGTACATATACAGAACGGAAAAAAATGAGGGCCCTGAAGGGTCTGGGACTTAAGATACATAAGATAGTTAATTTTTCTCAAGATAAACATTATTTCATATGAAAAAAAAAGAATAACTGCATTCATAGATTTTGATATGCCGTCAATAATGGTCATGGTATTCTTTTACAATAAAATCATGGCCAACATCTTGAAACGCAAATTTTCTAATAATGGAAAGTCCACATCCATAATGGAAAGATATATTTATTATTTTAATATCATTAATTATTCCATAGAATAGACTACGTTGAAGTTTCTAAACATCTTGACAAATGCCAATTCTAACAACTTGAATTCGAGCGGAATTATCATTAAGTGGCCAGTAATATTAAGTACGCAGATTGTATAAATAGAGTCATACCTCCTTAGCATTTCCAAGGAAATGAACTGTCAGAATTCAAAGTGTTATTTTAAATGTATGAAATTACATGAAATTATGACGATCACTCGGTCAATAAGATATAATTAAAAAAAAATAAGATTGACGGAAAAAGATATTCAAATAGTGACCGAGACGCAAAACGAATGTAACGAACTTAGAATTAGACTGAAAATGAATGAGGCTAATCACGAATGTGACTAATAACGAATCCATGACAAAAAATGAGACGAATAAGTGAATGAGACAAAAATCGAAAGGGAATAAGAAAGAATGAGTCCTAGGAAGACCGTGACGAAAAACGAAAAAGACTTGTTAAGAAAGAGACAGGTTACATAATTGTACTTAAAACGATAGGGACATATAGCGATCGAGACGAATAAAGAATGAGTGACGAACACAGAATGAGACGGACATAAGAAATGAACGAAAAACGAATGGGACGAATTACGCTGATACCGAGTCTTAGATGTTTTCTATCTAATTAAGTTTGAATTTGTCTATGTAAGTAAGTTTATCGTCGTCTAGTCCCCATAGTAAAAGACTAGTGGGACCTTTGGGAAGAAGAAAGCTCCACATTTCAAGTCAATAAACCATAATAAGGGGCAGAAAAATAAAAGTTAATACGAATTGCAAAACTACTCGTGATTCCATAACATTATCTACTTAATTGTTTTTCAGTAACAAGTTAAGCCTAATTTTTTGAGGTGTATTCCAATTACTTTCATCAGGTTACCGTTTTGATCGCCAGGTATCCTGCCCATCTTCACTTAAGGTTCGTTATACATTTTCTGCAGTCAACCATTTTCGTTCCAAGTAAAATCTCAGTGTAGTTTAAATCATTATTATTTTATATTTGTGTTTGTAAGTTTGTCTGTCCGCGCGGAGCGGCTATGCTCCCAAAGTATTTATCTGATTTTACTTTTCATTTAAAACTTCGCATCGATGTTTGCAGTAAAAAAATATTTGTATTAAATACAACCATCTTTGCAAACTTTACTAAGATTAGAAATAGGGCTGTTGCCCGTGTCGAAGCCATTTATTGCTACTCGCGGTAAAAAGTACCATATTATGTATCTTCATACAAAATTTCATCTAAATCGGTTCAACAGTTTAGCCGTGAAAGCGTAACAGACAGACCTATAAAGTTACTTTCGTAGTTATTTTAAATCTCCTCTTCAGCATTCTTTTCAACCCTGCAACCCCGCGCTACCTAAAAGAGCGGTTCAATTATTTTAAATCTATTAGAGCGTCCCAAAACCTTCTCCTGTCAGTTCCTTTTTCTTCCTCTAAATTTTACACAAATTCTTTTACCATCAAGGCGATAAGGTTATGGAATGCTTTGCCTGTGGAGGTACGACGTGCTAAGTCTGTTGCCATTTTTAAAAGCAAGCTAAAGGATCATTTTCTGTCACTTCCGTAGTTTTTCTATTATCTCCCTTACTTTTTTTCTTTGTTATATCTCATGCTTCGTCTGTTGTCATTGTTTGGCTGTTTTTGGAGGATGTATGTATGTATATATTATATAGATGTATAATTATATGTATTTAGTATGTATTTATTCAATTATTTATTTTATGTATTTATATTTAGTATATTTATAAATAGTTCTAATTTCAAAATTGAAATAATTTAATTGTTTCGTGTAGTTATTTAGTTTGAGTTCTAAACGAATTAGTTTACACCCCCTGCCATGAATATGTGTCCTCAGTTATTTCTCTTACAAGGTTGTCTGGAAGAGATCGCTATTTAGCGGTAAGACCGCCTGTTGTATACCTATGATTTAAATGTACTGTTCCATGTTCTGTTTTTATTTTTTATTTTTGGTGTTCAATAAAGAGTATTTGTATTGTATTGTATTGTATTGTTACTTTCGTATTATAACATTAATTTGGAAGTCTATAAATGTACGTATGAATTTTAATTTTGTTGATACCGGAGCGATGCGGTTTGCTAGTTGTAATTAAAATTGGAAATCTTTTTTTCAAAAAGTAATTAATCTATCTATAAACCATTTTAATCTCTACATTATATCGCCCCCTGTAGCACCGACCCGCGCTTAGTGGCGGCATCTTTGCCGAGTCACTCACGGCGTATTTCATGCTACGCCGGCTCGCGAAATGATATTGTCGGAAATATGATTTGAGAACGAACGTATGTATTTGTTACACAAATGCACCAGCTGAGCACAATGATTGAGGGCTGATTGCGCTCGAGTTGCCATTTTGATGGAATAATTAAGCCGATGGGAGTTTCAAGACCTGATTACAACTTTTAGGGTCTTATTTATAATGGGATCTTGATTTAGATAACTGTCTTGTCACGTCAAAAATGACAGTTTCTATAACTTGACGTTTGCTTTGACTCGATACGGGCATCAAACGGGCCCAGGGCTTGGATTCTACACGGTATTAACGATATCGTCTTTGACTTGTTTCCGTATTGTCAACGTTTTGATAACTGTCATGTCATTTACAATAATGGCGACTGTGACATAAACGATTCTAAAACACGTCAAACGCGATATTGTTATAATATAACGCAATAGAATAGAGGCCCTGTTTTGTTGCAATTTATGGCGACTATACACATCTTGCTCTAACATACGTTGTAAGAGTAAGATAGCAATAGTTGCCGGCCACAAATTGCAGCAAAACATGGCCCTTTTAGAAGCCACATAACATAAGATTACATTGTCAAATAAAATAAATATGAATAAGGTCCTTAGTTGATATGATAAATGCAACAAAAACCTGACTTTGAATTCAGAAAATTAAATAAAAGTCGATTTTTAGCAGACTTAAGAAAATAGAAAACAAATTTAATGTAGTAAATTTAAGTATTTTGGTCGGGAAAGTTCGTATTTGTTTATCGCGCTTTCTCAGTCAGCTGCAGTACCTGTCGATAAGTTAATTGAGAAATCAAGATGAATACGAATTTACGAGTATTATTGTACACATTTGAAACTTTATTCAGCGCAGTAAAACCATATTGCTTGTTTTATTACGCCATTTACCTCTCCAGGTTTCACTGAAAACCAGCGTCACTGTACATCTAAATAATATACCGTGGCATAAAAAACCAAATCGAGACCATTTTTAAATAAAGTATAATTTTGTAAAATAAATAAAATGATATAGTTAAGCAAATTGTGTTATTTTTTCTTTTAAGTGCATCAAGTGCCAAATAAGATACATTTTGATTTCCTAAATATGACATAAACCTTCATTGTCACCGGAGAAAGGCAAGACAGAAAAGTAATGTTACCTTGTTCACGAAATAGCACTCATAATGCCATCTTTTTTTTATTGTTTAGGTCAAGGTGCGCAGATTACCATGTTAGGGCTTGGTTTCGTAGGTGGAACGTTCAGGTTCACTTCTTATACATACATTTAAATTTATTTCAATCAGTTAATTCTATTACTAATTTATTAAGTTCCTCACGTTATTTTTATAACTGTAACAATACCCTAGTGTGTTTGAGATTTTTTATACAAAATAATATGCATAAATAATTGTGGCAAAATACTATGCTATTACGTTTTTCTTCCCTTAAACGTTGTCCAATTTTTTCGATTTTTGAATTATGTTGTAGATATTATAAAAAACGATGTATGTACGTTTTCTTTTCCAAGATAATATTTATAGGGGAAAAAAATACGGAAACATACAGATATAGTTTTTTTATAATAACTAGAATATATTCAAAAATCGTGGACATTTGATTAGATTTAGTGACTGAGAAACGTCATCGCACGGAGCTAAATTTGTATGGATTATTTTTGACAACTACGCGATTTAAGCATCGCTTCACAATCCTCTTAACTGTATATACACTGACCGGCAATCCCAATTTGAGTGCTAAATAAATCAATAATAAAAGATAGTTAAAAACGAAGAACGTTATATATTAAAATGCGATATTTGAGGCCGTATACTTTTAATAATGCATCCCTGGACCCTCTGAGCTCATTAGCCGTGTTCACGTACGCACGAGCAGGCGTATTACGCTTCACGCTTCATCGTGCTCCAGTGCTATTATTGTCTATCCCGGTCTTTGGTCGATGCAAGCAACAAGCTTATGTTTGACGAAGGTTTGATTTCAAATATTAAAATTGAAATTGATTTCGATTTTTATTTACCTATAAACTGAAATTCAACAATTATGTAAAATATTTGTTTTTTTTAATATTTAGAATTATTCGGTAGGTACTTTAAAGTTTGAAAACCAAAAGTACTTATCGTCGTTGAAACTGCAATACCGAGTAACTAACAAATTGAATAAGTTGCAAAATACGCCTTAACAAGTAAGTCAGTAAAGCACGTTTTACAACTTAGTGAATTTGTTAGTTACGCGGTATTGCAGTTTCATCAACGTTATGTATGTATATGTATTTGAGTCAGGCATTGTAAAACCGGTTTTATTCAATACCTGTATTTAAATTGACAAATTGTTACCGCTAAAAAAGTAATACCTATATTCGAATTAGAGGTATTAGTGTCATTCCGCTTTTGTTTTTATCGCTATGTACGAGGGGCACACCGAAATGATCGGGAATAGAGTACTTTAAACTAAGTTACATTAAAACCTTTTTTTATCATATGCGTACTGGCCACTGACAATCGCGATGCCGTTTTAACAATTTAAAAAAATAACGTAATATTTTTTTAATTCCACTTTCAAATTGGCAAGTCGGTGAACAAAATGGAGCTCACGCGTGAAAATTTTCGTGCAATTATTTATCACAACTTTCGTCGAGGCTTATCTCCAGATGAGTGTCTCAATGAGCTTATTTCTATATATTAAATTGAAGCACCTAGTCAAACGAAAATATATCGTTGGTATGCAGAGTTTCGGCGGGGTCGTGCCTCTCTCAGCACCATACCTTCAACAGGTCGGCCGAAAACAGCGGTGTCGCCTGAAAACATCGCGGCTGTGGAAAAAATACTCAAAGAAGACAGACATGTGACATACGAGCAGATTCGGGCAACCATAAGCATTGGAATGACTGCAATCCATACTATTTTACATAGTGAGTTGGGTGACAGAAAATTGATTTCCCGATGGGTACCCCATAACTTGTCAGAAGAGCAAAAGGCGGTTCGTGTTGATTGGTGCCGATCTACTCTGAAACGCTACAATGGAGGAAAGTCAAAAGCTGTTTATAATATTGTCTCATGTGACGAAACCTGGATTTATTCCTATGAGCCTGAAAGAAAGCACCAGTCGGCAGTTTGGGTCTTCGATGGCGAGGTCAAACCAACGAAAGTTGTGCGTTCCCGCAGCGTGTCGAAGAAGATGGTTGCTTCGTTCGTCTCAAAAAAAGTTTTTATTGCCACAATTCCTTTACAAGAACATAGAACAGTTACCGCTGATTAGTATATCACAGTTTGTTTGCCACAGATGCTGGCCGATCTTCGCCGAGGGAACCCGACACGCCGCGTCATCTTACACCACGATAATGCGAGCTCCCACACCGCCCATACAACTAAACAGTTTTTGAACGAGGAAAAGGTTGAGTTGATGTCCCATCCTCCATACAGCCCTGACCTAAGTCCAAATGATTTTTTTACGTTCCCTAGAATTAAAGATTTATTGCGTGGTCAGCGGTTTGAAAACCCAGAAGCCGCCGTAGAAGCCTATAATTCGCCCATTCTGGCAATGTATAGTTCAAACTGGAATAACTGTTTCAATGACTGGTTTAAAAGAATGCAAAAGTGCATCAATTGCAACGGAGAATACTTCGAAAAACAATAAAACATAATTTATATATACAGTGTACATAGTTTTTTAAATTCCCGATCATTTCGGTTTGCCCCTCGTATACACTATTTACATTATTAAATACCGGTTTTCAATACCGCTATTCATTGCACCTGATAAGTAAGATGTCAATTAGACTGTAATTAATTGTTATTTCAGACTTGTCTAAGGCGTGTCTGAGTTTTTTGTAGTAACACCGAGGACATTCACAAAAACAAATAAACGAGTATATTGACACTGACAGGTTTACTAGTTATGGTTTTTAGGGGTAAAGTATCAAAAAGAGGTATTGTTCTCAATTGGCTAAACCGATAATATACTTGAATATCGGTATTCATTACACCGGTAATCAGAGCTTTAGCGATATAAATAGCGAAATGCAAATATAACCGGTTATACCTCATTTAAAACCGGTAGTCAGAATACCGGTAACGATCCCCGATTTGAGTGCTTTTACAATCAGTTGTTTTGTTAACATACGAAATTCTGATTTAAATTGATTGAAATAATCACAAATAATCATTTTGCACAGCTAGACTGCAGTCTTTTTTTTTAGTTATAATATCACAGGACAATGCCACACAAATTGACCTAGTCCCAAGCTAAGCTCAAGGCTTATACTATGGGTACTAGACCCCACCCAGGACCCCTGGCTTCGAAGGCAGGGTCACTACCAACGAGGCTAGCGTGTCGTCAAACTCATCTCCTTAGTTTAGAAATTCAATTATTATTGACCGGCTACTCGGCATGAAAATTACACATTGTGGAAGTGGAACTAGTTTTGACAACTGGTTATATCTATCGTTAAGATAATCGACATTAATTAATGGAACACCGCTGTTGAGAAAATAATAACATTTCCTAGCCTGCCAAAGGTGAAATTAACCGATTAAGGTTGAAGGTATAAATCATTTGATAAATATTGATTTCTTGCGTATAAATATTTGTACGATTTATTATTCGGGAAAAAAGGGAAAAATAACTTATAGGTGACAAACAGCCTATTAATTATATTAATGAGTAGTACTGTTGAAGAATGTTTTTTTGTAAGTATGTGATGTATTTTTTTTCTCGTCAACCATATAGTGTAGGGTGTCGTTGGATAGAGTTTTTGAAAACAGTTTTTTGATTAAATAATCCATTTATGAAATACTAAGCTTTAAAGCGCTAACTTTTGTTAGACTCAAGTTCCCCCCCCCCCCCCCACTACAGCCAAAACTATAAATACAAAAAATCTGAAAAAAAAACTTAAATGAAAGAGCATATAACGAATTTTAAAGGAAAACTATCACGACAAATTAGACATAATTGGTTCTAGAGATACAGACAATTATAGTTTTTAAACCTACTAAAATCATCTAAGACGGCACCAATTGACTTTAAATAGAAAATTAGTTATTACTTGTTGATTTTTATGTTTGTCTTAAAGGCTTCGGAACCCTATACTGAGCATGGTCCGACATGATCTTGCCCGGGTTTTGGTTCTTACCTTTATCAAAACACTTATCCCAATGATTTGTTAAAAAAAATCATTCCGCTACAGCTTGTTTTCTACGCGCCCTTACTACCTTCCTTTGAAAGGGCACAACTCAGGTAGATACGAATTAGTGTCAACAATGCGCTGGACTGTGTATATCCATCTGTATCAGTATACAATCTGTATCATGTACAGTTGTGTGCAAAATAATAGCAATGAAGACAAAATTTACTCATTAAATTTGTAAATATATTTTTATATTGAATATATTGCTCATATTTACTGTTCTACGTCAGATAATGCTAAATAAAAATGTACTTTAAAAAAATCGCTAATATTATCGAGGTAAATGAAAAAAAAACACAAAATAATTATCAAAATAATAGCAGTTAATACATTTCATAAATGGTAAACAAAAATGTAAAACCAAACAATTTGAAATAAAAATTATAAATTCTTATAAATATTTCGTAGTTTGTATTTTTAAGAACATTTTTAAGAACAGCTTCACATCTCCTTGGCATTGAGTCAATTAAGGATTAACATCTCTGTACAGGGATATTATTCCATGCCGACTGTACCACAAGCCATAATTGGGACTTTGTGATGGGTTTTTGATCACTTACAGCGTGCAGCCCAAGGTAAAACGTCGACTTTTTCAGTCATCTTGGAGCACCTTCTTTAAATAATATTATTTGTTCATTATGCCCTCGATTTCAATGATAGGGAAAACATTCTCATACCATTAAACTAAGTACACCATGCTTAACGGTTTTAATTGTATACTGCCAATAATTATCTTCTGACAAATTCTCGACGACCTTTACACCCAAACAGACTTTCGTCACTCCATAAAATATTACGCCGTTTCTCCATAGGCCAATCTACGTGTTCTTTGGCAAAAATGAGCCTATGTTTTATGTGCCTCTTAGTCAACAGTGGAACTTTTCTCGGATTTCTGGCGGGCAGATCAGCTTCAACGAGTTGATGGCGAACAGAAGAACTACTCACATTTAAATTTAATGAGTGTTGGATGTGTTTTGACGACAGAAATGGTTGCTTTTTCGATAGGCGTACAATTCTAGTCTCTTTTTTTGTTGTAGCCCTTTTTCTGCCTCTTGTTTCGGGTTGGTCTTCCCATTTCAGAGCATTAGTGATCATTTTAGCTGAACATTTTAAAATTTCTTGGACAACCTTGTACGTTTTTCCTTCTTGTATCAACCTTTTAATCAATTTTCTCTTTTCTCTGGAACAATACCTTCCCCTTCCCATAGTCGTAAAATTTTCTAACGAGAATTACGTTTACACAATAGAAAATCCTATATTGTACTAACGTTAAATAATATTGACCATTCAGGGCTGGAGAAAATTATGTATTGTAAACATTTTTCATGACACTGCTATTTATATGGAATGTACTTTTTTGCAATTCTTAAATATACTTAACACCTAGATTTAAATTTAAGTGCAAGCAATACTAAGGTAAATAGTTTCTAAATATGAGGCCGTCTTTTGAGCACCTGGCTTATTTAAGAAAATACTTACCCTAGTACATTCACTGCTATTATTTTGCACACAACTGTATATAAGTAGATAGATAGTTAAATGTTTTTAGCGTTCTGTACCTACAAAAAAAATAGACCTTCTTTGTTTGTCTACCCGACTGTTTGTCTGTCCGTCCTACGGTCCTTCTGTCTGTCAAGACCCTTTTTCTCAGGAACGCAGAGACCGTTAGTTACTAATAGAAAAAAATAACGAACATTTTTTAATTCGGTTCAACATCGACGATGGAAAATAATTAATACATTTTTCTACGACAGTGCCTGCATAAAAAGAACTAAAGTTAATAAAAGAAGATCTGCCTTAAAATACTTGCCTGGCTAGAAAACATTCCAATAAACAGTACCTTCTTGCATTCGTTTTCAAAAATCCAATATGCAATCTCAAATCCAGACGATGTAAAAAGACAAAATACCCTAGACTTCTACGACTAGCACTACGGCAAGGTCCTTATGTTCGTCGAGTCTCATAAATAAAGCTGTCGAGGGTCGCCCTTCTGACTCTGCAGACGCGACAAGACGCACCATTCAAAATCATTTCAAGACTCGAGAGCAACTCACAGCGTCCTTTTCAAACAGCTCCAGTGTAGACGGGATGGCAATAATTCAGTTGTAAGCTCAGAAACGCAGTAAGTTAAGTTCAGCTGGTAAAGTTTGCCGGTGATTTGTTTCATTGTTGCTTTGGCTTGGTTTGACGGAGTACGGAACGTTACAGGGCACGGTTTCAAGTAGGTTTGAATAAAACATTCGATTTACTGATGTTACCGAAGTGGGCGCAGATTATTTTCTAATTTGATTTATTCAGTGAGTATTGAGTTTTAAAAGTACGTAAATGATTGTTGTTTAAGTACCAATTAGCCTCATAAGTTGGAAGTGAATTTTGCTCGTAGATATTTCCATATTTGTATGTCTTCATTTCATTTGTAGTGTTCTTTAGCTTTTAATAGACTACGGATACCAACTCCTAGCAGCCAGGAGAAGTGCCATTCAGTAAATACGAGTATGTAGTTACATTTAACTCAACGTACAAATACTAATAATAATACATAAAAAAATATACTCACAAACAAATAAATTATATCGGCTAATGAAAAACTTGCAAACAAATTGATGCAGTTTATGCATCCGTCAATGTATTATTTGTTTATTTATTTATTCCTTGATATAACAGAATTTTACATAGGTATTTTATATACTTATGGTAATATTCAACTACAACTGCAATACTAATAATTCAACTACACGGGTAATGCGCTTCGCTAAATATAAATTTATTATAAATTACTTATCATGAGTCACGACCAGACAACATGGCAATTTTTTTAAAGTCATAGGGATGGAACATTTTTTTATCGACCTTTGCAGGTATTGATATTGTATAATCACTAATCTCTTCGTTATTTTAGTTTTATTTCTATACTTAAAATGTCAATGTCATTCTTCATTCGCATTTAGTTGTTTTTTCAACAATACGTAAAGCTTTTTGATTTAATTTGTAATTATTGTGTTTTCTAAACACAACTACATATACAATAATAATGAAAACTACACTTACATTTACAAAAAACTATATTAATCTAAAAGACTAATATAGTTACCAAAAGGCATTGTTAATATTTGTAAATTATTGAGCTTAAGTATAATGTATCGATATGAGGTATAATTCTATTTCGTAAAAGATCTTGTGCTGCGTGAACCGGACGTAATTGTAGATAGTCGATAAAATACCACGTTCGACACGTATGACATTTAAATTTATGCCATGAGAATTCCGCCCTCTGGTCATGATTGCCGTAATCCGAATACATCTACTCGCTTAATATGCTCGCTCAGTTATTATTTAAACGTGAATTTTAATTACCACGCAAAGTGATATTAGATCACATTATGGGAACGCCTGCTGGCTCCTACCCTAATAATAAACTACTTCGCCACCATACCCATTAAATTTCAATTCTACATAGAGCGCCATCTAAAATTACTATCGATGTTGACAGGCCCCGCTAGATAGGGCGAATGTAACGCGTTACTAACAAAGCTGCTATTGAAATAGTTTTGAGTTCGTGCTAGGCACGTGTCAATGGAAAAGTGATTGACAGGAAACTATTGCGACTGTTAATACGATATCTAGATGTTAATACGTAACTAGTTCCTCGTTATGTGCTTCAAAGTCCTCTAATAAAACTGCGCTTTCACTAGCTTTGCTTTAAACTTCCTTTTTACCTACTCATTGGTAGTAAAAATTCGACGCTTTTTTAAGGGATGTAATCATTGTGGTAGTACTAATACCAACACAGTTAATTGATCATTTTAGAGCTAATGTGATTCTTGTCACCACGCAATTAGGCTCACCATAGTGGTCAGTTAAATGTGTTGCTCCTAATGCGATGACAGAGGATCAATCTATCGTCGTTTGACCATAATTACCTACTTTACTTACTTTAGTCTACTGCAGTAAGCCCACAACTTCTTACGCGTCGAATAAGTTTCCTGCTATTGCTCCTTTTTTCCCGTTATAGGACGATTGTTTTTTCTTATGTGTCCCTTTAGGGGGCACCTTAGAGTTTTTCTCTCCAAGTTTCAATAATATAATTTAAAAAAAATATTTTCAGGGGACCTAGAACAGCCGCTCCAACTTTGGTTTAACGGACATTTACATTATGCAATTAGTTAATTACACTTTACACTTACATTACACTTTAACTTATATTACACTTTTGTTACCCATTACTTCAACAGGAGCCCATGTTTTTATTAAATTCATGTTGCTGTACCTATTCGTTTTTTATTACAAATGCTCGTAGTTCACTTTTTTTAAACTATAATAAGGTTTTAAATCTTATTGCTACCATAGTCCATCAATAACAGAAGTCAGAAATTTAGCAGCGTTGGCAAGAGTGCATCGGATCGATAACCAATCAGCCGGCGTCCCGGTACGGTAGAATTACCTGTTCTGATTAGGTTCCGGCTAAGTACCAGCCCCACTCTTAGACGGTCAATAAACTTCGTACAAGTTCTTATTTCCAAACGAAACAACAAAAACGTAACCGTTACAAAAATGTATTCAAACAAAAATAAACTTTTTACGTAATTGCAGTCACCCTACTTGTTTAGCTTTTCAGTGGTGGTAGGACCTTGTGCAGGGTCTGTCCGGATTGCTACCACCATCCTACCATTTTACATACGTTGTTTTCTGAAATTACTAGCATAGAGGCATTCCATCTTATCCTCATGAATTATCACACTATCGTAACTCGATCAAAACAGAAAGGTTATGTTATGTTATGGTTTGAAGTATCTAAAAAAGCATAATTAATATTTCATGGCAGCTTTATTGAACAATAAAAAAGTACTCGAGACAAATACGACTGAAATAAAAACGTTTTTGTACTTTATTTACTCGCTGCTAGATACAAATTTCCTCTCACAAAATCTTCCTGTTTGTAGTATAGTGGGCCTTAAGAGAATAAAAAAAAATGGTTGGTACATAGAAATAAAGATTCTCGGAAATTGATTCTAAAATCACAACGCAACGGACGTAGCATGACTAGTGTCTAGTGTGTCTAATTCTAGTGTGTCTATCAAAAGATAAAATAAATTAATATCACAGGATAATGTCACTCAAATTAACCTAGTCCCAAATTAAGCTCTAGGAATGTACTATGGGTACTAGACAACGATAAACATACTTATATAGAGAAATGTATACTAAATACATAGAAAACATCAAAGAAACAGGAACAAGTACTCGTGCTCATCACAGAAATATCTGCCCTTACCGGGATTTGAACCCGGACCGCTAGCTTCGAAGGCAGAGTCACTACCAACTAGGCCAGCTTGTCGTAAGTAGGAGGGGCACACTGAAATGAACGGGAATAGAATATTTCGGATTGAGTTACAATAAAACCTTTTTTAGAATTTGTATACTGGCCTCTAAGAATCTTAATGACATTCAATCAATTAAAAAAATAAATTAAAAACAAAAACTGTGTTGGTTTAAAGTTGACACGTCGTTAACAGAAATGCAGCTCACACGTGAACATTTCCGTACCATAATTTATCACAATTTTCGTCGCGGCTTATCTCAAGATAAATGTCTCAGGGAACTTGTTTCGATTTATTTTGTTGAAACACCAAGTCAAACGACAAAATACCGCTGGTAAGCCGAGTTCCGACGCGGTCATGTGACGCTCAGCACTGTTCCTTCTACAGGTCGACCAAGAATAGTGGTCATGCCTAAAAACATCGCAGCTGTGCGAGCTGTGCGAGCAGATTAGGGCTATTATCAGTATCGGAATGACTGCAATTCAGTTGATATTACATAATGAGCTGTGTGTAAGAAAGCTAGTTTCCCGCTGGGTTCCCCGCAATTTGTCCGAAGAGCAAAAGGCGGCTCGTGTTTATTGGTGCCGAAATACTCTGCAAGGCTTCAACGGAGGGAAATCAAATACCGTTTATAATATCGTCTCAGGTGACGAATCATGGATATATTCATACGAACCTGAAAGAAAACATCAGTCAGCAGTTTGGGTCTCCGAAGACGAGGTTATACCGATGAAAGTGGTTTGCTCCCGCAGCGTCTCGCTATGTCGCTATGGTCGCTACGTTTGTCTCTAAAAAGGGGCATGTTGCTACAATTCCTTCACAGGAACGCAGAACGGTTACCGCTGAGTTGTATATCACGGTATGTTTGCCAGAAATATAATTTCTGGCATACATAGCCAAACTCCGAAAAAATAACCCGAAACGTCGCATCATCTTACATCACGATAATGCGAGCTCCCATATGGCTCGGAAGACAAATTATTTTGTGAAACAGGAAAACGTTGAGCTGATGAGCCATCCTCCGTCCTATCTTATCCTGAGCCCAAACGATTTCTTTACATTCCCTAGAATGAAAGATTTATTACCTGGTCAACGGTTTGAAGACCCCGAAGCAGCTCTGTGGAGGCGTATAAATCAGTAATTTTTTCAATATCAACTTCAGACTGGAATTACTGTTTTAATGATTGGTTTGCACGAATGAAAAAGTGCATTCAATGGAACGGAGAATACTTCGAAAAACAATAAAATATAATTTAGCTATACCGTGCATGAGGTTTATTCCCGATCATTTCTGTGTGCCCCTCGTATAACAGAATACTACTCGCAATGGATTGCATTCGGGTTTTTGGAATTCATAAGTGGAATTGTATTTGTTTAGTTCGTCATTTTTTAGTCAGTGACGGAACCTGCACTGCGAAATATTCAATAATATATGTAAAATGCTCAATATGCACGGGGTTTTTGTAGACTATGGAAAGGACTCTCCTGTAACTAAACTAGTGACTCGCCCTCGCCTTTCTTCAGTTTATATGAGGTTTTGTTATACTTGTACATAAACCAGAATTAATTTTACATAAAAAGCTTCAGTGGAAAAATTATCTGATGAAAATCAAAACCGCATCAAAATTCGTTAAGCATTTAAGGAGGAGTTAGCGGATATAAAGACAGACAGACAGATGCAGAAAGCTACTTTTTTATAATATGTAAAGAATAAGACAATGACGAATGCCCCCCAAAGGGGGGCTAAGGAGATCCCCTCAAAAGGTATCTGAGTCCTTCCGTTACAAATCTTAAACTTAACTAGTTTAACTTGATAAAACTTACCCTCAGTGCGGTAAAGCTCCCCAAAACGAAATCCTGAATCCGCCTTTGCTAAAAGAGGTCAAGAGCTCTATTATTCTACGTGGTAAAACCTGTGGTGACAACGTTACAATAGCTCTTATTTACTTCACAGTAATAGCGGCCGCGTCACAAACAATACCATAACATGTCAAAAGCAACATGGTTAATTCGATTAGAAAGGAGCTCCTGTACTTAAAACTATTACGGGGTTATTTTATTATAATTGTAGTATTTTCACTTAGATATAACCTGTCAGTTATTAATGTACGATTTTATGATGACACTTCTATTAGAACGTTTACATTCGGTATAGGACACGTAAAAATACAACACTTTCAAATGATTAAAAACCATATATTAATGAATGTGATCCTCGCATAGTTTGTAATAAGTGTAATGAAAAGTGCAAATATGATGCCAGCGAGGGTGCAACAGAGAAAGAGGCGCCAACGGTTTCGGGTGAGGCTTGAGTAGCCATAATAAAAATATTGTACTGAAAAATAAATATCAAGGTACAATCTCACATAAATTGACCTTGGTTAAAACTAAGCTCGAGGCTTGAACTATGCATCATAGAGAATGATCAACATACTCACTACAATACTCTGATAATTTTGATCAACGTTATCTTTCGGTATATTACTGCAAACCTTGCATTTGTACATTAAACTGGCTTTGGTCTTTTCAGTCGCTCACTTTTTGTTCGTCAAAAGCCAGTTTAACGTACAAATTAATTATTTGAAGTAATATAAAGCCTGACAAGATTCTATTTGGCCCTATTTCCATATAAATTTGTATTGAAATAGGGCCAAATAGTATCTTGTCAGGCTTTACCAAAAGATAATTTTGATAATATTTGGCTTGACAATATTTGACTTGGTAATATTTGTCGTCAATGCTTAGTTATTAAAATTTATTCGGTCAAAAACCGTGTTTTTTCCTATTGGGGCCTTTTCCAAAAAAAGTGTACATCGTTAAAGACAAAATTAAGAAAATTTAACGGTTTCCATTTCGTCACGAAAATTAACGTATCTAAATGTATGGCTAATTTTCGTGACGAAATGGCAAAAGTTACATTTTCTTAACTTTGTCCTTAACGATCTATAGTTTTTTTGGAAAACGCCCATATTAGTTAACATTTGCTCCCCATACTACCTTATTGTGACGTCATTGCGACATGAATCCGTGGTCTAGTTATTATAATAATATAGATCTACCACAATTTTCAACACTCGCTCTTCTAGACACCGTGCCCTCAGCGTTGTACACTCAGAGCGGCGAAGGGACGTGCATTAGTAAAATTGCTCACGTACTGGAGGCTCACTCTTCAAACTTGGGATTTGTCGCGAGATTTTACACCGAACTCAAACTAATTCGACTAATTAACACCCCAGCTGTCCACTGTTGGGGAAGTTTGGTCGTTTATAATTTGGTTATTGAATTTGGCAGCTATTTTGATGTACTCTTCTTTAATTTACTATTAAAAACTATTTAAAAATACTTTGTCATTATTACAAACCTACAATTTTAGTTAATTTAGAGAAATCGGTTTAATGCCGTGAAAAAGTTTTATTTATACTATATTATTGTAGAGCTCAAATATTATGAACATGTGATCATAATTTTTCAGATTTGGGTAACCGCTTAGGAAATGTCATTCTTGATATAGTTGCAAACAGGCTTTTAAAAAAGTTCGGTATAGTGACAGTATAGATACATGAATACCAGGATTTCTTTCTTCGCTAGATCTAATTATCTCCAAAACTTAGCTTCAAAATTTGTATTTTTCATCTAAACTAAGTTTTTTTACTTACCTTTTAAGTGTTGTATTATAAATTAAAAGCTTTTCGAAAACATCCCTTTGTATCCGGTTTCCATAATTAAATTCTAATTAAGGATGGAGGCACCGGCTGTGTTTCAAATAATAATGATGTAAAAGCAAATGGAAGCAGGTACTTGTTAAATTATAAATTGAGACTTTCATCCTTAGAGACTATAACCGTATTGAGACTATCGCCGTACCACATGTTTCATTATCTTAAATTCTTAAATATGCTTTTTGATATCATAGTTCTCGTAGTAACTCCATTAGGTATAAATAAGCTGTATTTGAAATCTCAAGATGATAATCATACAGGGTATTTTTTTAATAGGTGCACAAATTTTAATATTTGCTTCGCTATTGTTAATCAATAACAGATGTTGTGTTATTTTTACTATAGCTTAAAAAATATCAGAGATATTGCCGATTCAATGATACCACTAACTTAACGATATTCATGGACCCTCTAATGCAGGGGTGCGAGGAGAGGGGAGTGTTGTTAAGTAAGTTAATAAATGAAATTTCAAATTTAGAATTTCAGTAGGAGAGGGACTTGTCTGATAAGCTGTACATGAAATTTCAAATTTCGAATATCAATACAGTGTATTGCATACCTACAACTTGACAACCCATGTCATCATTTTCTAGTGTGACTTTGTGTCCACACGAGAAGGTAAAAAAGAGATAATTTGCAACAAAAAAATATTTTTTTTAACTCGTTTTACTGTCGTAATATATTATATTAACGAGAAAAAATCATATGTTAAAATTTGTGCACTGATTAAACAATTACCCTGTAGTATTATCAGCATGCATTATATATTTTGCTTATTGGGAGCTGGATCGCCACAGCAAAGTGTCCGGTCGTGCAGTGCTGGTTTCCATTGGATTAAAAACTCGTAAAAGATTGATTTACTGTAGAAACTGTTTATTTTAAACATTACGTTAAGTACATACATACACAAAGTAACGCCTCCATCCCCAGAATAGGGAAGGCAGAGCTACAAAATTACCAACAACTCTAAAAAACTTGTTAATAATTCTGTAACCACATTTTGCACAATCAGGCTAAGATGTTTACCAGTGTATTAGTGACAGGTTGCAAGCCCCATCGCCTAACAGTACTACAAGCCCTTATTCCCTTAGTCGCCTCTTACGACATCCACGTGAAGACATGGAGTGGCACTGTTCTAACCCGGTAACCACACGGAATTACGTTTAGTAAACCCAAGTAAACAAATAAGTATCAGATAACAAGAGAAATAATTCATAAATCTGTTAGTCAAAATTAAAAGCGAAAGACAAACGCAAAGGTTTTTTTTTAAATATAGGTCCTACCATAAAGTCAGGATGTAGCCATTCCATTTTATTCACACACTCATGTGTTAAATAAGTTGCTAGCTAGAAAAAACATCCACCTTTTGTAATAACAGCCTCTCCAAGGTCCGTAATGTAGCGACGGAGGTAATGGAATAAAAACATAAAGAGCATTAGGGTACTGTGTGAAGGACGCCACATAAAGTCCAAATCGTCGTGATGGCACGAGATAGGCTTTTTGTTGAGGTTTAGCAAATAAGTTTGAAACAACGGAGGTGTTTTAATACTGAAGCGCTTACTTAATTTTGTTTATGAATGTCTCTGAAGTATGAATGCTACAGGAAAAGGGTAAAAAAGGTATATTTAAGTCGTTGATGTTCATCATCATCATTATTAACTTTTAACTTCGACGACACGTTGGCCTAGTTGGGAGTGACCCTGCCTCCGAAGCCGACGGTCCCTGGTTCAAATCCCGGTAAGGGCAGATACTTGTGTGATGAGCACGAGTATTTGTTTCTGAGTCTTACATACTTAAATACATAGTTTTCTATGTATTTAAGTATATATTTCTCTATCTAAGTATGTTTATCGTTGTCTAGTACCCATAGTACAAGCCTAGAGCTTAGTTTGGGACTGGGTCAATTTGTGTGACATTGTCCCGTGATATTTATATTTATTAACTTGATTTGCTTATGCGTTTGAGTCTAATATAGCTAAAATATTGTGATCCATTTTTGGCTATTCAGTCAAATTGAAACTTTATTTAAAATTTACATACATTTATTACGATCACTATGACTACATTATACTTAATTACATAAATTTACACAACAAGTAAGAGCTCTCGCTTGACTAGTAGTGATTATTGAAGTCAACAAAAAAGCGTTTCTCGAAAAGGAAATGTTTTAGTATAATTTAATAGATATTCGATTTTGATAGTTGTGACAGTGCCTATTTTGCAGGAGGCATTAATCAAAAATGTCTGATGTTTATTGAAAAAGTTCCTTTACAGCCAAAGAGTTTTTAATCACGAAAAGTTGGATGATGTCCAGTTAGTAGTTTTCTGACAGGATTTTGTAAGGTTTTTAATCAAGCTTCCGCATACGTTTTACGCGCCGTTTTTGTTTATTCTTTCAAAGCGAGATCACCGATAAATTGTAAGTTATACTAGCTTATGTTACTTATTTATTTATTATTTATTTATTTAATCTTTATTGCACAAAATAATACACTTAGTATACAAAAGGCAAACTTAATGCCGTAAGGCATTCTCTACCAGTTGACCTTTGGTCAAAGCAGAGATTAAAAACAACTTATGCATAACAACTTGTGTATTACTCGTATTTTTTTGTCTGAGCGTTCGGTCAGTCACACAATTGGAGTCGCTTCGCGTTTGTTGTGCATCCATAAGTCATATATGAGTTATTGCTATAAATCATCATAATCATCGGCCTATAGCAGTCTACTGCTGGCCCTTCTACATAATTATGCACGCCACTGAACACAGTCCTCTGCTTCCCTCTACTATCTGCTAAGAGGAATTTGCTAGGCTGGTCAGCATCTGGTTTAATTCCTGCAAGGTTTTAGCCATAATGATAATACATATAATCGCCAAATCGTAGGTGGGTGTGAGATGAACTCACTGTTTATATGTAGCCCGAGTTCATTCCAACCCAAGGTCTTATAAACATCGAAGAGTCATCAAGAGTTTTTAATTTCGAAAGTTATATTAGAGTATCGTAGAGACATCTCAACACAGTTCGATGTATTGCCAGTAGACTTGGCAACGTTACAAGGATTCCAAAATTGACCCAAGTTTCGTTAGAGTCAAAGGCCTTTTCGTAATCAACAATAGTCAAACACTTCGGCTGATTATACTGCTGGGTCTTTTGAGTAATGTGCTGCCCTGTGTGTACGAGTATGTGATCTATCGTACTGTATTCTCTTTGGAACCCTGCCTGCTCTGGCGTTTGAAATGCATTAGGTCTTTTCACCAGACGTTTCACGATAACTCTTGAGAAAAGCTTATTAACAAATACAATACAATACAAAATAATTAATCTTTATTGAACACCAAAAAAAAACAACACAGAACAGTTCATTTAACTCATAAGTATACTGCAGGCGGTCTTAACGCTAAATAGCAATCTCTTTTAGATAACCTTGGATAGAGAAATATCTGAGGACATAAATTCATAGAGGCGGTGTAAACTAATTCGTTTAGAACTCAAACTGAACTACAAAAAACAATTAAAGTATTTCAATTTTTAAATAAAAACTATTTTACGTGGCTCAGAAGTGTGATCAGTCGATAATTTCTAATAAGGTTTTATCACGTATCCACGTTTTTGGAGTTCCTCCATTAAACACCGGCTGGCCTCCTGCTGCTGCCCCGGAGCTTTTCCAATCTGTAGCTATTTCAGAGCCACCTCCATTTCGTCAAGGCTGATGTCAGGTAGGTCTTCAGTAAAGTGGCGGGTCGACGTGGCTCTGAATTCCTTATTTCCGGGATCGGAATGAGACTCGTGTGAAGCGTACAGCTGGTCATAGAAGCTTTCTACTTCCGCAACCTCACACTTTGAGAAGACGACATTGACGTCCCACCCAATTGGCTGTGGTCAGCTTCGACAAGTGGCTTTTCCTTAAAAACTGGACGAACACTGCTATAAATATGGATCTAAAATGACTAAATTACTAAGAGCTATTATTCTAAGTAGTTTCCTGTTAATCTGTCAAGGTGGGAATTATAGCACAATAAATTCCAATAGCGAAACAGGGTCCATTAAACGACATGTCGGCCCGACTGTGCACCTGAGCCATTATTGAACGATATAGGGCTTTAAGCAAATCCATGTGGCGACGTATAGTATGGGTATTTATCATAAAAAAGCCTATTACTAATTATTTTTATGTATCTACGTAACCATGATGCGAGTCATAATAAAGTCCATACTAATATTATAATTCACGAGCGTAAGCGTAAGCGACAAACGTAAAAGCCCCCTTTTTAAAGGCGTTATATAAGATTATTTGACACAATTACAGTGTAAAACCCCTTAAACGGACCTTCGGGTTTATATACCTCTCTCTTAATCGCTCGATACGCTCATTATGCGGGTCTAATTAACCTTATCCGAACCCGATTCTTTTTTACTGGCGTTGGACAAACTAGTACAGTTATAATCATCATTTCATAAGTAAGTGATGATTTTTGAACCTTGCCAGGTCACCCTTAACAAGAAAACCCATAAGAAATTGTCTTGTCACCTAACTTATTTCATTGACTATATCAAAATACCTTAAGTACCAATTTTACCATACGATGTTAACCACTTAACAGATGATTAGATCGTTGACAGTTGTCAAAATGTGTGAACTAACAGTCGATTACCATTGATTAAATTAAATACCAATTTCACCATACGATGTTAAATTTGATCAATGGTAATCGACTGTTAACATCGAATGGTGAAATTGGTACTAAAAGTTCTTATTTTAAACATTAGTCGTATTATTCAAATAAGCTTAGTTGGCGATAAGCAGCGGCTAGGGCTATAACGAGCAGGACTCTACTGTTTGGATCAAATAACGTGTAATTTCACGATTGCATACTCCTAGAACACACTATAATTTTGCTATACTCGTATCTATGCATATTCAAACATGACCGAAGCCCAGCTGTATGTCTGTCTGTAATAATTCGAGCGTTTAATCGTCTGACGACTACCACCCGGGAGCGGCGTCCCCGTCGGTTAGTATCCCCAGGGATATAATGTGGTTGTAATATCTGATTGGCTGGTATAAAATTATTAGTTCTGATAAATGTGCATCGCAGCATGATTAATGTTGTGAGAACCAAACTTTAGTGTGAACTATTTATGTAATGTGTTCAATACGGAAGTGCTCGTTTTTTGCAAACAATTTCGTGCGATATTATAACCTTTAGGGTATGTATATTTATTTTTTCACCGTAAAATTCGATTTTAAATAGTGAATACATGGCCAGATAATTCGATAAAATTATCGTTTTTTACGGAAACTATCTAGTAACATTTTCAAAATAAAAAGTATTAAATGAGCTACTGAGTTCAAGTAATATTAATACCGAATTCTAATAGTCTCTCAGTTTACCCGTAACTAAAATGGGTTGCATTAATAGGGATGGCACATAGTCCAAATTAATTCTCGTTCATAACATAAAACAAATATTAGTATTTAAGTGCAGCTGAAATAAAGGTAAAGTATATACATTAGAGTGTAAAATTCAAATTCAGTGTTTGGCATTCATTAATGCCCTATACTAGGGTTTGTTTGAATGCTAAGAAAAACAATATTGATGAAGAAAAATATTTCCTTTATAATTAATACAAAATAAATCTTACCCGTAATGGAAAAGTAATTTCCGATACACGGCTTACCCTTGTCTTGGCAAAAGTTTTAATAAAAGACTTATAGGCCGCAGGTGGAGGATTACTCACCAGACAGATATTATTCGAGGCTTTGTAAAATATTGCTCGTTTTAAACCTCCGAAGCACCAAGTCTCGGCAGACGACGCGTCCTTACTGGAATTTCCATAAATCAATTTCAATACAAACACCTCTTAGTGAACTCTGTCCGTGGTCTCGGTAAGGGTGTAGCCATGTCACAGCGATGCGTTTTGTTTGTGTCGATGTGTTTCACTTCCTCGAGTCACTTTCTATCTTTTTGTCTCTGTAAGTTTGTATTAATTGTTGAAGATCTAAAATTTGGTACCGGTAGTTTCTGTAAACTTTGTCTTGGTACTTATTGTGTTTACTCGTTGGCAATTTTTTTCTCATTTTCCTCAACCGCCTTAAACCAACTGGAAGAAACCTGAACTTGATATTGGCGAAATCACTACGGAGCCGCCACAAATAAAAAAGAAGAAGATCCCTAAAAGGTCTTTCTAAGTTATTGTAAATGTTGTGTTTTGTACAATAACGTAATAATATAAATCCTCTCTTTATACTTTGCATAGTAGGCAAAATTACACTTCTGTAAGTTGTACATAATAATAATATTGTATTGTTCAGTGATTGTTTGGCGGCTAGAGTGTCAATGATGTCAGAGTCTCAACGTTGTCAGTCTTATTTTCAAAAGTTCTCTATAATAACATGGGATCTTTCAATGCAATTATTCTTATTCTATCTGCTATTTCCTAAAATGTCGCATGTTGCATGATTCACATAAGTTTATACTCATAGTTTTCTTTAGTAGTGTCGGTACGTTTGACGAAGGATTTCCATATTAATAGAGACTAGGTATTTTATTTTCGATATACGAAAAGCTACGAGTATATTATGTTCTGTGATATTTTTTGTTAAATCTTTTATCTTACACGCAAAATGCTAACTGTATGTGCAAAATGTCAAATGTACATACGCAAAATGTACAATATGACAAATATACAGTACGCAAAATGTACTTACGCTGAAAGCACATTACGTTCAATGCAAAATGCATAATCTGCAAATTATTACAAAAGCTAAATGCCCAATCGCCAAACGTACAAAACGTAAAATGTACAAAATTTAAAATGTACAAGAAGCAAAATTGATAATGATGCTCAGTAGGCAGGGTGGTTCACCATTACCCCGACGCAAAAAGAGGATATTGTAAGTTTGACATGTGTAATCTATGTGTCTGCCTTTGGATCGTAGCTCCCAAACGGATAGATCAATGATCTTGTAGTTATTTGATTGGCAACACTTTCTCTGTGTGTGTATCAGATATACACGTCATGTCGTATCTATGTCAAATTGAAATTTAATCTGAGAAAATTGCGGCTGTGTGAGTGACGCTGTGTAAATGTCGCAGACCAGACCCTACAAAGTACACAATATTTTTTTCGTATTGTACATTTTGCATGCTGCTTATTCTAATTTTTCACATTTTGCCACTATCGCGTGGAGTACATTTTGCATATTGTACAATTGTCATACGTACGTTTAATTATTTTTATATTTTTCGTACTGTACATTTCACGTACTGTATATTTGTCATGAATTCATGATGTAGATTTTGCGTATGCACATTTTGACATTCTGCACATTATACGTGCATTTAACATTTTGCGTGTTGTACATTATCAGCCGAGCCCGTTCTGATACACTTTGACCCTTTAGAATCGTTTGTACGATTACCCTCATACACAGTAAGCTGTTTGAATATGCAAGTTTTCTCACGATGTTTTTCCTCACTGTAAGAGCATCGGGTAATGTAGTTACTTCTTTAAGTTAGGGAAATAATTGTTACAGTTTACAGGGTGACCGCAGTGATTTGAACTCGGTACATTAGTCACGAGTCAACCCTCTTAGCCACTAAGCCACCGATGACGCTCTTGTTAATTTTTTTTTTATTTTATTTTAAACTATGTAGCTGTCTAGTATTTACGTATTTGTTTTAGACGTTACGTCATTGCAATCAAAGCGTAACGATTCATCTTCATTTCACCGTGTTTGCGCGAAAGCAAATAAAGCTATCTCTTCTGATTTCAGTCGGGATGCGGGCAAGGAATAACCGAGGGCGGTAAACACAACTTTTTCGCGACTAGCTTGTCGTTCAGTAATTCTACCCAGTAATAGTTGAACCAGGGAAGTCCTTTACCACTTTTAAACCTTAAAGCCAAATAGGGTCGAAAAAGTTAAAGGAGTTTTATGGTCGACTAAACATAACACAAACACAAACACTAAACAAACAAAAGACACGCACTAACCAACAAGAAATAGTAGTTTATGCAACAGTTGTATAAGAGAGGTCAAAAAAGACGAGTGGTGTGGTTACGATGTGAGCCGCAGGCGAACATCGTAAAGCAAGACGCCACGAGTATTTTTTGACTTAGTTATACACCGTTGCATACAATAATTTTTCTACGACTAGGTTTCAAATAAAATAAAAAAATTAAATTAACAAAATTTTATTAATATACCTAGGTTAGAATACGAACGAACGAAGCACAGAACAACAAACGAGCGAGAAACATTCGAAAACGAGAAAATATGTGTCTATGGTTAACTTTGTTTTTAAATTGATGTGCACTTGCCAGGATTTATATTTTTAAAAAAAGTTGCACAATCGATTTAACTTGTGAAATAGGGACTAAAAAAAACCTAATGATTTGAAAAATGAGTTATTTTACCTGATTGGTCGATTTTAATATAGCTGCGTTCTGGTTGGTTGATACCATGCTTTTAAAGAGTTAAATTAGTAAAAGAGTTTACATACCAAAAATAACCTAACGTTCCGATTGACAGTCAATGTGTATCGTGATTGGTGAATTAATTTGGTGAAGTATTTTGATTGGTCAAATTAACCTAGGTGTAAGCTTTGGCAACGAGGCATGTCGTTTTGGCTCAAAAAAGCACAAGTGCTGTTAAGGAGAATAGACTAGATAGAGTTTTCTACGGAATTTTCTGCGGACATATTATCTATATTCTTATATTAGTGTTCGTGACTATATAAATGACAGATAAAAGTACAGGAGTAGGAAAATACATAAATAAATATCAGCTAACAATGTTACACTAATTGCCCTAGTCCCAAATTAGGCACTAGGCTTGTATTAGTGGACTCGACAAATTAGGCTTTCGCCTTGTTTAATGGGACTAGACAACGATAAACTTACAATGTAGAGAAATACATAGTTACTTATATAAAATATGTATACATATACGTATACACATATAAGTCATCGAAGACTCAGGAACAAATACTCGCACATCACACAATATCTGCCTGCCTGGTTTGAATGCTAGCATAACGCTGAGTTGGAACTATTTCGTGACAACACAGGTCTTTTGTTTCATGTAAAAAAAAGTTACTTTTTTTGTCATGAATAAATGTTTTTCTTTCTTTCTTTCTTTCATTACCGGGACTTGAACCCGGGACCGCTAGCTTCGTAGGCAGGATCACTACCAACCAGGCTTACGTGATGTAGTAAAGTAATACAAATTATGCTAACCATAATGACAGTTTACAACAGTTTTAATCCATATATGGGTAAGGACCAAAAAGTTGTCCACGCTAACTCACTCAATTAAATTTTCTATTAAACTTTTCCGTTGTGACACGAAGATTAGCCATACATTTGTAGGGATAATTTTCGTGTCACAACGGAACTTTTTTGACTTTTTTGTTTGTACGGTTAAGGGTAAGGACCAAAAAGTTGGCCACGCTAACTCACTCAATTAAATTTTCTATGAAACTTTTCCGTTGTGACACGAAAATTAGCCATACATTTGTAGGGATAATTTTCGTGTCACAACGGAACTTTTTCACTTTTGTTGTTTGTATGGTTAACTACGCTTAACTATGGTCCAAGTATTTGGTCCTTACCCATTTGCCCCCTAATTCGAAAATGATCAACATATATGACCACAACTATATTATAATTGTTTTCAAAATTGGCATTTAAGGTACCAATTAAAGACATAGTTCTGGGCATACTCGTATTAATGGGTGGTGATCCAATCGCGAACCGAAATCACTGGTACACCAACTGTCTCAACCGCCAACGGAGAGCCTAAAAGTTTGCGGCCTTAAAAACCAGCGGGTTAGCTCGCTGGCTCTTTGTGGATGCTTGAAATCTGTAAAATACTAAATCATCAGTTGGACCAGTTGACCCACGGAGTCACCAGATTTATCATTACATCGTCAAAGTAAAATCAAAGAAGTAAGAAATCTCGAACACTGGTGATTTCACCGATGATGAGACTCAAGGGTTTTACTCGTTTATAATAATTGATCACCAATGATAGCCAGTGATTTATGCTTTAAGGTCGTTGGTTCGCTGAATTGCCGAACAGAATAAAATTTATATTTGATTGGACTCTCTAACATCAAACGTGTTTTTTTCCGTATTTTGCTCGATATTAATAATGGTTACAGATGGACGCTGGAAATGTTCACAGAATATTTAGTTTTATATTCACTTTGAAAATAAATAATTAAAATAAAATATATATTAAAAGGGGCTCCCAAACAACGAACGTGTATTTTTTTCGTAACGTGATTTCTCGATTATAGACAATGGTACGGAACCCTTCGTGCGTGAGTCCGACTCGAACTTGGCAGGTTTTTGTTTTGATATCATGTCTTCTTTCCAGAGTGGGGTAGGCAGAGCTACAGAAATACTAACCACTTTAAAAGGACTTATTTATAATTCTGTAACCACATTTTGCACAATCTAGCTAATAGTAACATGGTTACTAGTACTCGTATATTAGTAGGATAGATTGCAAGCCCATCGCTTAATAAAATTCCCAAGTGTTTGAATGGATATTGAGATAATAGCGGATTCGGAACTGCATTGAACTGCCGCCAAGATATAGGATCCGACTATAATTTTTACTAAAATCGCTGTCAGTGGCACCGTGTTTCAGTCCGTGACTTGGATGGTGAGCGGGCCGCGGTTACCGGGCGACAGTTGGAACGCAGTTATCGTGATCAAATTGAGTCAGTTGCAGCAGCGTCCGCGAATACAAGATGCGATTCCAATGCACGTAATGAAAATGTACGGTATGATGTATTGGCACGTTAATGGTGGCCTAGTACTCGTATCTATTGTTGTATCCGAGTGTCATTCAGATGAAGCTGTTCAATCACTCTTTGACTAGGAGTTCAGAACCTGCGAGGGTATCTGCTTTAATTGGAGGAATGGCCTTCGGGCTGAAATGGATTTTATTCACACGATCAATATTTAAAAAACACTGACTGTTGAGTTTCTTTCAGCGTTTCTTCTCAGCACTGGTCTTCTCTTGGGATGCGCTGGTAGACTTTTGGCACGTGCCTTCTTACTGAATAAACAGCTTTTTATCTTTTATCATTTGTATGCACTATTACAAACTGTCATAATAAGATAAACGTAAGCAAATTTAATTTTATTAAGTATCCGTTTACGCATTGTTTACCAGGACATTGTTATTATTTGTATGTTACCAATCACAGGACTATGGAAGTCCTGGACCATAGGAAGGCGGAAATTGAGCTGAAGTCAACATGCATTAAGTTGTTTAATTTTGTGAAGTAATGGAACACCGATCGGCGATTGGCTCTGAATTCACTCTATGGAAGTATGCCCTACGGACAACTACTGGTGTAGGACTATTTAAGAAGAATGGGAACATTCATGATAGGTTATATTAATGAAATGATAGTGGATTGGTGAACTAGGCTATTTATATAATAGAATATAATATAAGTAATGCTAATTACTTTGCTTGAAATGGCAGACGGTGACTGGCCAACTTAATGGGATGGCCCTCCCAAAATAGCCACAGATATGGCAGCAGAGAGGCTTTAGTGTTATTATAACTAATACCTACTGAAATTCTGGGAATAGTGCGATCTAAAAATGTAAAAAAGACGTATGTTTTTTCAACAGATCTGGTGCTTTTTCTACTTGTACACGGTCAAACCTATTTGCTTTTTACATGTTATCATCACATTATGATTAACTCGGATTACCGTCAAGTAAATTAAAAGCTATCATATCGTTGACCATACGATAACATTTCAAAAGGAATTAGTTTTTGTCTAGTAGAACAGAGCCCCTTTACGCGTTTTAAATCGAAAAACAAAATTCAAACCGTACATGTGTTTTTTTAATGCAATTAAGACACGTTTCGTGATAATATTTTTAATTAGGTTTCATGTGAACACAAATACCTTAACAAAGAGACTTTTCTAAACAGAAGACAAATTACATATCTCAACAAACTTCACGAAACATTTACACAGATGTAAATGTAAATTAGAATCCCATCCGACACGAAAATCATCGTAGAACAAATAAATTCGACAAAAGTTGAGATAATTACGGGCCGGCATGAAGTTTGCGGACAAAAGGTTCCATTGTTTTATATTTATATCGCTCTAAGAATAAAGGGCTGCGTAATTTAGCCTTCCCCGAGGGACGCAACATGCGGGAGCGTGTACGTCAGAATTTACCTGGGCACTTTTATGCGGTACACTCGGGAGCAATATACGTTCGAATTTAATTGATAAATATCAAATACGTCAAACTCTGTTCTTATAAGGCATAAGGCAAACGATCTCACTGAGTATTGCAATCTTGAAAAAGCAAATGCGTTGCTTACTCTAAAGACTAAGATGATATTAAATGCATTCGAATACGAAAGTAGTGGTAGCTAGCAATCCGGACGGACTTTGCAAATGTTTCGAAAAATATTGAAATACAAAGCCAGATTTTTATTGGTATTTAGGAAATATACAATCCGCATTATTTCCTTACGTTTGAGAAAACTGCTTAATGGGACAGGAGGATCTGTGGTATTGAGTAAATATACTGTGCGAGGTGGGGGGAACGTCAGTCGTCATCTGTACTGGCGGAGAGTACGGACGTTCCCTTTCTCCAAGCTCGAACTAAAACACTTGCCTTATTAATACCTATCCTTTTGATATCCGTGGGTGTAGAGGACACCACAGGATCTGACATTAAATTGGCAGCCTGTGACATGCTTTTTAATTAACATTATCATTCAGTAGTGATAGGACCCTGTGCAGAGTCCGTCTGGATCGCTACCACCATCATACCCTTTAGCCTACCGCCAATCAACAGTGAATAAATTGTTGTGTTCTAGTGTGGGGATAAAACAACTGGTAAAATGATTAAAATAGAGACATTCTTAATATCTTAGTCCTCATCAAAAGACTGGAAATGCGTTATCAAGAGGGAATGCAAGCAGCTTTGGGTCTCAGATCCCACTTACGAAGAGTTGGACTATGCGCAAGTTAGCCTTTTTATACAATCCAAAAATATAACCCGTCAAGTGCTAGTCAGACTCGCGCACCGAGGGTTCAATACCGCCAGACAGTAGGTATATTCCAATATATTTCAATTTCTAATCGAATAAGCACAAGCCCCACTCACACCTGACCATATTTTAGGATTGTTATTTTACTTCAGGGTGTTTAATATCTTACCAAATTTGACGTTTTTATGTCTTACCGTTTTTACACAGCACCAAAAATAAAAGTACGTTGAAAAAAAACGTTTCTTGTACGGGGTCCTCTTTATTATTTCATGTTTTTTTGATAGTAAATACACCGCAATAACACATATTTTGAAACAAAATAACCTGCTATATACTAGTTCAGAAAATACAGCTCTTTAAAGTTTAGACCGATGGACGGACGGACAGCTTAGGCATATTAATAGGCTCCTGTTGGGCTCCATTCTGGTACGACACCCTAAAAAGCATCATCATCAATGCCAAACCATCAAAAATGCTCGGACGTCCGTGCCACCCGTATCTAGCCAATTCTTCCGACCTTTTACAAGCCCCCTATTTCACCACCCTGACAGTAACAGGTGACATATGACATTTCAGTGTACATGGCGCAGCTGATAAAATCCCTGTGAAACGAAAACATGTCAACTTTTCAATGGATACAGAATTTTCACCTGTCACCTGTCGTTGTCAGAATGGTGAAATAGAGCTAATATAGGTCACCATCCAGTTTATAACATAACCTATTTCACCGTAGATTTAATGTTAATTAAATTACATACGACTGTACAAGAACGGAAGCCATTCCGTGGGCGCAAGATCTCCGAGATTTACATACACAAGTGAACGTACACACACGTTATACACATACATAGGCTCCTTCGGGATACGTCGGCAAGGTCCACGGCCGACCTCCCAACCACTGCCGTATATTATGCTATCTAAGGCCATTTTATCAGAATTATTTACCAACATCGTTCTTTCGATTGTGTAACGTTGAAACAACCTTAAAGTCTATAAAATACACCTTAAATCTGAACACAATAACGTTTTACTGACTGGGCAAAAACCGATTGATGTTTAATGACGAAATGGGTTTAAGTTTTTGCTTCAATATTTTGGGTCTTTAATACATTTTGTCAATTAATTGAGGTCTGTTGTTACGTAGTAAAAGTACTAGTATTATATTATAATGTAATGGCGGATGTTTACGATGCACTTGTCGTTGACTTGGTCCGCAAGGAATAATGAAGAATTATTTTATATTGTAACGGATACAAAGAAACTTGTGCCCATTGAGTCGCCGATAAACTCAACGTCAAGCGATACATCAATAGAAAATATAAAGAAGCTTGCTCTCTTGCTTGCTTTCTATCCTTCAGATATTCAGTGTACGATATTAGAGTAATTAAATAATACACTTCTTTCGGATATTCCAAATTTTCATACCATCATATCACCCAAATACCACATGCAGCTCTGTACAACTTTGATTTATTTTTAGTATTGATACATTAAATTATTTATGTAACGAATGGATTAACTGTTAACTGGATAACTGTTTCTGTAACGTTGATTTGTTTACCTTGTCGCTTCCTAAATTTAAGTCATCCCTAGAGTAAGTAAGTAGCTCTTTCTAGTTGCATGTTTGAAATTTTATTTCATATTGTTGTTTATTACTACTCCTGTTGTTGTACCCATGCTTCATCTATTTTAAATATGATTCTGTTACTTGTGGTAACTTTGCTGGTTGATGTTAAATTCATCTTTTTTAAACTGTAAGTACTGTTTGTGCCCAAATAAAACATTAAAACATTAAACATTGTAGTGGATTTATTAAAACCGATTGTTTGTTTTTTATTTATTATGTTTACTTATTTTCGCCAAAAATCTAATAAAATCAATGTTCATGATCCAACTGCCTGATGAGATGGCTCTTGTCCGTTTTCCCAATGTTCTTTAATAAACAGAATTGTTGTTTTTGCGGACATTAAAGAAGTTTTTTTAAACTGGATTCTCTTTACCGGTGGCGTGGTAATACAGTGATTGGTATACGTATTGCTCTTTGATGGCTTTAGGACGATACGACGGACGATGTTTGATTACGGGTATTGAATGTGACGAACGACGTGAACGTTTTACTAGGAATTCTATGCTGGTGGCGTATGTTACTACTCGTAGTGGTTATACATGTCGGTGGCGTAGTAGATTTCCACTGATACTATCACACTTGTGGTGCCTGTGATGCTGGCTTTAATGCTTTGATTAGGAATAGGGTTGACCGTGATTAACCGTTTATTTTGGAAATATTAATTTATCATACTCTCTCGTCTGTGGGGCGACCCAATATGGGTATCACTTTTTCAATCGTAATATCTTCCAATTAAAATTAAATTTGGAAAATAAACGACACCCAATCGGGTCTCCACACAAACGAGAGGATATATTATAATAATTATTACTACTGTAGGTTTATTGATATATCACGTGGTGGTAGGACCCTGTGCAAGGTCTATCTGGATCGGTACCATCATTTTATCCGTCACCTTACCGTCAAGCAACTTACCGTGAAATTCGGTGAAGTGATGAGTCATCACTTCACCGAATTTCATTTCATCGAATGTATCATTTCATTTTATCGAACGTTATTTTACTGCTGAAACCATAATATTTTCAGGTTTGTTTAACATTAATTACGTAGGTTAAGTTAGGTTACATGCTTAAGATATCCTGAAAATATTATGGTTTCAGCGGAAAATAGCGTTTGATGAAATGAAATTCGATGAAAGGTGTTTCGATGAAATGATAGACACCCGTATAAAACGAATCGCCACACTATCCTAGCGTCCGCAGGGCTCACATAACATCAGTCGGCTAATCGAGCCCCCTAGCGTAAAAGAACAAGACCTCAGTCTATAACGCCTCGGATTTCCACCGAGACTTCCAATAATTACTCCCAACATGGCAGCTGCGTCATTTGCAATGTGATACTTATTTTCTTTCTGTTTTTACAGTATCAGAAAATGTTGAAGACTTTTTAATATAAGAAGACCGTAAATATTGCGAGGTGTAAAAATTCAAATGTTATAGCTCGAAACTGAATACTAAAAAGGAAATAAGCAAAATCTACACAGTGGGATACATGATTTTTTAATTGAACTAAACACTTTTACATTTAATTTTAAATGAAATAAAACTTTTAAGTTCATGGGCTAAGAGGTAACCGAAAAATATGTTTCACTGCGGGGCGTCAAAGTTTGACTTAGTTTTTTTTTTAATTCCAAGATATTACTTACACTATGATTACTGAAATAAACTACTAAGGTTTGTTAAAACTTTGATAACAAATTAGCTAAAATAATTCCTGATAAATTTAAATGAATTTTCAAGTTATAAAAGTGCACTTTAAAAACTGAAATCATGATGCGAAAAGTCTAATTTTTAGTAAGTTCCGGTTATCTCGAAAACTGTAAGACATTACTAAACCCACGTTAAGATAGATAAAATGCTCTTCAATTAACAGTTTGATGTGAACCTCAAAACTCAGGTCACCCTGTATGTATTATGGTAATTAATGAATGATAAACATTTTTACTATATTTTATTTGGAGCATAATTCAAAATGAATTCAATTGTTAAAGCTGTTATAAAAGTCATAGGACAATTAATCAACAAAATCTATGCCTACACAAAAATCCATCGCTTCTGTTACAACAAGTTGGTTCAAGAAAACCATGTAAATCAATTTAATTTATTCCGTTTACCGTTTGAAAAATAACCGTTAAATAGAGGCATCAGTGTGCGGCCTTCGCACCTGTTGCAGGGCTAATCAATCAGGACTGATCCGCCAGAGCCGCCTTCATAAATATTTGCATTAGGTTTGAGACCGACTGGTACTTACGGCCTTTATGTGCTTAAATGCTGAGCAACCCTCTCATCTTAAGTTACATTATAACTGCACAGATTGACTAAGAGCAGTATTAATATACTTATCTCGACTGAGATGACCTTCTCAAGGTGCATCATGCTTTGACGTATCTTGGACTGGAATCTCAGTCAAGATAATTAATTAATACGGGCCTTATCTTTTCAAATAGGCAGGTTTCCTGATGGTGTTTTTTTTACCGATAAAGTTATGAAAACTCATTGGTAAACTCGACCAAGAAAGTCCTTTGCCACTTTTCGATTCTATTTGCAGGATGTTAAGGTCCAAAAGTGGTTAAGAAATTCTTGATTGACTATACATGGCAACCGCTGATTCTTGAACTCTGTACTTTATACACTGACACTGTATCTGATTAAGGAATAAAACCACCACCGCTCTTAAAGCCGCCATAGTTAATATATAGGTACTTACGTATATTTCATATTACATCACCAGAAATAGATTACATTACTAATAGGTAATGGTCAATCATTTTTTTTTGTAGCTAACTGTACTTTATTGCACAATCATCATCTGTTTATCGCCTATCAAATTAAAGAGCGCATTCCAGTGGGTAGATCCTGTTCCCAAGCCCATCATCGGATCTGCTCTTAGACACCCACTTCAAAGTATGTGACTATCGCTTCGCCCCGCTGCAAATTTCTGACATTCCCGGTGGATGTTTTCTTTCATAAGTACATGCTCCTGACAATAACAGCAACAATAAGAAAGGAATTAGCGAAATCCGCTCACGTGTGATGCAGTGACCAAGGGTAATAGCGATTCATATAGGTTCTAGAGTGGCTACCGCGAACCGGAAGACGAAGTGTCGGCAGGCCTTCCACAAGGTGGACCGACTATCTGATAAATGTCGCGGGAAACCTCTGGATGACAGCAGCAGAGGAGCGGTCGTTGTAGAAAACCTTGGGAAGGCCTTTGTCCAGCAGTGGACGTCTTCCGGCTGATAATGATGATGATGATGATGATGATGATATATATATATATATATATATATATATATATATATATATATTATTTTCTACAACGACCGCTCCTCTGCTACTGTCATCCAGAGGTTTCCCGCGACCTTTATCAGATCGTCGGTCCACCTTGTGGAAGGCCTGCCGACACTTCGTATATACAATTCAGCGATACATTTAGTTCTATGACATTTTCGTCAATCTTTCAAAGATAAACTACCTACTCGTAATAAATCAGCTGCATTTTTTTCCTGAATGATTTGATTTAATCGTAGTCCCCAGTTCCCATCAGTCGCGGTTCCGGAATTTGTACCGATGGTTTTGAAATAATTTAACGGTTAAACGCCAGCTCACCGCAAACTCAATTTGGTGGGTTTATTTTTCTCAGGTATCGTGTTTGTTGGGGCTAGTGAAAGTTGATATCCAGGGAGCGAAACTTTGGTGCCGATGACGTCATTATGACGCAAATTCACATATAGGATGCTTTCATATATATAAACAATATTGCGACACCCACTGATTCTTAATAATGCTAAAATTATAATGTAAATATTAAAAAAATACAAAGACAGAATATTTTATTGGGTAGTGTAATTCTAACGAAAAATATTCTGTCCACAAGTTACAACAAAACATTAAATGAAAATTCGTCGGATTTCGAAGTATGCAGAACGCTTAAAATTCTAACGCAAACATTCCATCTTCTTTCTTATTTACAAATATACATTCAGGATAATGTAACTGTCGAATCTCTATAACGGCACCTGGAGCAAATATTTTTCAAAGTTAACCTTTCTTTACCTAAATCAATGTCTTTTGATGGTAAAGACTTTAAAAATAATTAATTGTACAAAACTACTGGAAATCCCAAATTAAAATACCATCCACGAAAATTTACCATCTACAATTTACAAATATAAAAAAATATAAATTACAAGTAAACTTGTTGTTGTCTCCAACAATCTTCTTTTTAATATGACAATGACAGAAAGTTGTGTTAAGTACTGGCCGTCTCATCTCAAGTGTCAATATCGGTAAACTAAAGAGGGTAATAAGTTGTTATTAGTGATGATGTAAAATCTAGATAAAAACACTATGTATGTAGCTTGACGTCATACGCCTGTCATCGGCACCAAAGTTTCGCCCCCTGTTGATATCTTTAGGAATTATGGCGCCAACATTTCTATTAACTATTTTATTAAGTGGTGGTAGGACCCTGTGCAGGGTCCGTCTGGATCGCTACCACATCTTATCCATTAACCACCCGCCAAGCAGCAGTGTTCGCATTGTTGTGTTCCGGTGTGGGGATAAGACAACCGGTGAAATTACTAGCATAGAGGCATTCCATCTTCGTCCTCAGGGTTGGCTACGCATTTGAGCTCTTAGGATTATAGTCTTGTCAATTCAAATGTCTATGGGTCTCAGATTCCACTTACCATCAGGTGGCCTGAGTGCTCGTGTGCCTTCTCACTAACATAAAAAAAAATTTGGTTGCGGATATTATGATGAATACACTTAATTTTTCAATGTTGTTACGTTACGTAAATTACTTACTTAGATAAGTTAGATACATAAGGCCAATATTGTGTATTTGCTTTTATTTTAATGTAAGATAAAATAAAAAACCGGCCAAGTGCATGTCGGACCACGCACAGTGAAGGGTTCCGTAGCTGGGATGAACGTTCATGGTTGAAATTCTATTTTTTTTTTAATTAAAATCTCAAAAACCACACAGCGTATCGTGTTCAAAACAATTTTGGTTGGAAGTATTTCGTATGTTCTACTACTGTAATTTTTATTAGAATGTTATTGTTTGTTTGTTTGTTATGTGATTGTTTTTTATTTAACAGTTCAAAAGCTACCCACCCGGACAGAATTTTTACGACTTTAGAAGCGTATATCTCGCCAACTGTTCACTAACGTAAAAAAGTCACTTAAAAATCTCTGTATCATTTTGGAAGCCCTATCTTAAAATACCCCACACGCTGATGTAACTCAAAAAAAAAAATTTTCGTCCTCTAGTTACATGTATGGAGTGCCACCCCTAAATATATATTTTTTTTCAATTTTACTACATCATTGTATAGCGGTTTATAGAATACATCTATCCTCCAAATTTAATTTATATAGTGCCTATAGGCTCTGAGTAAAATGGCTGTGACATACAGACGGACAGACGGACGGACGGACGGACAGACGAACAGACGGACAGACGGACATGACGAAATTATAAGGGTTCCGTTTTGCCATTCGGCTCCGGAACCCTAAAAATGGCATTATATTTAGGTACATTATTAAGGCATTAAATTCATTCAATGTTATGTTACTTGTTTTTTTTTTTAATTCTTAGTTCAGCCTTTTAGAACTCGTTCAAACTTGACAAAAAAGTAAGTTGAGATAATTATTTTGAGATAAAAATTCATTTTAATCCTGGTTCAAGATAATAGTTGGCAACTGTAAGTGTAGCCTCTGTTTTGATATTTTTGCTTTTTGTTATTTATCCCCTTATTAGCTTCACTAGTAACATAACAATCGTATTGAATCGCAATAATTACATCCTTCTTTTTTAACCAACAATTTCCACGTCTCGTTATAACCAGAAACGACCGTCCAATACTCGGAACGGACGCAATTAATCCCCGCAAGGAATCACAGTCGCATCGGCCTGATTAAAAACGTGCCATGCAAGGGGACGATTTTTCCTCTGACACCCCGGCTTGTGAGTAATTGCCCGGGGACCGTTATAATTTGTTCAAATTACTTGCGGCTCGTGGGCCGTAAATTATTCAAGAGACCGGACTGGGTCTTACGCACCATCGGAATGAGGACGTTTTTATGACGGGATTATGTGACCAACGTTACGTGTCATAGAAGGACAGGGTAAGCTTTGGAATTTGATCATGTTTAATGATTTGGACCAGCAAGGTTAGTACAAGTAGGGCATAATCGTACACTTACCTTGAGTATAATATTAAATTATTTTTGAGACTGGGCTGGACGTGTTTATTGTATACATCTGGAGCGTTGGGCCACAGTTTTTACTCCCACAGGATGACCAATGGAGCAGAGACAGACCAAAAATAAGGTGGCAGAATGATTTGAACGTGTTTGAAAGCAACTGGCGGAAGCGATGCAATCAATAGGAACAAAATGGTGAAGAGGAGGTCTTTACTTATTTTATCGCTGAAAACAATTGCTCTACAGTTTTTTTAGTTCTTGTGAAGTATTTTGAGGTTATATTCGTCGTTATATCTTGTACAATCACATTAAAAAGCGTTATAAAAAACTTCCCTCCTTTCTTTTAAGTTTTACTTTTTACGTTATTTACCAAGTTGTTGACTTAAGAGGGCGCCGAGCGTCCAGTGGCGCCGTCATTACGTTTATTGTGTTTACTAATAAACTAAAATATTATCTTGAATTCGAGTGCTTTACTGTTGTGCAAATGAATACGCAATATGTAGCATACATGATACAGTTTAATAACCTTTAGTACCAATTTCACCATACGATGTTAACCACTTAACAGACGATTAGAGCGTTAACAGTTGTCAAAATGTATGAACTAACAGTCGATTAACGCTTTTATCGTCTGTTAAGTGGTTAACATCGTATCGTGAAATTGTACTTAACCTTCGTGAAGTCAACTTAACTCATAGTTCAATTGTTGTTAAGTTATGTCATATTTTCTACAAATTGTGTATTGGTTTATACAACATTAGTTAGTTAGAAAACACAATACAAGTAAGCCACTGGACGCTTGGTGCCCTCTTAATAAAATTTCACTTTTTTTTACTTTGCCTTTCATTTTACCATTAATTGCTAACACAGTACAAAATAACTAAATTTTAATGTCTTTCAATGTAAACAACGATAGAAAATCGCATTACGCGCCCAAGCTCGACACAAAAACCCCTAAATCTGGAGTACTCGTTACAGAGCACCTATATTTCCCTTTGGCTCGGTATTTGAATAATTTTGGTCCGGCTATTTTTGGAAGTACAAAGCTGCGGAAATGAACCTCAGTACCCTAATTAGGTATATTCAGAGAGAAAACGTACGTGGATGCTGGGGTGGCCATATCATCGTATTCGCTAGTTTGTTTTAGCGTACGTCACTTGAGAGCAGTGCTTAGTCTCTTGGAAATCCTGTAGCAGAGTTCGTTTTTAACATGAGCTTATTACACTTTGCCTTCCCGTCTTTCAAGTGCATTTGAATTGTTGCCCTGAGCGAAGTACAGTTTTAGCCCTTAAATTGACTGAGTCCTTAATAACGCACATACTATTATTGTTCACTATTTTTTTTTGTTGATTTTAAATCAAATAGGGTTTTAATTCACGACGTTTTTATTTCTGACAATTTAAAAGTTAAAATAGACTAGCCGTTTCTCGCGACTTAGTCCGCGTAGAAGTCGTTTATCGCTTTTCCTTCAGGAACAGTCCAATTTTTCGGGATATAAAGTACCCTATGTCCTTCCCCGAGACAAAAACTATCTTCATACCAAATTTAATCTAAATCGGAAAGCGTAACAAACAGACAAATTTGACATATCTGGACTTCTGTTCAACACATTAAAACAATATTGCTTTTGACGGGGTTACCGTATCGTCAATGTTACGATAGCCCTTATTTACTTGACAGTAATGCTGCCCAAGCAGTATCTTAAATTCAATAGCCAAAGCAGATTCCTATCCTGTTGGTAATAAGGTTGCATTTGCTACAGGAGTTTTGACTGAGATTCTCCCATTTGTGGCGGAATGGCGGTTGGGTTAGAAACAATACAAAAACACGTCAAAAGCAAAATTGTTTTGAATAGTGCTCCAGTACTTTATCCTTATTTAATAAATCCCAGAGAGAGTTTTAGAAGGAAATAAAAGTTATTGTCAAAATAAGTATTTTAAATTAGCTTAAACTGGGAAACTTAAAGAATTTGATAACTGGTTAAGTTTTGGTAACAAGTAAAGCCGTGGCCTCTAAAGGCGGTGTTTAATCGACGAAAAAAACGGAGAAGGTTCTCAAGTCGACGAGTATATATATATATTTTCATGTATGATCTGATCACCGATTACTCCGTTAATTGTGGACAGATTTTGAAAAATATGTTTTACCTATAGAGGTCACGCTACATTTGGCTTCAAAATGTGGACATTTTGTAACAAGCTACTTGTTTTAAATGATTTTTAATTCAAAATAAGTAATTTTATAGGACAAATGGGACAAACAAGCCTTAAGAAGAATACCCTATACTTGGAAAATGGATGTCCAAATCAATATCGTTTACTTTATAGTAGTAATTATTCACTTGCCAGTAAATGTGGCTACATCGTCAAAATGTAAAACGGTTTCGAAAGCAAGGATATGATAACAAATATTGATAAAGGCACAGTTTAATATGGGGCAGAAGAAAAAGTTGATGAAACATCCGGAAAGTCATAGGGCCGTATTAATAAATTGCCCTCGACTGTATTGCCAGTCTCAACATGGGTCAAAAATAACAGTTTTTTGTAACTTGACGTTTACTTTGATGTATCTTGTGACGGGCGTCTCAGTCAAGATGAGTTTATTAATACGGCCCATAGTCTTCGGCAAAGCAAGATTTTCTAAAGAGATATAGAAAAAAAAGAAGACCAGCTCTGGCCTAAAAACCAGTAACATGCCCGCCAGACTCACCTTCACATTATTCTAAGGTTAATGTTAGGAATAATCTTTTCCCGACTTTCACATTAATATCACAACAAATAGTGCGAGTGTAAAAGTGGAGATCAGGAATAAAGTTGCTTATTCTTCACATTGATGCGACAGAATAATGTTAAGGTGAGTCTGGCGGGATAACATGCTGAACAGGAACCGTTTTGCTTAATCTAGCACTGGTTCCGTTCCTGTTTTTTTTGTGTTCATACAGTCTGTACTTGTGTTAGATGTAAGTTAATAAACGTTTATTCTTTCTTTCTTTCTTTCTTTAAAAATAAACAGATAGAGCGAGGGGAAAGAGAGAAAGAGGTACGGGCGCATCACACACACCCACACACACGTCTCGTAGTGACAACAACGCGTCCAGAGCACTCGTTTGTAATCGATCGGCAGTCATCAATCACCCGTGTCGTCGCATACTGTTGCCGTTGTCGCAGCGTGTAGATTAAAAACAATAGTTTAAGCGAGTTTTCCTTGAAAATATATGTCACTAGCTGTTGTCTGCAATATTCCATATTAGTCCTCAGGGTTGGCATCACAATTGAGATCATGTGATTGCAGTCCTGAGAATTCAAATGTCTATGGTTCTTAGATTCCACTTACCATCAGGTGGCTTGAGTTGAACCCTTATCCTTGCAATAAAAAAAACAACTATGTCCATGTGTGTCTATGTGTGTCTCTCTCCGTTTATTATTAAGAGCCAGATGTTTCGCTATTCTTACCACTCTCTCGCCATATATTATATTGAGTATTTCACGGTTCTCCCTGTTTCTCAATAGCAATCAGCAACCTTAGTTTTTTTCTATGAAACACGAGTGACGAACATGCTGTCAGTTACGAGTGCAAATTTGATAGTGATAGCCTGCTGACCTATAATAAAATAACGGTTTAAAACTATGAAGTTAACAAAGAACAATTTTAAATGTTTGTTTTTAACCCTTTCAATGCCATTGACGGATATATCCACACAACTGTGAACGATAACAACAACGTATTTCCGTCATCGTTGACAGTAAAAAATGGACCTGAGTATCAGTGAGACAAGGTTGACCCTAGCTGGTTTTAAGCTGTCATTGACGTGTGAGTGACGTCTTTTGTATTTAACGACCTTTTGATTTTAGCGTTGATAAGGTTAACTACTTACTCATCAAATACACAAACACCTTAATGCCTTGACGTTACATGTGTAGTAAGTACGTACTGTTATTTTCGTTGTACTGTGTCACTAGATACTAGCGACGGCTTTTGTGCGTTTTATTAGCGACAGTCCAGCGTGATGAACGCATTATCCGTCCGTGTGAGAGGTCATTAAAGCGGTCCAAACGGCGCGTCTAGCCACGGAATTAATGAACTTTTGATGAGGGAAAAATACAATTAACGCCTGTGACAGCATGAGGTGGGTTTTTGATTGGCGGTTAAAATTGAATTTTGAAAAGAATTAACAAATTTTATTACTTATTGGTTGAATAAGCATAATTTTGTTTAGGAGTGCAGAGAGAGACACATCTAGTATAAGAATAAGAATAAGAATGATTTTTTTGGACACACATTTACATAAAATGTCATATGGCAGTTTGTATTAAACAGTGAAAATTTCAAATATAAAAACAGTAATACTTACAACTAACTATTTACAATGGTGTCCAAAATGGTCTCTACTCAGCTTGTGTCACAAGATATGGTGATAATGTGACGCTGATTTTCAGTAGGGCCAGACGAGACGAGATGAGTGTGTGTGTGTGTGCGAGTGCGTGTGTGTGTGTGTGTGTGCGTGTGTTTGTGTGTGTGTGCAAGTATATTTTCTGATTGAGCTACGATTTAGATATACAAAGGAACAGTGGTTTTTTACGCTATAATAAATAGTCCAGTTGGGAAGAGGGAGAGCAAGATGGTCCGTTTCATCAAACAGCAGTTTCACGGGTACTCTGTAAAATCATACATACATACATAAAATCACGCTTTCATTCCTAGAGTGGGGTTGGCAGAGCAGAGCACAATAACGAATAACTCTAAAACAAAAGTTGATAATTCTGGAAACACATTTCGCACAATTAGGATAAGATGTTTACCAGTCTGTTAGTGACAGGTTGCAAGCCCATCACCTAAGAGTACCACTTACAAGCATTTATTCGCTTGGTCACCTCTTACGACATCCACGTAACGACATGGAGTGGCATTATTCAGGTCATTGCCCGTGGTCCACCTAATTAGTTCACCTCTGTGGATTGCGGAGACTAAACTGGTTAAAACCTATAGGTAGGTTTAGGTTAGTTCTTCAGGGGGCCCGAAGGGCCAAAATACCTCCGAAATAGGAGCTCCGCGATAGCGCAGCTCCGTCGACTCGGTTACGGGGTGCTAAAATGTCCAGGTGAACTAATTAGGTGGACCACGGGCAATGACCGCATTATTCTAACCCGGCAACCACACGGGGGAACTTTAAACCTATTAAGATCTTAGTGACCAGATTTACTTGAAACCCTGCATATTTCTACAATTTCGAAGTCAATACATCAATATGGTTTTATCCAGCTGGGAGGATAGTGGCCACAGGAACCTCTCAATGGCTAGTAGTAGATCTATCCCGTTTGACTTGCCTTTTCTTAGCGAGTCTATCATCTAGTCAGTGTTATAACACATAGTTTTGTAGAACCGTGCAGTCTGCAAAAAAGTGTGTCATGATAACACTGATGAATTGATGATAAAGTGGGATATGAATGTACTTTTATAAAAAAATATTGCTCTTGGTTTTGCTCTTGATACAGGTATTATGCGAATCTTACTTCTATATTTCATGTGCTTGCATAAAGGCTTTTAAAGGGTTCTAGGGTAAACTATACAGTTATTGCCCACGACCAGTGATTGCCCTCTTTATTTTTTTAGAGACCGCAATCCTAAAAAAATAAGCTACATAAGTGTAACAAGCAGTAACACAGCTATGTTTCTATGTAAGCAAATATTTTTTTCTGTGATTCAGTCAGTCTCTAAAAAATGTAGTGGGCAATCACAGATTGCGGGCAATAACTGTATGGTTTACCCTACAAGGGTTGTAATTTTTACTAATTCAATGTCTGCAACGACTTAATTTAAGAAAAACTGTTTAATCATTTTATTTTGTCTTTATTATTACTTCGTCCGTGTAGATTTTATTTTATGTTTACCGGCGAATGCCCGGAATGAGTAAATACTCAGAAACGGGAAAAAAAAACAGAAAAAAATGTTACCCTATTTTCTTTCCAAAGTTAAAATGTATCTACTTGCCAAGTTTAATTAATATCCGTTCAGCAGTTTGGTCGTGATAAAGTAATAAACAAACAATCAGTGTTACTTATATATTTATAATACGAAGATTTGCCGCAACTTCGTCCACGTTTACCATTCAACAAAATAAATAATTACGGGATAGTTGTCAAATTATGTGTTTACTTAATGTTTTAACTATCTCCAGTCCAAATTTAATACAAATCCGTCCAGCTGTTTTAGCGGGAAGGATTAACACCAAGTCACGAACTACCTAACTAAATATTTATTATAGTGTTATTAGTATAATTGATATTATATCAAATCATTAAATTGTAATCAATAAAATTTCTATAATAAACATTTTACAAGTTCAATGGATGTGAGTTTTCGAAATAAAAACATGTAAATTGATAAACATATTTTTCACGGACGCCGGTTTCCCGGAATGAGGGTGGCCCAGCCGGTGAAAACATTTTCCACGATGACATTGTCAATTTATTTTTTCACTCAACACGTTGAATAAATTGCTCTTTTTGACAAGTCACGGCGCATGATGACATGTTCGAGGCCCGATTTAACCTGTCAGGTCTTGGTTTTTATTAAACCGCGCGTGAGATTGACAGCTATCTTTACAGTACGATTACTGTAAGTTTACCACTGACAGAGAGTTTGCCTTCATTTAATTTAGTACAAATAAAGCAATTTATTAATAAATAACTATTTTATTTGTATAAGAGTAAAGCTGAAAATTAAATGAAAGCAATCCATCTGTCAGTGGTATATTCAAAATAATTGTACTGGGCTGGGATTCTACACGGTAATAACGATATCGTTATTGACGTGTTTCCGTATTGTCAACGTTGTGATAACTCTTACGTCATTTACAATAATGGCGACTGTAACATAAACGATTCTAAAACACGTCAAACGCGATATCGTTATAACGCAGTAGAATGGAGGCCCTGGGCCTCTATTCAGGTGCGTTATAACGATATCGTGTTTGACGCGTTTTAGAATCGTTCATGTCACAGTCGCCATTATTGTTAATAACATAATAGTTATGAAAACGTTGACAATACAGGGCTGGAATTCTACAAGGTAATAACGATATCGTTTTTGACCTGTTTCCGTATTGTCAACGTTTTGATAACTCTTATGTGATTTACAATAATGGCGACTGTGACATAAACGATTCTTAAACGTGTCAAACACGATATCGTTTTAACGCACCTGAATAGAGGCCCAGGGCTGGAATTTTACAAGGTAATAACGATATCGTTTTTGACCTGTTTCCGTAATGTCAACGTTTTGATAACTCTTATGTCATTTACAATAATGGCGACTGTGACATAAACGATTCTTAAACGTGTCAAACACGATATCGTTTTAACGCACCTGAATAGAGGCCCAGAAACACGTTAAATACGATATCGATATTACCGTGTAGAATCCCAGCCCTGTAAGTATACTTAGAGGAAAATTGTAAGTGTATATCACTTACTATGTTATTCCTCTATGTAGACAACACAGTCGGAATCTATTCAAATAAGCAAAGATGAAACTACTTTAACAAATTAGTACTTACTTGCTTTTACAAATATTTATAATCAAGCTTTTTATTAAAAAAAGTAATCAAATTAATTTATTTAATCTTGATCAGTATATGAAATTACTAAAACAACTATAAATCATTATAAAAACATTTTTAAAAGTACGTGAATATGCAGTAATAATAATGGTAAAATGCTTTGGTTTTGTTTAAATCTTTTCCCATTTCAATTGACACCGACTTTACTAATGGGGTGACGTGGGTGTAGAAACAATTATGTAGTTTTTACTATGTTATGTTAATATAGACGATAGTTTATATCGAGAAATGTAAATACAAAATAAGTTGCTATCGTTGCAAGGTTTTCAACTTTTCACCATAAATACTGAAGTGTAATTAAATGAAAACTGAATATATTGTGTCATGATTTAAGAGGCCGAATACGAAATTTTGCCAGTTTTGCTTATTTTCGTGATTTTACAGTTTAAATACTGCTTTTCTATAAGTTTTAATGCACATCATGATATATCATTTCAGTCATGATCGAATAAATGAGTTACGAATGAATGAGCTACTTTTTTATCTTTGTCGAGAATTTAAATTCGGGATTTAGGTTATTTTAAAACATTATATATAAAGGTGGTAAAAAGTAATTCATATATTTTTTAGACAACTTTTAGCGCAATCAATTGCTATTTTTTCATACCTTTAAGACGTCAAAACGATTCGTGAATATGCGATTTTCTAAACCTCTTTCAGCAAAACTCACGAAACAGTCGCCGGTTTCAGGTCGATTAATCAAAATTAAATAATAAAAACATAAAAGTATTTCATACATTCGTTGAAAATCGAAAATATCTTTCGTGTTGCGCATTAAAATTTGTAGAAGTAAAGTATTTCAACAGTAAAATCACGTCTGTAAAATCACAAAAATCAGCGAAATCGGCAAAATTTCGTGTACGGCCTCTTAAGCATGCCTATTGTAACTAAGTAATATAAATGCGAAAGTTTGTGGGTGTATGTGTGTTTTACTTTGTTAAGCTTTCACTTTTAGTGGTGGTAGGACCCTGAGCAGGGTCTGACTGGATCGCTACCACCATCTTATCCATTAACCACACGCCAAGCAACAGTGTTCGCATTGTTGTGTTCCGGTGTGGGGATAAGACAACCGGTGAAATTACTAGCATAGAGGCATTTCATCTTAGTCCTCAGGGTTGGCAATGCATTTGAGGTCTTAGGATTGTAGTCTTGAGAATTCAAATGTCTATGGGTCTCAGATTCCACTTAGCATCAGGTGGCCTGAGTGCTAGTGTGCCTTCTCTTTAGTATAATAAAAAACGCTGTGACGAATTGACGGATTAGGATGAAATTTGGAATGGAGATAGATTATGCCCTGGGTTAACACATATGCTACTTTTCATCCTGGAAATTATAAGTTCCCGAGGGAATAACGATAATCGACATCGACGCGAACGAAGTCACGGGAAGAAGCTAGGATTCTTTTAAAAACAGTTAGTAACAGTGGTCACAGTTAAAAACCTAAAACCCGTTTCGCCACTACACTTACTCTCACGTTCTCGCCATTAAATAACAAGAGCTCAGGAGTTAGAGTGAAATCCTTGGTTTTTTATTAAATACGTAAAAGCTTGCATGTGCATACATACATACAAACGGCTATCTATTATTATAAATTATAGAAATACGTTTTAACGATCGTATCATTACGCAGAATTGTCAGTTCATCAAAAGACATTTCTCGCCGCATGAGTATTTTTTTGTAGTCGCAAGCTAACCTAACCTAACCTACGTAATGTTTAAGATACCCTAAAACATGAATTCTTTAAAATAATGAATGATGGGGTACTTTAGATACAATATATTATAATTATACACATACATATATGTTATACGCATTACCATCATTTTATCTTCACGTCATTGATTAATGATACGGTACACTGTCCTCTTCATACCAGTAATCAATTAATACCTAAAAGATCGTTTTTTCTCCCTAAACGACCTACCTACACCAAAATGTAATTAAGTTTCTTTACTTACTCCAGCAACGCAAAATATCAGCTTAAACAAGGATATTGATATGTGCGATCGCAAAAAATTGACCGTAATTATTTTCCCTTCAATATCGTCCGTTAATAGGGGCCGCACGCAGCACTTCAAAGCGTCTGGTTGCCTAGCAACCGTACCGCTATTGCGTGTCAACCTTATAACATGGCCAGCTTAATTAAATCCCCTAGATGTTAATACGATCGCTGCTACAGTCGCGCGACTGATAGAAAATCGAAGGCACAGAAGGTCTCGTTAAAATGGCCATGCCAAGCTGACGAAGGTTAGAAAAATTTGAATTTGAAACGAGTATCGACAAGAATTTTGATGAAAAATGCCGAGGCTTTAGTGTCGTGTGGAATCTTGCTGCAATTATTATGATCTCACAGGTTTGTAGGCACATTCTGATATTTGTTGGAGTTACATCGAGTTACCTGACTATGATGGAGTTAAAATGTAAATAGCAACTCAAATTATTCATTTTTGTATCATAAATATTTTTTGTCCGACAGCCCTTAGAAGGAGTATGTACCTAATTACATACATACATACATAACATCACGCCTTCATTCCCAGAATGGGGTAGGCAGAGCTACAGAATTACCAACAACTCTAAAAAGACTTGGTTGGTAATTGTGTAACCACAATTTGCACAAACAGGCTAAGATGTTTACTAGTGTATTAGTGACAAGTTGCAAGCCCATCGTCTAAGTACTAGAAGCCCTCATTCTCTGTCCTCATTCATGTACCTAATTAATTACTTTAAAATCAAAGTGAAATATATTTGTTTGCTAAAATAGCATTAGGCGTGCGTACACATTGATTTAATAACTGTTTTTAAAACAATACTGTAATTATTAAAGGTTACTGAGCACAATTAAGCACAATGATCAATAAACTCAAATAAATTTTCAATAAAATTGTGTCACATATGCGTATCAAGTGGAACAATAGTAGTAGGTACATGTAGTCTGGATACAAAAATATAATTATTTACACGAATATAATTAAATACACGATCAGTGGCGTTTATTCACGGTGTCTATGTTTTGTATACGATTATGAAATATGACAAAGCAGTAAAAAAAATGCCGCCGAATGAAAATAATAATATTGCCCTCAATTTTTTTTTTTTACTTTTTTGGGTTCTGTAGTCAAACTAGAGGATGAATTTTATTTTTCGTCTACCCCATAGTGTAGGGTGTTGTTAGATAGGTGTTTAAACATATTACGAAGTTGTGGAAACAATTTTTCGATTAAGGGATCCGTTTACGAAATACTTTTTCACTTAAATGAAAGCGCATAATGTAAAAATAATAAAAAGAAAACTATCACGACTTAGTAGACAACATTGGTTCTTGAGATACAGGCGATTAAAGTGTTTAGACTCCTAAAATCATCACTGAGCATGGTCCGACATGCTCTTGCCCGGTTTTTATTATTTTAATTAAAGTGAATAGTAGAGAACATAACTCGAACAATTTCCCCTCGCTCGAGAAAATAATCATGTCGTGGTACTAAGAGAATATTCTGTGTCATTTTTTTTATGTCACTGTTTTGAATGTAATCTTATTTTTAAATTTAGGTCTTGGTTTAATAAAATAAGGGTAACACGATAAGCCCTAATTCCAGTGTTGCTACGATTCGCTATAATCGCGCCGCTCGCTCGACTGCATTATTCATACGACCCGCTCTGACCCGGCTAAAGCAGTCCCGCCGTTGTCATGGATAACTTAAAGCACGGGCTTTGGGAATACAACCCTTACAAATAGTATTTAGATGTGTTCTTGGTTCAAAATGCCAATACACACTTTCTTTATTATTTAGCCCTATAATTTTAATGTAAATCAACGTGTAGATGATTGGATTTTATTTGTTCTTATCGTTTGATTGGCAGAACGAAGAGTAGGTCTAGCCACAATGCAAACGATGCTAATGTTTCTCTGTTTTCTATCGACTATGGAGTTGACATAAGTGGTCAACGCGATCTGACATCAGCTTACGCAAATGCGATGCGCTTGCGATTTTCGAAAATCGCTAACAGCGTTATGCATCTTGACTACCTACCCTTCAAACATCAAAAGTCACATCAAACTTAATGTATATTCATAGAAAACTGTCATCTCTGACGCGTTTTAAGACGGGAATCTCAGCCAAGAGCGGGTTATTAATGCGGCCCTATTAGTCTATATTCTAACTTATACTTGCGGCTAAATGCCGTCACAACTCTTTTATACAGACAGTCAACGAAAATGCTGGACACTTTAGTTCCTTGTCATCACAATTTAGAAATTAAAATTAACAAATCTGCTGTGATACCAAATAAGGCAGCTAACTGCATAGTAATAGAGAGTATGCTTAAGCATTTTAAATTTAATGTACATACCAATATAGTATAGAATGTTTCGACTACTATAATACCGCAGTTGGCCGCTTTCTTTGGTATTACGGCAGAAATCTAACCAATTGTAGATGAATACACAACAAAACTGACTCGTTTTATTCTATACGCCATAGGAGTGATCCCGGAAGAATTCCATAATTAATTGTTGGATCAAGCATGACCACCCTTTTGCTTTTTAAAGTTTTATTTGCACATTTAAATACGAGACTTAATACCGAGCACCTACGACTTCAACTAATGTATTGTATAAATCTCTTAACCCTATTGAGACGAACTGCTTTGTAATATTATTCCACCTAAGTTTAGAAGTTATTTAATATGGAAGTTTGTGTTTTGGGTTTATTTTTGCTTGATTTAAAGGCATCACTGGACACCCTTTGCAAAATATAGAAATAAAAGGATCGACTAATACCTTTGGGCCCTCGACATAATTGGTTTCTATAACGATAATATAATCTTATTATTATTTCTAAAATAATTCACGGATAACGATATTACCGGTTAGTTAGACTTAGGAGTTCGGCGCAAACTATGATTTTACATTTCATTTAATACGCATCAAACTGTGGTAGGTACATATTTGGGTAAAAAACATAAAAGCAAATACACAATATTGGCCTTATTTATCTAACTTAACACAAGTAAGTAATTTACGTAACGTAGCAACATTGAAAAATTAAGTTATTCATCATAATATCCGCAACCTGTTTTTTTTATGATAAGGAGAAGGCACACGAGCACTCAGGCCACCTGATGGTAAGTGCAATCTGAGACCCATAGATATTCGAATTCTCAAGACTATAATCTTAAGACTGCAATCCAAACCTCAAATGCGTTGCCAAACCTAAGGACTAAGATGCCTCTATGCTAGTCTTTTCACCGGTTGTCTTATCCCCACACCGGAACACAACAATGCGAACTGTTGCTTGGCGGTAAGTTAATGTATAAGATGGTGGTAGCGACCCGGACGGACCCTGCACAGGGTCCTACCACCACTAAAAGGTAAGTACAGTAAACGGAAGAATGGTTTAACACTAAATTGACGCTCACACGTTACGGATCTTGTGTGAGATTGTACGTCCCATAGCGATTGTAATCTACTTAGTCTCGTGATTTTTCATTTGTTAAGATGATATCAGTTATAATTTTAAACAATATTCACACAAACAAAAACTTTCAATCTGAACTTAATCGTATAATGTTTATTTTAGTACGCGATAATTGCATAAATGTATGTGTAAAATTATGTGTATCTTTCCAAGATACTATAGGTATATCGTTCGTTACACAAGTAAAGATTAAGCAAATTTACCATTAGTTTGTATCGTTCATGTGTAAAATATGTTATGGATATCTCCGTCAGAAAAGGTTTTATCAATTCAAATAAAAATCCTCATTTACAAATCGTAATACGTCTCTCCATATACAATACAACCTTTGGATTTGTATTTGTCTCTCACTTGCTCTCATACGCTCTTGTCTTACCGACTTTAACCAAACCCGAAAGACTTTTTAAGAGCTATTGCACGTTCTTTACCAGGTATTTGTTACAAATAATGGTAGCGACGCAACGTGCACCGATCTGCAGCATAATACATTATTCATTGACTCGTCGGCGCGCTCCAACCGCTGCTGTGACCCGCAACACCTGTCGCTCCAGCAAGCGGTGTACAGCGAACTTGTGAGATTCTCATTACGTAGAGTGCATGCAATTTTGAATAGTTACGTTGGAATCATTACCTAGGCTAAAGCTACTTTGGAGGTAGTTAGCTAAGCGGCAAGCGGCCATATGGTGTACTTAGGACTGATTCATCCATCCGCAGAGAATGGTTTCTGACGAATACAGTTGAACTTTATCCTAAAGAAGAGAGTGATGACATTACGAATGCGGATTCTGTACAAAGTGGAAAAATCAACAGCAAGTAATTTATTTTTATAAGATTTTCTGAGGCCTCTTTTAACATTGCTTCTGAATTGAAACTATCGACAGAACTCAACCAATTTATGTAAATTTATTCTTAAAATGATTAGTATAATTGCCAAGATACAAGCTTTTAAGCAGTAAAATTAGATTTTAATAGTTGGTACACACTTCCGAGCCCTAGTTAATGATGGACAGAAAATGCATAGACACATACAAAAGATAACGCAAAGCCCTCCATATTTTTGGCTCGGTATTAAAAATAAAAGAAACGCGCATGTTAATTGCACATACTCGTACATACTCGTAGTTGCATAGGTAGACACATAAAAATAAACATTTGCGTTTTTTTTTAATACAATTATTGGCTACAAATATCACTTATCAAATTTGACCACCAATCACAATTTACTAAGGTTTAAGCGGCTGTACAATGAATTTCAGTTAAAAGTTGACCTCATACGTCTTATAATATAACTTATATTGACTTAAAAACTGAGCACTGACGCGTCCATACAAAATTTTACAACTTATGAAGGCCAGAGTTTTTTTTTAAATCCTTATGAAAATAACGCTTTGTTAACAGAGATAAACTTTACATAATTTTGATCAATTTAAATTTAAGTTAACGATAAATGTAGGTACCTAAAAATAAAATTGCTTGAGAGTTTTTTGATAGATCTTCAAAGTTAAAAAGTCATTGTGTGAGAACGCAGGCTTTTCCCTATATGCGACTTCCTCTGTATATGCTCACATAAAGTGGACTGGCATGCAAATGCTCTGGCAGAACCCAAATAGTTTTATCAAGATTTTGCCAGAATTGGCACACGTTAACTAAATTAATTTGGGTAACGTTAATCAATTTATCATACTATCGTAATGGCGTTACGGGTTGAGCAGCGCTCCCGGAAACGGGAAAATAACGTTATCGTTAACCAATGAATAGGGTAAGACATAAAGATTAATTAAATGAGCCTCATAATATCATCAAATATACCTTGTTCATTAATCCCACTATCCCACTAAATGTATCACACTAATAATTATATTATAAATGCAACAGTTTGTGGGCGTGTGTGCGACTTAATTATGTGTGTTACATTTTCAAGCTGAAACTGCTGGACGGATTTGGTTTAAATTTGAAATGGAGATAGCTTATACTCTCAATAAGTAGATAGGCCGATAAAATCACTGTTGCCGTGGTCAACGAGGACGAGGTCGCGGGCAGAAATTACTTTGTTCATAAATTAAGTCAAAGTCAAAGAAATAGAAATGGTACTTTTATTCATGTGGATACAAGTAATCCTTCACGTTTATTTGTTTACGTACGTGGTAATAATTTATATAACAGCCCTGGCGGGTTATTGTGACGTGGCTATGCAGTTCAGTTTATGGTGAGTGTAAAGGACAGAGCTATAACAGTTATATAGCTCTGTTCTTTTCTCTAAGCGTAAACAGAACTGCATAGTTAAATGAGTTATGTCATAATAGCCCCCTGTTGGGTTTTGGATAACAATTGAGTTGGCACAACTAAACGTTCATTCTACATTATTAACGCAAAATAGGTACATGACGGGTTGCGTAAAACTGACTAGCTTTATTACCAATTTCACCATACGATGTTAACCACTTAACAGACAATTACAGCGTTAACAGTCGTCAAAATGTATGAACTAACAGTCGATTAACATTAATTAAAATTAACATCGTATGGTGAAATTGGTACCTAGTAAATTCAATTTTTACTGTTCCCAAGTCTCAAATAATATCTATAATAATACACAGGCTGGAAATTATCCTACAGGACGAGAACTAACCACCTTAAGTTGTCAAGATAGCCAATTATAGCCGGGAGTTCATTTTTATTATTTTTGTTTTCGTGTGGTTAAAACAACTCGTACAATCGAGTAAATATAAGTTTTAAAAACTTCAACAGTATAATAACAACATTGGAGCGACACGGGCAAATATAATATAGAATAGAGACCCTGACTCTTATTAAGCTCAGTTTAGAGTACCTACGTTTTGGGTAGTTCTTCCAGCGTTTCAACCGCTTTGACTTCGGTGTCGCATTTTTAACCATTTCCCTGTACGAGTAGGATAACCATTTTCGGTTATTTTCTAGGAGTCCAGGCATTCTTCAAAATAACCGAAAATGGTTATCCTACTCGTACAGGGAAATGGTTAAAAATGCGACACCGAAGTCAAAGCGGTTGAAACGCTGGAAGAACTACCCTTTTATTTTACTTTGCAACTAAATAGACTACCTATATTAACTCTGTAACACAAATCAAGTAACTTTAAATATAATTGTTAATTGAATACAAATCACAAGCACGCATCTAGGTAAAAGCCGCTCACCTTTATGACATAGTAGTACAATTCGTTACCACTTGATAACCTTAAGGTCGGTCGGCGGGCGAAACAAAGAAAGGGCCGCAAGGGCGGGCGGGGACTTTCGGCGGGCGGCAGTAACCGGCCGGCGTTCGGCGAGAGAGCACCGCCCGCCCTCACGCGTACTCCCGCGGCAGTGCCAGTGTTATTGTGTTTTAAATTTAACCTTATAAATTAAAAACAGTTTCAAGTAAGTTGTGTGAGCGTTGCGATATTTCAGCGGTAAACGAATGCGATAATTTCACGTCAAAATGCAACAATTTCGAGTTTTGAATGGTGAGTTTTTGTTGATAAGGTTACGTTTTGATTCATATTTGCCTAAAGTTTTACTGAGTATGGAGCCTAAATGCAAGAATTTAAAGTATGTATAAAATTTGTATAAAAGTATTCGTTGTTTTTAAGTGTTTAATAAGAAAACTCTGCATTGTCCGATTGATTTCACTCTTTTGAATAAGTAATAAGAACCCCAGTTTTATTGTAAAAGTAATAAAAAAAAACATTGACAATTTAGTGATTTTACGTTTACGACAAGTATAGAGTTCAAACATGCTATTTATTTTACTTGATTCAGACGCCTTCTAAAGTGTACATACTCCAAAAATAAATCACACTCTTGTTTAATTAAATGTTGTCAAAGCGCGAGGTTGTTTACACGAGCGATTCCGTATAATCGTACAAGTTCTAGGTCAATGAAGTTTGAGTTGTGTATACAATCATGTATTACAAATACAAACACTAATAATGGTAGGAAAAGCGGTTTATGGATTTGTTTTGTTTTTTTCGTGCGATTGCACGGAATTATGGAAATCTCTAACAATGCTATCAACAAATACTAGAACTTGATTACTCGCATAAACTTTAGACAAAAATAAAAATTACATTGCGACACGTAACAACTAAGGCAGAATAGAATAAAGGTTTAAAATTAAACATTACTTCTCTCTTAAAAAATCATATTCCAAGTAGGTTGATTAACAAATATATAACTACAGTTTGTGTACTTAGACGTGTCATCGCACTACATTTTAAATTGTACAATCGGCCAAATGCACACATTTAAGGTGGATTCCCGTTGCCCATTATGGAATTTATTACCTTATAAGGTCGATATGAAGAGTTAGTCTATTTGAACGGTGCCTAAGTGGCATTTTCAGTTTGAAAGACTGTCCATATTGACATAGTAAAATTGTACGTTTCCTTAGAGAAAAAGTTGATAATTTTGTAACTTATGTCTTGATAGAAAGAAAGAAAGGAGGTAGTTTACTCGTGACAAACGACTAGTACAATTTTTTTAAGTTTGATACGTATTTGTTCTCTTTGAATTATTATTTACCATAACATTCAAGGGCTTTCATCTTGACTTATCTTATCTTATTGGTGGGGTCCTGCCGGATACCCTTCGACCCTATGACATCGACCCTGTGGGAGCTTGTGTGTAATTTCATCCTTTTCCAGTAAAGCCTCTTTTTTACATGAACTAAACGGTATCGCAAATTGTAATAATTAATTACAATATGGTAACTCTTATTTACTTGATAGCTGAAAGGACCATAAACAACAAGAAAACGGCCAAGTGCGAGTCGGACGCACCCATGAATGGCTCCGTAGCAGCAAGACTATTAATGTCGTATTAAAAAAACTACTTATTATTACATCATATATTTTTTTTTGTTTTATCATTATCTTATTTTAGAAGTTAAAGGGAGGGCACATTTTACCACTTTGGAAGTGTCTCTCGCGCAAACTATTCAGTTTTGAAAAAAAAAACATTTTTAAATATACCACATACATATATGGGTTGATAAAAAAAAAAAGAAGAAGAAGAAAGTCGAAATTGCAAACCCTATTTGATTTAGAACCAACACAAAAAAAAAAAAACAATAAAAAATAAAACAAAAAGAGAACATTATGGTATGTACACTGTGGTGTACGATGCCAAATTACGGGTTAGTATGGGGAACCTCCCAAATCTATTATTTTTTTGACTATTTTTGTGTGAAAATCTTAGTGCGGTTCACAGAATACAACTACTTACCAAGTTTCAACAGTATAGTTCTTATAGTTTACGGAGCAATATGGGTAAATACTATCCCCCTTACTAATAATGATTGAATAACGGTGGTATAGCTATACAATATAAATCTATGAAACTTTATATACCTTTATAAAGAGGCATTCTCATGTAAATAGAGCACTGTTACTTTTCCTGTATGTTTTTCTTTAATTTGGGGGACTGAAAACATCGCTCTTTCAAGTTAAGACCTCTATTTACTTAATAATGAAAAAAAAAACATCACCGAGATCAAACACTGCCTATTCCATATATTATTTGCTACCTTTCGTATTACTAATAAATGATTTTCCGTTACGTTTCGGCCATATTCTATTTTCGTAAATAAATAGGCACATGAATACATTTAACAAACAATGAGTTATGATCTAACGTAATTGATTAGGTCAGTCGATTTATAGAGGCTTTGTATTTAAAATATGAAGTCTGGCGTGACTCGGTCATTTTCCCTAATATGATTTTGATAACTACGTATAAAGCTGCTATTAGTGAAATGCATCAAATATTCTACGTTTATAATGTAATTAATTTACAGCAACAATTACAGAAAAACAAAATAAAGAATGATCTAATTAAAATATAGAAATCGTCAATAATAATAATACATAACTACCGTAATTAAATAGCTAAACGTTACTTTAGAATATTTGTTTTAAGTAGAAGGAAAAACATTACAATTTTACACAATCTTATAGAATATTTTAGTAGTTTTAAGTATTTCAACCAGCGAAACCCCCCCGACAACGTCTTGAAAGATTACAGAATTGACTTTCTCGCGACTTCGTCCGAATGAGTAAAAACTTCACTCATTTACTTATTTACTCTAATATTTGTATTATTTTCCGTAACCGATTGCAATTATGAGCCAAATTTTATCCGAATCAGTACAGCCATTCATGTTATTATGACACAAATACTTAAACTTACTTAACCTTTTAGCCACCTGTGATGGCTTTAAAGCTTAACTAATGACAGTCTTCGTCAAATACACTTAAGTCTATTTTACGTTAAATAATAAATAAATATCACGGAACAATTGACATAGTCCCAAACTAAGCTCTATGTTTGTACTATGGGTACTAGACAACGATAAACATACTAAGATAGAGAAATAAATATTTAAATACATAGATAACATCCAAGACTCAGGAACAAAATGTCTAGCCTTACCGGGATTTGAACCCGGAACCACCGGCTTCGCAGGCAGGGTCCCTCCCAACTAGGCTAACGTTTTTATAGACCAGTTACTAGCGGCAAGAAGGTAAAACAACATTCAAAATAATACAAAAACTTACCACTATCAAGAATTTTCTCCTGACCACTGCATTTCAAAAGTATTCGCATATAACTTCGCAGCTCCAATCTAAACAGCGCGCACCGTACAGTATCAAGATTGCCGGTTCTATTCCCAGATGAGTATCTCATGAAACGTTAGTTCCGCCGCTACACCGTCCATTGTTCCCATCTCGGTTCATACCGTCCTTATAGGGATCTCTTGTTACCAACTGATACTGAAATGTATTGTATGCTCTAGAATAGAACACGTTGTGTTTTGCATTTAGAGAAATTGTAGTTTCTGTACGTCTAAATTATACTTTTTATTACATTTGTTTTTCAGTTGAGCTTAATGCCGTACTTAAATTGGCTTGGCCGACTTTCATAAAGTTTTTTTCGTAACATTTATTAAACAAATGAAAATAGTTCCTCCTCCTCACTTCTGATGGTGTCTTTCCGACTAGATATGGTTGGCAATCAGCTTCGCAAATTCCTCTCTATTACTTGCGAGGTAAAACAGTTGGACAGCACTCGCAACTCCTATCCAGTCTCGTTATATTCTTCTCGTATATAAGTCAAGATTTCTTCCTACGAGCCACGGATCTCTTTCCTTCAACGTTGCCCATCATTATCGATTTCAAGAGTTCATATTGTTTGTGCCTAAAAACGTGTCCGAGGCAAGCAACCTTTTGTTTCTTAATGATGTCCCATAGTTTACGCAGCTCACCTTTGCGTCGCAAAACTATGTCGTTGGTTACTTTTTGCGTTCAGCTTATTTTCTACATGTGTCAGTAGGCCCATATCTCATCTATTTAGGTCTCCTTGATTATCCAATCGCAATGATATAAAAGTATTGGCTATACATAGCACTGCAGAAGCAGTATGCGCAGAGTTATATCTGCGTTCCGCCTGGTCAAAAATTTGTGTATACCGTTAAAGACATTCCGACCTCTTTACGGATCTTGATTTCCATGTCGGGATCCCAGTCTTCAGTCAGCCATGTGCCTGGGTACTTGTACTTCGTTACTCTTTCTAACTTTTTCCTTAACACTGTGACTGTGGGATCCAAGATATATTTCTTGAAGATAACCATGACCATCGTTTCGTGACGTACACCCAGACTTCTCACTACCTGGATTTTATATTGTCACGTGGTGTCCTGCCCGGAGGGGTACAACAGGTGACAAAACAAAATAAACGAAATAAGTGACAGAAAGTTTGCAGAGTAAGATACTGGAGTACCAATGGAGTTTACTGGGACCATACAATCAGGAGCTTAATGAAAACAGGTTAGTAATTATCACAGTCTTTATTCCTTTGCAGCTCTATACATGATGTTATGAAATTGTGAACATAACTTTGCACATAATTCCTACTCTACAAGAATAGATTTAGCTCAGCGGAAGGCTGGTCGTGTTATACAAAGTAAAGGTTCTTATGTTATGAATTCACAATTCTTAGGTGGTAAGTTGTTAGTCCCTAGTTATAGAGTTGCCATCAATTCCAATCTACGAGTTCGAATAATTATTATTGATATCCTAATTCCCTAATATATAAATATTGTCTACAGACCTTGATCTGAAGAAAACCTTCCTTCCTGGACGATCAACTTAATGTGGTCCGCGGTTGACAGACTGGCGGAGCGGTCCCAAGACACTGCGTCGCAAGCCACAGGATCCTCGGTCAGCTCACAGCAGCTTGTCAAGGTCTAACAGAATCTTCGTGCCTATGGCACGCCTACCCCAAAGGTGGGTTTAACCAGTTAAATCCTACTTCCCTACTGGTATGACTTTACTGAATGATCTTAATCAAAGATTTATTACTTACAGATTTAAAGAGAGTACCTGCCAAACACTAATCACTTAAGAAACTACTTCATAGCTTCCAGTACCTAAATATGGTTGGACCCAGAATCGGAATAAACAAAATGTATTTCAAAATAAATTGTCCAACTATATTGGAGAATCGGAAGCTAACTTCTACTGAAAATATCTAAAGTTTGGAACCTACAAAATTTGGAAATAGCTACTTAAAGAATACTGAAATTAAACAACAAAACTAGAAGAACAAGTACAAGAAGACAAAACAATAAAAGAAGAAACCCAGTCCAGCTGTAAAGACAGAGAGAAATTGCTCTGATTAGCACTAAGGTTGGAAAATATTTGAGACATGTGGACAGACATTTTGGTTATAAAAATATGCATCTTACCGGAGAACTTCCAGAAAAAACCCTGGTAATCTCGACGCTGTGACATTCCCTCCTCTCCACGTGTGAGAACAAACACTGAAAATTCACCATTAGGTCAGAGAATGGCACATTAATTGCAACAAATGCCTCCATCAGAAAGGATGTTATTTATTCCTACTTACAAGTTTCTTTCTCCGAAATATGACTGAAAATATGTGCTATATCTCCACAGCAGGTGCTTGGTTATATTATTGAGGCTGACTCTCTCAATGTTATCTGGTTAAAATCTGATTTCGTAATGAGCCATGATCCTGATCAATGCCAGACAAAACAGAATGCAGCTAAAATGCATAGAACCAAAATGCTAGACAAAATTAGTAGGTATAGATAATTACCTAATTAATAGATTACTTATATTAAATTTACTTTTGGCTCAAATGTGTTTGTTTAATGTTGGTTTGTGTATTTATTATTAAAAGAAATCTTTAAATTGTTTTGTTTATTTATTAACTTGCTATCTACTATTTCCTAATTTTGTTGAATAATTACTGTTATCTAGTATCGCCCTAATTCAAAGGTAACGCGGCAATACCAACATAATAAAACAAAGGTGTGTCATTTATAGTATAAATCAAAACAAACAACGGTAATGCCAATATCACCAAAAAATATTTCCCAGTCTTTAGGTTCTGTTTCACGCAAGAAATGCTGCGTTACAATATGCTGAAGGTCAATTTCAGACGACGCAATTAAGATAGTGTCATCCGCGTATTAATGATCCATATCTTCTAGTAACTCAGTCGTAACAGCCTCTCAGTAAGGACTGAATAATGTATAGATAGGAGATAATAACATGCAGCATTTTCTAACTCCCTTCTTAATTTTCACCTCTTTGGACTCCTCGCGGTCAATGCGTATCGATGCTTCCTGATTCCAGTACAAGCTCTGAATAATCCGGATATGTATGTGACCTAGACAATCGTCTTCCATAAACAACATGCTTCCGTGTTCGTACAAACTGTATCAAACGCTTTCTCGTAGTCGATAAAGTACAAAAAACATCCTGTTGCATGTCTTTGAATTTTTGAATCAGCGCCTATACAGCAAACAATGCCTCTGTAATTCCTACTCCAGACCGGAATCCAAATTGTTTGTCCCATTTTTTTCTGATCCGCTAGTTAACAACGCTGATAATTAGAGTTATAGTCCGAAACTCCTGGCACTTTTTAGCATTTCTCTTTTTAGAGTGACATATACTGACCGTAGCTAGTCCTCAGGTATTTCTCCTGTATCGTACACCAAAATAAAATAATGAAGCATATAAATAGACCGAGCGGTCCCAACAAAAGACCAGCCCTGGCTTTACAGCCGGGAAATGCTGAGTTGGGACCGTTTCACAATAACTGCCCGACTTTGCATTATTTTTTAGTTCACTTATGTTTCGATCTTCCTTACTTCTACAAAGTTTAAATTGTTATTATGTATGTAGTTTTATCTGATTCGATGGCCCAGTGGGAGCTGATCTGGCAACGGAACTGATGTACAGGTACAAAGCAGCTAGTGACAATTTTATTGGATTTATAACGTGCGAAATGTAACAATTTTTTATAAAATTATTTATAACTATAGCTGTAAAATACCACTTTAGTACAACACTTTATGTATACACGTGTAGTGCAATATACCGCATAGCTACATCAATTAGACGGCGGTTCGTTCTACCCTCATTATTGTTCTTTAATGAGAACCGCGGCGGGCGCTGCGCACTTAGTTAAAATATTATGCGGTGGCGTAAACATGGCTTGAAGTTAATAAATTGAGAGCATAAAAGCGTGGCATTGAAAAATGTAATGAATCATAATTTTTGATAAGCTAATTTTCACTGATTGTATCTCAGCTGCGCTGAAAATAGATTCGATACATATTTTGATCGCAAATTTCTGGAACATTGAAGCTTCATTTTCAGCTATAAACTTTTAATTAAAATATACATTTTCACGGAAAACGTGCACGGATTTTATCTTTTTTAATTTGCAGACCAAACGGGCTTAAAACTTCTCGTTGAAATATTACTTAGATCGATCGAATAGCTTCAGTGGAAATCGATGATCACGCGTGATATTTACAGACACTTCACAAATTATATTCTAGCTTAGATTAAAATGGGAAATTTTATAAATTTTTAATGCCTTGCCATAGGTTTAAATATAGTGACCGATTTTCTTTGCCATATAATATGGCAAATACAATATGGCCCATATCGATATCATATTGTTCCACAAATTACTACATTATATAATACAAGTCAGGGCTGGGATTCTTCACGGTAATAACGTGGTAATAATGGATATCGTCTTTGACGTGTTCCGTATTGTCAACGTTTTGATAACTCTTATGTCGTTTACAATAATGGCGACTGTGACATAAACGATTTTAAAATACGTCAAACGCGATATCGTTAAAACGCAGTAGAATAAAGGCCCAGAAGGCATTTTATTTAGCACGCGCAATAAATAACCAACTTACGAGTAGAATGAAACACATTTTGGATCAACCAACAAACTTGAATGGTTAGGATTGACTTAGCTAACGCGATCAACTACACTGATAACTTGGTGCAGTGACATCGCGTGGAACGTAAAACTAGGGTACATGTTTCATGCAAAAATGAAACCGGGGTGCACGTCACAGTATTCAATGCTATTTGATTTAAAAAGGCTGTATTCCGCATGAAGGGTATATGGATAAAAGCGCTAGTTCAAATAATAATACAGGCCTTAGCCAAAGGTGTTAACCATCCTACGTTTTCTTTGTAACTTACATATTAAGTATATTTTTATCAATTTAAAAAATACACAATATTGTAAAATATAAAAAAAAGTATTGCAAATTATTAGTACATATCGTTTTAAAGAAGCTAAAGCTAGAATAAGTTGGGGTTTATAATAAAATTATTAATTGTATTTTTTTCCACAGAGTTTTCCTCAACAAATAAGATTAATTTTTCCAAAAGATACAACAACAACTTTCAATAATAAAATATATAAATGCACCTTTATAGGTTTGAGTCATATATTTATTAAAGACGCATGGGTGCTCAACGCCTTTGGCCAAGACTGTACCTTATATATTATTTTATTTGTATAAATCTCTTCCTTGACTGACTGACACATAGCGCAGAGAATAATCCGCTGGACCCAAACATTTTAATGGAATATTACGGTTTTTTACCCTAGGGAAGGTAGCACTAGGAAAGATTTTTCGAAAATTGACAGCGGGAAGAATTAATGTTAGAAAACTAACGGGAAACTAATTCTACGCGTACAAAGTCGCAGGCGTCCACAATGAATTACTTAACATGAACTTGTATTCAATCTTATTCTAATTAGATTTTTTACATGATTTATGTAAGTTAATCAAGGCGTGAAAGACAAAAGTGTAAGTTACTATTTTCTTTAATTCAGTTTACTTGTTTTATTTTTAGCCACTGGAAATATTTAATCTAATCGTAAGTTCCGTGTTAATAGAACTCCAGTAATCTCCGCAACCCACCGGCACATCAAAGGAATCGATCAAAACGGAATTCGGAAATAAAACCACCCCTCGCAGAATAGGGGTTTCGACAAAACCGTGGATATCGCGTGTTAATCAGATTAGTTTGACAAGTTTTACTGTCAACAACGTTTATTTACGGTCTCTAGTTAAAAAGAGTACATAATAGAAATATTATAATGTGCATGTCTTCGCTTGGAACCAAAGTAAGTTTTACTTATTTTGTTTCACCAATTTTTGACTCGCTTATTGCTTTAGTGCTTTTTCACCATCATTCTCCTCTACTCGTATTTACCATCTTATCTAAATGGTTTCATCAGAATAGAGATAAACGAAATTAGTTTGGGATAATTGAAAAACAAACGCTCTAATTCCCTTTGTTGTTTGCTTGTGAATTTAATTAAATATTGCCTAATCGAAACCGGATCCGAATTGTTGCCATTCTAAATATTTGAGGAGTAAAATAAAAAGGCTATGTTTTTATTTATCTTTGACAATAAAAGTGTCTTCTGAATTATGGTTATCGTTGACTATTGAGATTTCAAATTCTACGAATGAAGTCTTTAGGGTTCTGAAGTCAACAAGTAGCGGTGCATTAGTTTGTCTACTTTATGGAGTGAGGTGTCATAGGTATTTTTTTTAATATTGATCGTACCATCAATATTAAAAAAAATACCTGTGACACCTGAACATTTCTCGGTTCGATATAATCTGTTAAAAAGTGATAATGTTTGTCAGTCAAGTTTCCCCTTACCTTCTACCAGCTTAATTATTGTTTTTATAAAGTTAAAAGGAAAACTATCACAGCAAAGCAGACTTTACAAATTACCGAGTAAATAGTCGACAGAACCCTACACTGCGCGTGGCCAGACCTTTATTTTTCTTCAAATGCCAATGCGATTCGAAATTAACCTTTGACTAAACCGGGCAGAAACTTTAGTTTAGCATGGGCATCAAATTCGCACCACCGATAAGTCACAAAAAGTTCGTCCGTCGGTTTTTTATCCTCGTGCCACGCGGTTGAACTTTTTTAATTTGGCTTTTACATCGCACTGCAACCGCTGCGTAGTGAAAACGCAGGATAGACAGATTGAAACTATTCAAATATCCGTTTTTAATTCACCAAAAAAAAAAAACAAATAACAAATGTAAAGGCATTTAGAAGTAAACTGCGTCTCGTAATAGTCGTCAGTAAAAAAAAAGAAAGACAAATATGTCAGTATTGGTGTAAATAACATCTATTGTAATTTATACTATTTTACAAAATACACTTAAACGTAATAAAACATCATAAATACTAAAACTCCTTCTGCAAAAAAATACTAGTCCAACTATTTATTAAGCTATGGTTTTATTGTGTTATTCATTCATTTAAACAGCTTGCGTCTACCCATTATTGAGTTTGTGTATGGGCTCGTTTCTCTTCACGTCCATTGCCACCTTTTACTATTTTTAAAGCAGCCAATAACGCCTCTGCGAAGAGGAATGAGAATGAGAATGTTTTCACTATTTATGTGACAACCATCAGGCTACTCTTAGATTAAATACTCTTACACTGGGGAAATCTTCACATAACGCTTTTAGTGTTAGAGGCAAAAATGACATTAATGAGTGTTATGTAATAAAATGCACATTATCATATCTCATATTGGTATTTATGATTAGTAGCTATATTTAATTCAATGAATAATTCCTCCTAAGATTAAGACGTGAGTAAGCTGTAGCAGTGTTAATTTTGTTCGTATAAAGATGCATACTAATTTAATTTGTATTAGTTGACGGGTTTCAATGTTAGTACTGTTATGATAAAATTTCTACGTGGATATACTACATTGTCTACTGTCGTTTATCACTTAAAATTTATCTTATATCTTTCGTTGGGATTCAAGCTACTTCTATTCTTAATATTATCAAAATTGGTTCAGCGTTTTCTTTCACATTCAATACTATAAAATTTATTAGTATGGATTTGTATGAATTTAAAGGGGGTAAAACTGAAGAAATTTTTAATGACCCCTGCTCGAGGTGTTTTAGGACCACCTAGATATAATGAGCAGTGAAATAAGGAAAAGCCGCCCTTTCGTTTCAGCGATGCCATATACTGACAGGACAGAAAAGGGTTCAAAAACAGTTTAAATACATGTAAACTCTTCAAACTGATTCGTTTATCTTATAGATAGTATACTGATGAATTGAAAAATGTAGTCCTGTAAACAAAACCTAGTCTTTGCTAATGCAAACTGAATTGTCTGAAAATTGAATAGACTGAAATTTCATATCTCACCTACACAGCAATACTCATACAAATGTTCAAATGAAGGAATTTCTATACCGTAATTTTTCCCCTTTTCTATCCCTCCTTTATTTAGAGATTTTATTCTTCCTTTTACAAGCTTTACTTGCTTCGTTTGCATGTCTCTCTAGTTTAAAAGTTCAATACGTTTTCGAATTTAAAACCAATTATGCATCAGAATTTTATTTGGAGGGATTTATTTGACACTGATACGGCCACCATATAAATAAGGCGGTCAGAGCAACACGAAGGTAGGTACGAGTAGCTTGCCCGTTTTAGACTCAAACAGACACCGTATTAGGCGACTGAATTTCTTTAAGACTACATATTACGTTCTTCCATCCATTTGAAAGTGAACGGCGCCTTTGTGGTTCTACCTGATCACGGATCCGGAAATTGGTCCCAGGATTTCCGCTACATTTGACGAAAACCCATAGAATTTGAACTCTGTGATGTGATGTGATGACTAATTAATTACAGTACAGTGAACAAAAAATATTTTAGACTAAAACTAATTATTTCTTATATTTGTATGTATTTATGTATGTAAACACTTTATTGTACAAATAAAAACAGAAACAATACAATACAGAAGCAAGAAAAGTTTGTACAGATGCGAACTTATTCCTAAAACAAGACAGATCAAATCCTGTAGCCGTTTGTGGGTGTTTTCAAGATCAACATTCAATCATTAGTAGGATTACCGTTTTACGCGCGCTTAGGTTACAATATTGAACGAATACATATTTTAGATTATCTTTTTTTAATGTGATTATAGAATTAATAACAATAATTTTTAGACTTTTTTGTATTTCTGTAGCTCTTTAGTGGTGGTAGGACCCTGTGCAGGGTCCGTCCGGATCGCTACCACCATCTTATCCATTAACCACCCGCCAAGCAACAGTGTTCACATTGTTGTGTTCCGGTGTGGGGATAAGACAACCGGTGAAATTACTAGCATAGAGGCATTCCATCTTAGTATTCAGGGTTGGCAACGCATTTGAGGTCTTAGGATTATAGTCTTGAGAATTCAAATGTCTATGCGTGTCAGATTCCACTTACGATCAGGTGGCCTGAGTGCTCGTGTGCCTTCTCCTTAACATAAAAAAAAAATAAGCTCTGCCTACCCCACTCTAGGAATGAAGGCGTGATGTTATGTATGTATTATTTTACCTGTGTATTAAGTACATTGCTCATATTCGTATCACCGAAGCGTAAAAAGACCCCTCGGGGAAATTGTCTTATTACTTTGGAAACGTATCAAGGCACTGCTTTTATCATAATGGTAGGTAAAGATAAACCACTTGAGGGATGCGGTGAAGAAAATTCCGAGTAAAGTTTCTGATTACTATTATTAAAATATAGCCTTTTTCTTTTATTCATCAAATATTTAGAATGGCAACAGTTTGGATCCGGTTTCGATTAGGCATTATTTAATTAAATTCACAAGCAAACAACAAAGGGAATTAGAGCGTTTGATTTTCAATTATCCCAAACAAATTTCGTTTATCTCTATTCTGATGACACCATTGAAATAAGTTGGTAAATAGAGGAGAATGATGGTAAAAAGGCACTTAAGCAATAAGCGGGTCAAAAATTGGTGAAACTAAATGGATATAATTACTTTGATTAAAAGTCTTTTATTAGTTATTACACAAAGTATAATCCTGTATTTTGAATAAAGTAATTTTAAGTTACATAAAGCAAATAAATGATATTGAAGTAATGTGGAACACTCTTTGATTGGCACCCAAAGCACCAAGTATTGGCACTATTTTGTGCTTGCCCTACCCGTAATGTAAATAATATATTTTGAATACTAATTTGTAATCATAATCATGTATCTATTTCCTATATAATACAGGGTGTAATCGTTAAGTTTGGCTAGGTGATTAATCGTAAATTTAACAGAAAACAGAAAACTTTAAACAGATATTGGATGTACCGTCGACGTCATAAATATATTTACACTTTAGTACCTTGTCACCTTCATTCACTGAGACAATTTCATGTATAATATAATAATATGTAATTGTCTCAGTGAATGAGAGTGACAAGGTACTAAAGTGTAAACATATTTATGACTTCGACTGTACGTTACCCAATGAATAAAATCATATCGATAACTTTTACTTATTCTATTTTACTCATTGGGTAACGCATTTTCGATATCAGTTATCTGATATCCAGAGAGCGAAGTTCGCATGGCAAAAAAATAAATTTTATAGGCATAGATCATTTTGTTTTATCGACTTTTCCCGTTATCGATATTGTGTAATCAATGATCTCTTTGTTATTTTAGTTTTGCTTTTATATTTCAAATGTAAATTTCATTCTTCATTCGCATTTAGTTATTGTTTTTAACAATACGTTGAAGCTCTAAGATTGAATGTGTAAATATCTTGTTATTATTTTACAATAAAGACTTATATTATAAGTCTTTATTAACGGTAAATAACAAATTAAAATTAAACTAGAATTAAAACTAAACCTAAGATATAGAATTATACAATACTAATGAAAATTACACCTAATTTACCTTAAACTATACTAATCTAAAATACAGCTACCGTATAATGTATCGATATGAGGTATGATTCTATCTCATAAAAGATCTTGAGCTGCGTGAACCAGAACTACTTGTCGATAGTCGATAAAATACTACGTTCTGTCCCTATGATATTTAAATTTTGCCATGCGTATTTCACCCTCTACTGATAGCTGTTATATTTACGTAATAATTGACTGGCTATAAAAAAAGAAACTGATAGACTGATCGATCAATGTGCAGCCTAGACCACTGGACCTAAGGACTTGGCACGTTTATTTACCCATACAAAATAATCTGACAATTTCACAAGTCCAACTGTCAGATTTAATGTGGAGTGACCCTATAGTGGAGGCAAGGACTCCTGAAAAAAAGGTTCAAGACCCCACATTTGGGGCACCCGGACAAGAAACGTGTTAAAACTAAGAAATTAAACATTATTTAAGCTGAAATAGCCAGTAAAGTTAAAAAATCTATATAAATATAATGTATTCTGTCAATATTGTGTTTGAAATTCTGTCTTTTGTACAATAAATTGTTTACAACAACAAAAACAAGAACCAATTTAGTAGTTGATTATTTGTGATAATACTAATAATGTTTTATAGTAACTGAACAATAAATGTCTAAGAAAATTACTTTAATCCCTTTGAGTATACGATAGGGTTTCTACGGCAGCCACTATCTTTATCAAGTCGTTTAGCCCGGAGGGTCAATGCTAACAAACACAAGGGCCGTTCACATAACTAAGATATCTTGATACGAAACCGCCCCTCGTGTGAACGAGAGTTGTGGCTTTTTGCTAAACTTTGTAACTAACGATGATTATTAGAAATAAAGCTGTTTATGTATATGTGAAAAATGTGTCGTCACATTCATGCCAAAGTCGCGAATCTGCACTTCAATTCAAAATAAGAATAGCAGAATCGCTGTTTTACCAAGTGGCGTTTTCGTCATTGTCTTTTGAAGTCAAAGTGCAGATTCGCGACTTTGGCATGAATCTGACGATGTATGTTCGGGTCAAATCTTATAAGAAAGATTTGTAAAACTTCCCGGGGACCGATTGAGCTGAAATTTGTAATGTCAACGTAACTTCGATGACTATATACACCGACTGGCACTATCGAGCAGGGCTGGAATTCTACAAGGTAATAACGATATCGTTTTTGACCTGTTTCCGTATTGTCAACGTTTTGATAACTCTTATGTCATTTACAATAAGTGATTTCATGAGGACGATTGTCGTGCCCATCGTGAAGAATAGGACGGGGGATGCCTCCGATAGGTCCAATTATAGGCCAATTTCATTGGCAACTGTAGCTGCCAAAGTACTTGACGGTTTGCTGGACGGTTTGCTTTCGAGGCATGTCAAATCGCAGGATGCTCAGTTTGGTTTTAAGCCTGGATTATCGACGGAAACTGCGATTCTCTGCTTTAAGCATACCGTCCAGTATTACACGGATGGGAAGACGCCAGTTTACGCCTGTTTCTTGGACTTGTCGAAGGCATTTGACCTAGTCTCCTATGAAGTCCTGTGGAGTAAGCTGGAGAGGGACACTAGTACGCCGAGGGGAGTGATTAGCCTGTTCCGCTACTGGTACGGAAACCAGACAAATCAGGTGAGATGGGCTGGCTCGCACTCGGATATGTACAGGTTGGAATGTGGGGTAAGGCAGGGGGGGTTGAGCTCGCCTAGACTTTTCAATCTCTACATGGACGAACTGATTGCGAGGCTCAGCGGTACCGGTATCGGATGCTCGATCGGTGGGGTAACCGTAAATAATATTAGTTACGCTGATGATATGGTACTGCTGTGCCCGGCAATCAGTGCCCTTGTCAAGCTAATTCGTATTTGCGAGGAATATGCGGTGACCCATGGCCTAAGGTACAACGCGAGTAAGAGTGAGCTAATAGTATTTAAAGCCGGTAACAAGGTAATAAATACTATTCCAACGGTCCATCTATGTGGGGCTCCTCTTAAAAGAGTATCTCGGTTTAAGTACCTGGGGCACTGGGTCACCGAGGATCTCAAGGACGACCTAGATGTTGAAAGGGAACGCAGGGCATTGGCTGTGCGATCAAATATGCTGTCCCGCAGGTTTGCACGTTGTGATAGGAATGTCAAGACGACTTTGTTTAAAGCGTTTTGTCAGACATTCTATACGTGCAGCCTGTGGGCAAACTGCTCCAAGAAGGCACTAAATGCCCTGCGTGTCCAATACAACAATAGTTTCAGGATGCTGATGGGCTTGCCCCGTTTTTGTAGCGCTTCCGGCATGTTCGCAGAGGCGCGGATTGACAGCTTTGGCGCCGTGATGCGGAAGCGGGCTACGTCGGCGTGGTGTCGCGTACGGGACAGTCCCAACAGCATCCTGCAGCTGATTTGGGCCTCGCCTGCTTGCGGCTTTTTAGCACATTGGGACTCCATTCATATGGAGTCCAGAATTAATGTGTATAATATTTTTTAATTACCTTTTTTAGTTTTATGTTACTAACTTATTTTATAAGACTTTTATAACTAACAATATATGGACATCTGCCTGAATTAAAAATTTTGAATTTGAATTTGAATTTGAATAATGGCGACTGCGACGTAAACGATTCTTAAACGTGTTAAACATGATATCGTTTTAACGCACCTGAATAGAGGCCCAGGTGTGATGATAGAGTCGGAAGGTGGCGATGGGATCTGCGCTAAAGTTAGCATAGACCCACCGAATATGCACTTATTATGTTGGTCTTGATAAAGAGCAAGTTACCTCGCAGAGAAAAAGTACAGTCAGCAACAGAACCTTGTCCCAAAACAATTTTATTTTACAGTAACTTTTTATAATTAACAATTGTTTTGTTCAATCTTTCAAGTCAGTTTCGAACCAGTTTTCTTTAATGGATTGGACTGAAATTTGAACCACTTATGTAAACTCGATGACAATTCAATATTTTGGTATCTACGAGTTGTTCTGACTGTGGATGATGGCGATAGGATCTCTGCTATACTTAACGTTGACCCACTGTTTTGAGACTCGTTTTTCTTGACAAGCAGTCGATGACTAATTCAAATTCAAATTCGATTCGATTATTTCTTTGCAATACATTACTATACAAAAAAACAAACAGACCGCAACAAGACTTATCCATTTTTTTTTTTAATGAAACTCAACTCATGAAAAATGCTGTCAATATTTTGGCTTTTTATTTGTAACAATATTAGCAAGCTCGTTAGTGAGCAATAATACACCAAATAAAATAATGACAATGTACAGTCAAGGGCAAAAATATGTATACACTTTAGTACCTTGCCGCTTTAATCGCTGTCACAATTTCATATGACAGCTTAAACATGACGTTAAATAGACAAGGTACTAAAGTGTATACATATTTTTGCCCTTGACTGTACCTGTGAAATAAACTAGACTTTGAAAGAAAAAATATCGTTGTATTATCAATTATAAAAAAAATATGTTCGTTGTTTTGATTTTACAATTGGAATTCGAAGTATGACATTAATATTCGTGCTAAGTAAGTAAGCGAGTTATCGACAAAAAACCATCGATTCTACATGTTGTATTCTATATTTTTAATAAATAAACCCTCACCTAAAAAAAAAGTATATTTTGTAATTTAGTAATTGAGCTGAATACGTCTTGAGTTGCCACGATCCCAATAACCGCTACGCCGTAGAGGTTCACTCGTAGATGGTGGAAGCCGCATAACCGCGTTTAGTCGATAATAAGTTTTTTCTCGTCACCTATTCGGAAAGGGGACCTTTCTTCCCTGCTAGGATCAAAGTGGCACTTTTCACACAAATAACTGTTTTTTCTTAAGCGACTTTTGTTACCATATTTTTTTAATTCATGATCTCAATGTATCATATATTTCACTATGCAATGCAAAGTCTATTGAACATAATTGATTTTACAATCTCCTAATAAAATTGTTGTAAAGATAAAGATACATTTATTTGTGATATTTAAAGCACAGGTCATGAAAGAAAATGGTAGTGCTTAAATTTATCTGACTGATACTTTTACTGTTACTAGAGATTAAAATGTAATATAATTATTACATTTACAAAGTATTACTTTATCCAAATAAAACTGTGATATTTAAAGGTATTTTTATCAAATGAAAGAAAATTGTAGTACTTACTTAAAATTGTTATAATTTTTTTTTTTTTTTATTGTAAGTGGTTTTTCTGTAAAACGTAAACCGACTCAGAGGGTCCCAAGATACAGGCCCAACCTAGTTTGGGGTCCACTGGATATTGTACCATTATTTTTTTTATTAATAAATTTATTCTTATTCTTATTCTAAATTTATCTGACCGATTCTGGTATACATTCACGAAGTTTTACTTTTACTTAGCATTTAACACTGCAAAATTAAATTTTGTGTTTGTTTTTTTATGGCGACGACTTAATATATACCCAGTTAAGTTTTATTAGTTGATTTTTCAGTGTCAAGTAAAGAATTATCTCGCTCGCGGAATAATACTGCTACCTTGATACTACCGGTTACCTAACACGTATGTGCCGCGCTGCTTATTTTACGAGTACCTGGTGTTTAAGTAAAATTTCGATGGTAAATAAATGAATATTTATTGGGGTACAATCATAGACAAATTGACTTAGCGACCGTCAAAGTTATGACGTAGCTGTTCTTTGTCATATGACAGAAAAAAATGTGATTGAAACTATTTTCTGGGGATTCAATATTCAGCATTATCTTAATACACAGCTCAATACTATCACTTAGTTAAGGTAATGCAAATAAAGCGCGTGTAATCTTAACCTTTTCGCCGCTAGTGACTGCTATGATATCGTAAAATAGACCTAAATGTCTCCGAGGAAGGTTGAGATTAGCTATGGTTTTTAGCCGTCACGGGCGGCGAAAAGGTTAAGGAGAACGCGACAACAAAGCATGCGGCCGCAGCCCAAAATGCGGGACAGCCGCAAATGCTGACGCTTGCGTCGCGGAATAATACGGTAGCCTTGATTCCACCAGTTTCCTTAACGTGTGCACCACGCTGTTAATTTTACGAGTAAAGAGTTTTAGTAAAATGACACTGTGGAACAACTTTACACAAATTAACTTAGTGACCGTTTGAGTTATCAGTATCACTTTGCTGTTCTTTGTCATATGATAGAACCGGACAGAGCATAAAAATTTAATTCATTAACTCAATGCTCACCAAAAGTACTTCGTAAATGTATTGCAAATAAAACTGGTGTAACATTAAGGAGACCGCAATAACAAAGCAGCCCGTAATGCGAGGCAGTCGCAGAGGCCGGTGCTCGCTCGCTGAATAATACCAACGGTTGCCTTGATCCCACCAGATTTATTACACGTGTGTGCCACGCTGCTTAGAGTCAAGCTTTTTTGTAAAATGTCTATAATATATATATATCGGAGGACACACATCGGCTTTAACCGTTAAAGTCATTAGTATATAAAACTTAAATGCACAAACTCATTCCTAACCAGAAGTACTTCGTAAATGTAATGCAAATAAAACGCGTGTAACATTAAGGAGACCGCGGCAACAAAGCATGCGACCGCAGCCCGTAATGTGGGGCGGCCACAGAGGCCGGCACTCGCTCGCGGATTAATACGGTTGACTCGATTCCACCAGTTTCCTTACACGTGTGCACCACGCTGTTTATTTTATGAGCATTATGTTTCTGAATTGAGAAAGAAATGAAAAACAAACAGCAAGTTTTAAACACCCGATTGCTTGTTTTGATAGAGTTCTCTGTGTATGTTTTATACTTCAAAAAATCAGCATTTTATTACTCAGTGACACTCGCGACGATAAGACAAATCTAAGGACACCTCGTTTATCGTAATTGGGCTATCGCTTCAGTCTCGAAGGAACAAGTAACCAAATATACATGCAGATCAAAGGGGTGAATCTCAGAGAAATTAACCTTGTCCCAAACTAAGCCCTAGTTTTGTACTCTGGGTGCTACGCAACGATAGCCATAACTATAAAGATGTACAAAAAAATTAATACATAGAATACATATAAGACTTGGCAACAAATACTTAAGCTTATCACGCAAATATTTGCCCTTATCTAGCGAGAATCGAACACAAGACCGCTTGCTTCGTAGGCAGGGCCACAACCAATTAATGAAAGTGTATTGTCTGTGTTTATTACGTTTTCAAGGCTAAGATGCTAAACATTTTTTTAAGGAAGGATAAACGATGTTTTAAATGCCAAGAAATTGTATAGTTTTCGAGAAAATACCAAAAAGAACTAGTATTGTACTGATAACCACGTGCCCATCTTACCACAAACAGGGAGATTTTGTAACTAGGAATTTATATTTACCAGTAAGGAAATAAAGTTCAATTACCTTTGCTCTTAAATATCATTTTCAATTATAAAACAAATCAAAATGAACTTTACATGCGTTAAAGTAAAGTTGAAATTAAATTGCCGTGATTTTGAACCTCCTACAGAATACCCGGTCTCACGAGGATAAGTAAACCTCAGACTAGAACATTTTGTTCGCGATGTAATTAACCATATATACCTACATATTATTTTTTATTTTTTTCAGCATGTAACTTATGATTATGAAACTCTTATCTACTTATACTTAATCTACTGCAGTAAACCCAGCTGTGTAAGGACCAAAAACTTGGACCATTGTTAAGCGTAGTTAACCATACAAACAACGAAGGCGTAAAAAGTTCCGTTGTGCGACAAAAAGTATCCTTACAAATTGTATTGCTGATTTTCGTCGCACAACGTAGATTCATAAAAAATTTAATTGCTTGAATTAGCGTGCCCAACATTTTGGTCCTTATGTACCCAGCTGACTACTAATGGGTTGAAAAGTGCTCAAATACAACATTACATAAACCACTAATTGAATAAATTAGCAATCCGACACTGAAATGTGGCATGTTAGTACCAATTAGCGACCAACTAGTCAAACTAACAATTAGTAGGTACGTTTGTATTTATTTAACTCTATTAGTACTTTAATGTAATTATTTAATATAAATCATCGGCTCGTCTGTTTTATGCTGGGTTGATTGCCCCTGAAAATTAACGCTCCCGGTGGACGTTTTAAATTTAATCTATCTATCACATAATGTGCTGTGCTGGTTCTACTCATAAGCTCCACCAAGCTTCAAGACACTTCTTTATCCACGCAACGAACATGCGAGGCGAAACACAGCCGTCTTGAGTGAGCGTGGCAAACTGTCTGAGGCGCCTTTAAGCATGGAAACAAAACTGACAACGCTCGGCTCGGGCTGCGGCACGCTCGCCCGAAGCCGGACATCCATTTATATCGGGCAAGGCACATTCTAACTGACCGAGGATTTGCCTCGCGAAACTGCCTCGTGAGACTGCTAGTCACTTAAAAAAATATATAATAATTATAAACAACTGCCCTCGCCGGTGGTCTGGGGCTCAAAACCTTACTGCTTTTGACATGCTATCGTATTGGCAGCGTTATAATAGTTCTTATTTACTGACAGTAATAGGAACCGAGTTAATAACAAAACAAGTACATGAAAAAAGCAATATTATGGTATTACAGAATGAAACAGAGCCCCTGAACTTAATGTTTCTCTATATTTTTAGGCTGAAATGGCATGATTTCTCAAAAACGCGCAATGCTTTTGTCTAGAATAATATTTCCTCTAAAACTAAGGCATACAAGCCTAACAGGCACAAAGAACCAATAAAAAAATATCCAACAAAGATAATATACAAGCTGAAACAAATCATGAACACTTGATACACTGTTCTAGAAAATTCCTTACCGTATACAAATGGAAAAGTTTTTTTTAATGTACAAAATCAGTATGCCATTGCGCGTGGAAGGTTTCAGCAAAATGGTATAATTACAAACTAATTGGTCATCGGTAACGGAACCGTGCGAAACATGTGTACTCGTACATTATAACGTATAATGGTCATTGCCTGGTTAAGCTCCGTGCACAACGCTTATTGCAGTTCGCCATGTCAGTAATTAGGCTGAACTATTCGTAGTACCAATAACACTAAACGAATAAAGGTTTTCGTAGATATATGTTTGTTATTAAATGCTTGTGATAAGTTACAAAAACTGTATCAGTTAAAAGGTATACATGGGTACAGTAAAGTTATTTAACTCACGAAATTAGAATAACAGTTATTAACCCTTTTCTTGGCAAAATAAAAAAAACCTGAGTTCAGAATTTAAAACAGCATAAAAAAATATGAAAAAACAAAAATATAAAAAGTGAATGTTATAGTATGTATCTTATATGATACATAATGAGTCTCACCTGGTATTTTTATCCTGTTTTTGTTTTATGTGTTTGAATTATCGATGCCGTTGTATTTATAGAATTTAATGAGAAGTGGTTTGAACAATTTGCTATTTTAACTTGATGGGATGTAACATAATCCTACCTGTGTTAATGTGTGCGTGTGCCTTTAACCGATCGATCGGCAATTACTGGGATGAACGCCAATAAAAGTCGGCGCAAGAGTTATAAATTAATCAATCCGTGGAGCGCGGCCAACGTGACCCGGGGACCTTTGGGCGCGCTCGTTTATGCATTATTCGACCCTGATTTATGGTTGAAAAGGAGATATTTGTAAGAGAATCAGTATTTAGGTGTCGAGGTTTGAATATGCAAGGATGACACGGTTGGTCTTGTTGTTAGTGACCCTACCCACTACCTAAGTCAATAATTTATTACCAAATTCATTAGTTCATTATAATATTGTCACATCGCTAAACAGGGTAAATCTTCGCATTCTAATATTCCTATAAGTATTAAGTGTTGACGCACACCATATCAAACACTAAATGAGTTTCAAACGTTTCGTTACTCACATAAGATATAATTTATTTTTCAACTTGACGCATTTGAAAAGTTAGCATTTTCATTATTCCACCACAAAAACGTTCACAAGTAAAACCGACCATTTTGTAAAATGTTCGTCATAAAATACATCACAAGTGTAAATATGCTGAAACGTAAGTCGTGAGTATTATACGGGGCCCAGCACTTGAAATAAAACAATTGAACTGTCCGTCCGGCGGTCACTTAAGCCTGCGGTCCAGATTTAGCACTAGCCAAGTATCCGACAACACCGAGAGAGGGAGCAGTTCTAAAAGTGCATCGGACCCCACCCCCCACTCTTTATGGGCCATTAGATGCGTCCGCGGGAAATCGTCATTTGCATAAGCGGCTTGCTTCTCTACACGTAGTAATTGCAATCACATGCTTGTGACCACTTTATCGTGACCCGTTCCCCCTTTTACACTGTTCCCGTTGAAGGGTTACGAGGGAAGCAAGTTTGAATATGTGGGTTTGAAATAAACTGGTTTGTTCGGGGCGGGTTTAAGTTAGCTAGTAGCAATGTTTGCTCTGCACTTAGGCACGCGTAGCTCTTGCAGCTTTTAATCGACGTACCGAATTTCAATCTGATTTAAATACGGCATTGTTACGAAGGTGGATTGTTTGCACTGCAATTTCAAAGTGCAGCGAGTAATTTGCATTTAATATGGTGACTGGAGTGCCAACTACCGGGACCGGACTTGATCATTTAAGAGTTAGCGCGAGCAGCTTGAGCTGTTTGTCTCATATGAAATGGAGCTGGGCCTCTATTCAACTGCGTTATAACGATATCGTGTTTGACGTATTTTAGAATCGTTTATGTCACAGTCGCCATTATTGTAAATGACATATAAGACTTGTGAAAACGTTGACAATACGGAAACAGGGCTGGAATTCTACAAGGTAATAACGATATCGTTTTTGACCTGTTTCCGTATTGTCAACGTTTTGATAACTCTTATGTCATTTACAATAATGGCGACTTCAAACACGATATCGATTTAACGCACCTTATTAGAGGCCCAGGTCAAATACGATATCGTTATTACCGTGTAGAATTCCAGCCCTGGATTATTAATTGCATTCAAACTCTATTTGTCAAACGCACACGGTAAATATTAACACGTACAGTCAAGGTTATAAATATGTATACACCTTAGTACCTTGTCTATTTAACGTCATGTTTAAACTGCCATATGAAATTGTCACAGCGATTAAAGTGACAAGGTACTAAAGTGTATACTTATTTATGACCTTAACTGTACTACGTAGTATCAAATTGTAATCCAACAATATTATTAAAGCATCGATGTAAAAGGCAACAGTGCTCGCAGATCACAAAATAATAATGGATTATTGGCTCTCTATGGCCGATGATAATGAACTGGGCCTCTATTCCATTCTGTTTTAGTCAGTCTTGCTTTAATATTGTATTCTTATTATTGAGGTTATTTTAGCTTTCATTTGAAAGTAAGAACTACAATTAGATCAACATAATGATTTCAATAATAAAGAATCAAGATAATACAGACAAAGTAAAAAAGAGACCCAGCAGAAAAAGACGGTACAAATTTTGGTAAGGCATTATTTTCCGCTATTAAAAATTACCCTGACCTAAACTATCATACAAACATATACAACCATTACAAGTTAAGTAATAAAAAGCTTGAAACAAATATCTAACCCTATTGTAATTGCTGCTTGATTCAATAAATTAAGCGGTGAGTATACCTTCAATTAATAACTCGTGTAAACTTTGTAACAGACGTTATATAACTAGAATTAATCATTTCTATTTAGTGCACGCATTTCTATTAAAGCTCACGGCTATTTGTTATATGTGGCTCGCTCAGCACCGCACATTTGTAAAGCTGGGCTTACACCGTTCGTACAAACTTATCTGTGATTTGTTACCTTAACATAGTAGTGATTTTGCGCTACTACTAATTAACGTTGATTTTAAAGATAAATGATTTGTTTTGTGATTTTTACTGCTCCCGAACATTAATAAGCCAGTACCATTTAAAATGTTGTTATGATTATTGACGTGACGTGACTCTAGTATTGATATTGCGCCATTCGGCACCAATCGGGTAAGGACCAAAAAGTTGGCTTAGCGTAGCCAACTTTTTGGTCTCTTTGTCTATGAAAATTTTCGGTTGTGCGACAAAAAATTGCCACTCGATTGTTAGCATACTTTACGTCACACAACGGAACTTTTTCCGTCTTCGTTTTTTGTATGGTTAACTGCGCTTAACTATGTTCCAACTTTTTGTTGTTGTGCTATATATTTATTACAAAACACAACACTTGTATAGTAAAGGAATAAATAGTAAAACAAACTAACATGTGGGCGAATACTCGGGCGTTTCGACCACCGTCATTGTCGCCTTCAATATGTTGTCAAAAAATATGATAACTACTAGCAACTTCTGTCGTAAATAGAAGCAAACCCAGGGTATTAAGTACTATTTTAAATTTATCTGGGATAATATTCGAAGACCGTGTAAAACGGTTAGATTTTTTTATGCAGTAGTGATAAACAAATCGAAAGATAAATTAAAGAACTTCAGGCTTGACTGTAGCTCCTAAATAATATTGTATCAACTGTCTTTTACATTGAATGTAGTTTATGTACGTTGAAGTATGTGTATACAAATAGAGAGATATGTAAATATATATTTCTGTATCCATTCATGTAGATATTTAAATGTGTTTATTTTTTATAGTTTTTATTACTTAATTTAATTAATTATGCTGTTTTCACTTTTCTCAATATCTCAAGGGTCAGCTGGAAAGGATCCCTTTAACGGATTTGTACCTATTTTCTTTTTTTTATCTTCACGTTCTTGATTTTGTTTTTTGTACACTGAAGTTTTTACATACATAAACAATTTCGTACCCGAACTTCGTACCCGTTCAACCCGTTGCGTAAATACCGTGAAGCCAGTGTGCATGAGACTTTAAGCCCTCATCCACAGTAGACATAGTAATTAGAGGGGACATTGATGTATGGCTGCGATGCGCTTTTAGTAAGCACTTGCCAATTAGCTTTTCGTTTTTAATTACAAAACTCAAGTGACCAATCGAACGCTAGACTTTGGTTTCAAATGATTGCTGCGATGTCTGATGGTAATTGCGAAGTAGACGGAACAGTTTACACTGATGGCGATGATAATATTCGTTTTGAAAATGCCTGTAGCTAAATAATAAAAATAAATTTATTTCAGCAGTATTTTAATTATTATAAGAGCAAACTGGAACGCTATGCTCGAGTTTGCTCTTATAATTATTAAAATACTTACATTTACCTACACAAAATCTATGAAGACTCACTTTGTGGGTACTTATTTTATGGATGTTTATGTAAACTAGTTTAAAGCGAGTTTAAAAACTTGCCCTTTAAAACGTATGATTGTTTAATATACCTAATTCATCCATTAGTCAACCTAAGTCTTTTGTAACGAGAATGAGAATTAAAAATAAAGAATGAATAAATTATCGAGCCAGTATTTTAATACCAATGTAAAATTTATGTTTTAATGAAATGTTTATTAATAAATTAATTAATTATTTATCATAAACATCCGCTGCGCGGACAAATGAGTCATTCAACCGTGTCGGGGATTAAAAATTGCCATTTTATTTCTAATTTATAAAGGCAATAGGAAGGGCGTCGCTGCGCGTGTTGGGTGCGTTTTATGGGCGCCAGAGGGCGCTAATGACGTCAAATAATTGGTGCTTTAAATGTAAATTGCGACACACGCCAACCTCGGCTTTATTAAATTTTCGCCATAGATTTCCGAACGTCTGCGATTGCGTTTCCGGATTGGCGAATTTGTTTAACGTTAACAGAGAAGAGTTACGATTGGTCCGATGCAAGGTTTTTAACATTATTATCGTTGACCTGGTTGGGAGTGCCCCTGCCTCCGAAGCCAGCGGTCCCGGGTTCAAATCCCGGTAAGGGCATATATTTGTGTGACGAGCACGAGTATTTGTTTCTGAGTCTTGGATGTTTTCTATATATTTAAGTATTTATTTATCTGTCTACGTATGTTTACCGTTGTCTAGTACCCATAGTACAAGCCTAGAGCTTAGTTTGGGACTAGGTCAATTTTTGTGACATTGTCCTGTGATATTTTATTTTTTTATAAACTGTCACCCTGTCTTACCATGTCGTGTCGTGACGCACCACACAATTACAATACTACTACTATTTTCTAATAGCGATCGGCAATCTCCGTTTTTCTATGAAACATGGGTGAATACTGTATTGTCTGCTGCGAGTGATAGATATTCAGGTATCCAGTCGAACATTATCAGGAAGCTGGAACTGGTACTCTATCTACATTTTTAGCTCAAGCCTTGTGACAGATAATTTTAAACAATTCGTAAAATAAGGGTTAAAAAATCTACATTAAACTTTATACAATTCATATTTACACTTAAGTTTACTTGTTACTTTATCGGGATAAGTATCTTTGTAATTATTTTGGCATCATTTTTTCATACTGTAGCTTACTCGTATATTTCCCTCAAATAATTTCTGAATTAGCGACCACACGTCTATTAAGTCCGTTAGCACCTTGCATCATCATCGTATCAGCGGCAAGATAGTCACTGTTAGGCATAGGCTTCTCAGTGATTGCCACAAAATTATTGGTCCTCTGCCACCGACATCGAGCACAAGTGTTGCATTTCCGATTTTAGATTTGTTTTTTTTTACCAAAACTGGGCCAATCCAACAATAAGAATGTCCTCAGTCTCATCTTATTGCTTTTGACATGTTATTGTGTTATGATAGCTTCAAAACAATACATGTAGTGACAAAATAGAACGAGACCCCGATAGGACTAACTTCGTACCAAAAAAAGTAGACAGATTCATCTACTTTTTTTAGAAACTCTTTGCCCGTTCTCTCCTGCAGCTAAATACGTAATTGGCAAGAGTTGCTAAGCAACAACCACTAAGCAGCATCTATACCGGTTCCGTGATCTGCTGCATAGATACTGTCGAAATAACTTATATTTCAGCATAGGTACTTTGCTATATGTGAAACTATTAAAATCCTCACTGTGACTTTATAAAGACACATTAACTTTTATCATAATGATAGGGAAGGAGATAATCACAAATCTTTAATTATCCCCTTGGTGATGTGATCTGATTTACCCTCATTAATCATGCGCCTGAGTCGACGTACGAAGCCTTGCCGTGTAATCACGTACGCATCGTCGGTTATGCAAAGGTGACTCGATGATTACCACTAGATCTATTCGTGCCGTCGCTTTATCGTTTAAGTCTTAGATGCCTTTGATTAAAACAGCAACTGAACGGGGAAATTGGATGTCTGTCAATAGGTAATTTCTAATATTTTAGTTAGAGAATATTACGCTTGTATAATTAGATTTTTTTATGATTCTAGAAGAACATTCCACAATACCGACACAATCACAGATCGTATATTATAAGAGATTTAAAAAAATGGTCGGCATAATACTAAAACTATTTTTTTATGTAATTGTCTAATTTAATTGACAACTCTATTGTAAACCTGGTATTTTATAATACAACATTAAAACTTAACTAAAAATACTTACAAGAACGAAGTAAATTACTGGGCACTAAACCAAACTGAACATAAAAGCGCCTTTAAAAGACATTTTTTGCCACTTCAATATCAAAGACTGTTTGACAATATTTGTTCCACTATTTAATCAAGCATGCTCGCAAATATTTACACTGCTCGACAAAACTAACGAAACATCTGAAGAGACGTAACGAGATCGCGGGGTGTAAAAATTATAGCTCGGCAAAGTTTTCTGAGTAAGTCTACGAAACCGCTTGGGGAGAAACGTTGGGAGCTAGTAGACTTGCGGCGAGGGGTTAAAATATGTTTTAGCAATCGCTTCCAATAAGTTGGTACAGTTCTAATAGGGAAGCAAACAGGCTGATAAACTAGACTTTGATGTATGTGACTTTGTGTTTGACGTGCTTGCTGCGACCGTTTGAAGTATCATTCATTAAAAAAAAATACTTACCATTGGGTTAAAATGTTGATCCTTTTATTTATTAAACTATTTTTTATCATGCTGTGTATATATTATTGATAATTATGTAGGTGGTACACACGAAGACACTGTTAACTGACCACCCGTAGACTTTACTACGTTGCGATAAGGTTTATGTTTGTTTGTAAATGTACAGTTAACAGTGTCTTCGACTGTACTTCAAACATATCAGTGTAAAAATATAGTGTACCTAAACAGAAAAACAACTTATTCGAGTAGTTTTAACCAACACGAAAATTTCTGGTACGCATAACAATATGGCAAAAAACAACATTATCTTTCAATTATAGCGGTAATTTAAGTAAATGTGTGACAATGGGCGGTAAAAGCTAAAGTATTTCCGGTGCGCACGCAGCTCAATCGCGTAACGTTATAAAGGTCGTATGTGTGCCTTTAACTCGATTTAAATACTTCCTTTTGAGTTAGCGCGGGTGAAAGTTAGCGTGCAGTCTTTATACGCGCTTTATGTTCCAGGGAAATAATAACAGCCTTAATGGGTTCCGGATTGAGCGGTCCTAAATCAAATTTCATAGAGATCGTGTTCGGCGTAACAAACGTTCATTTTAATCGGTTATTTCTAACATATTTAGGTTTATTACAGTGTTTTTGAGCACCGAAGTAACCTTCTTGTTTCTTGCTTTTTAAAAATTCAAGGATAAGTGATTATCTGAGAAGCAATCTAATAAAGCAGTTATAGTACGAACTGTAAGTGCCAAATCACTTTATATAGTCTTTGCAGAGTTTTGGTGACTTCTCTGTTACTGTATTCGGTTGGATACTTAGCTGTTTTCGGTTGAATTTAATCTCATGCAATTTGAATCGAATCTCGTAAGATTTAAATTGAATGGGATTCAAGACTGAGCCTTGTCTGCAGGCAGCACAAACAGTAGGCAACCATCGTTAAAATAACTATCGAACTCGTAAGATTCCATATGTCAATATGCGTTACACACATGCCCTCTATCAGCCCCCCGCTGAAGCCGCGTAGGCCAAAGGCGGGGAAACGGCACCTGTTGCCTCCATAGGCCTAATCCTTGGAGATGAAATAAATACAACATTGGCTGCAAGCTCGCGATATTTTGCCGCGCGGTGTTTGGCGAAGCTAACAAGATAGGTTTGCTCAAGATCTCGCGTGCAATGTTAATACCTACTCTGCTCGTAGATTTAATATGTCTTCTAGATTGCTGTGAAATTGTTTGTGCATGGATGGTTTGTAGTTAAAAATATATTTCTTCAGTTATTAAAAACGTGTCTATCTTTTTGTTTCAGGTATGTAATCTAGTCAATGGCTTTATGTAAGTTTATAAATAACTAGCTTTGTTCCAGTGAATAATAATTAGTCTGCGGAGAGTCAGACCTTCCGTTACCAGTAGTAGTAAGTAAATAGTTTTTCAAAAGAGCCCAAATTTTGGTTTTACGGTTCCTTAGCCTAAATGGCAAAAACGGAACCCTTATAGTTTCGTCATGTCCGTCTGTCCGTATGTCACAGGCATTTTACTCCAAAACTATCAGATGTATATTGATGTATAAACGACTACTTAGGTTTCTTTGTTAAGTAACAAAAAAACACATATTTCTAGGGGGGGTACTCCATACATGTGCCACCTAGTAGTTTTTCATAAATGGATACCTATCCAGAACTTATATTTTTCATTTATAAGCAGTAACCTAAACATCAGTTTCCACGTTTAGAAAACTCGTAAAAAAAAACTCGTACTTAAAAATCGAAGACTTCCATACAAAATTCCATTCCACATTTACCCCCCCAAGCAGTTGACTTTCGATAAACCTAAAGTGCTAGGCATTGTTAAATAAGAACAATGCCTAGCACTCTCTTTTTATATTAGTACAAATATAGGTAGAATGTTGAGCAAAGGTCTCGACTTTTTAAAGCCACCCGTCCCTATTGAATGTAAACACCCACGAATCGTTCGGAAAACCTTGATTTTACTAAAATCTAAATAAACCTGGCCATCATTCATTTTATCCCTGGCGTCCACGCCGGAGGCCGCGCTCCATTAAAATGCTCACTCAACCGGCCCGTCTATATTTATACTTTCCCATTCGCAAATAACGTATATCTAATTTATGTCGCAGAAAATGAAAACATTCCCGCGGTGCAACATCTGAAAACGGAATCGTGTGAAATAGAATCGTGTCAATGTCGGTTAGCGGAAATAGAATGTGGAACGGCAGTCTGCATTACTTCATATTTATAGCGGTTTTGCTCTTGATCGCGTGTGCTTATAGCTTGACATTTTGTAGATTGTGTTTGACTTTGAAGTATGAATGTAAACATGGAATCAAGTATTCTTAAAGGTCTTTTATAAAGTCGAAGTGTTATGGTTTTATATTCTTTTCATATTATCTAGAGTATATCGTTCTTGCAGGGTTGCGGTTTGTTATCAAATACGTCCTTTTCTATAAGTATCACCACTTATTTTCATTAATATTGAAAACGCTAACGGGTCAGTTTGATGGCCGGTGAAGGAAGAAACAGAGTTGGCAGTATAATTAAATGAGCTTTAAATATATTTTATTTGTTGCCAACAGTCGTCTATTTACAAGGCTCTTGATTTTTTAAGTTTGGGGACGGTTGTGACGATACTTCGCATTGGACTTATCTTCTAATATCAAGCGCTCGATTCCTCAAAAGTTGACCCAACTGCCTTTACTTTTAACCGTTCTTTAAATTTAATTAAATTTTAAATTATCTTATTTGCTCTGTATACCTTCATAAAAATTATCTTTTAATTACAATACCATATCTCAGCGGCCACCTAAAAATTGAAAAAATCACAGCCTAGAAATAATCCTTACGTCTCCGCCATTGTTCAAATAACGACGCTCCATGGATCTCCCTAGGTGCGACAATACCTCATTGAGTCCGAGTGTTCGAGTGGCACAAAGCGCGTAACGAGTCGCCGGAAGCAAGCCGCCGGCGCGCGCGCACCTTCCGGCTTGGGGGGAGGGGGTGCGACGATATTTCCGCCTAACGTGGGACATGTTAATTTATTTTCTGACGCTGCGGGTTTGATTTAATCAGAGCTTGAACGAAGTATGTGTGTCAGTGGACTGACTGTTTGTGCTGGAGTAATAGTCAGTCTGTCTATTGATACCTAGTTGAAAGCTTTTATTACTAATACAAACGATGGATTTTAAGGGTTCTATAGCCAAAACAGAGGCCCTTTTTAAATAATGAATGTCCATCTATGTACAGAACAGTTATTTTACTTTAGTCTTTTGAGATTATGACGTGATGAATTTGATTTGATGTGAATAAAATTTGGCATTACTTATAGTTACTTCGTTAAAAATAAAAGAGGAATTTTAGATTTTGTGTGCTAGAAAAACGATCATTTGCAACATCTATACTATTTTAATAACTGCGAAAGTAATTCTCTCTGCGTATTTTTTAAAGAAATTGTACCTAATTAAGGACTGAAATGGTATGGTAACTAGTTATGGTAACTTTTACATGTAAGTAACGAAAAATAGTCGCCCATTTATATAGTTCATTTTCGTTACTCACATGTAAAAAGTTGCCGTCACTTAATTTCAGTCCTTAATTAAGTACAGTTTATTTGAAAAATACCCTTCTGTCTTACTGTTGCGCAGTCTGTCAGCTAGTTCCTTATGAAGTAAGACATTTTAGACACCGTACCAATTATTATACAGTTTACGGTGAACTGTATAATGAAGTTAATAGAGACAGTTTTTGTCTGTTAGATGCAAACGCTAATAATTAACATCGCTTTTATTACCATAGTGAAGTTTTGTTTAAAAAATAAATACAGTTAGGTGCAAAACTGAGTCAATATTAGCACCTTAGTAGAATGTTAATAAGTCGATGACAATCAAAGCTATTTTCAAATGCTTAGTACAGAATAGTTATCCTTGAAGTTAGCTACAAAACTGCTGTATAAATAATTTGTTTGTCATTTATAGTTTTTTAGTAATTTTGAACCAAAAACTGTAAAAATTCAATTTATGTTTTTTACTAGTAATTTAGTTTTCTCTATGGCAACCCCAAATAAGAAAACTAGTTAAAATAGAGAATTCCATTCTTGTTAAAATGAGGTATCAACTGCTTGAATCAGGGACTTAGTTTTCTAGTTATTGCAGAATTTTAATCCGCTACCATAGTGCACTAACAACCAGTTTGTGTGGCTAATTTGTCTCGGTGCAAAAGTGAACCGTGCACCGAACTAATATCGCCAATAACTGCCACCAAAAGGCAACATTTCTTTAATTTTATCAGGGTCCTTATTTTGGGTTGCCACAGAGAGAATTAAAATATTAGACAAATGAAAAAGTTAAATTCAACAGTTTTTACGATAAAATTACTTGAAAACTGTAAATGTCAGGTAAATCATTTGGTAGGAGGATTTGTAGCAAATTCCAAGGAGTACTTGTCGTATTAAACATTTAAAAATACCTTTAATTATCATCAACTTATTTACATTCTACTTAGGTGCTAATATTGACTCAGTTTTGCACCTAACTGTATATTCTGCTTTTTTCATATACCTAAAATGGTTTATTTTATTAATTAAAATAGTATATAGGGGGATTAAACTGATTGCTTTTGAGGTCCTTTATCGTAATGTTTCTTTTGATCCTCCCCTCATGTTACACTACACCCTCTATCGACGTATTCTATAATACCCTCGTCTTGAGTATCAATTTCCAGAGTAGCCTCTCTTACCTTTGTTTGTTTGGACCAAATTGGTAATTAAAATTAGTTTTAAAGTAATTACTACTTGGTCAAATGGTCTGGTTGTTATAAGCTTTTTAACTTACAATGTTTGTATTTTGGTTTGTTTAGGTTAAATCTGAACGATAAAGACAATTTTGAACCAGTTCTCGTTAATGGAATGGGCCCTTCAGACGCATGGTACCAGAAACGCAAATTACCTTATACGCGGATGACCAGATGTACATTTCGCAAATTACCAGACACGCAGATGACCTGATACGCATATGACCAGATTTAGTTTCGCAGATGACCTGATACGCATATTACCAGATTTAGTTTCGCAAATTACCAGATACATAATTGTCATAATGTTTTAATAGGTAAATGCCTCCTACAGCGTTAAATAAAACTATAGTTCGTAAGTGCCTGCGTAACTGTAGTCCAGTATAGTTAGTTATTATTCATGACAGTATTTTGAGAAGATTACGAGTATCAATAGTTTTTAATAAAGAAAATGGCGTTACAATACTTTTACAGCCAAGATACATTGAACACACTTAGAATAAAAGGGAAGTAAAATGTAATTATTATTAATATAGAGGTTCAACTTAAACCAGGACGGTAATTATATTGTGATAGCTTCCAAGATCTACTCAACGCATATTTTGAATGCATTTTCCATTTACACCGACAATCTTGACCATTACCGTAATTTTCTCTATGACGGTGTGCAATCACGGCACTGCTCGAAAAGTACCCATTACCTCTCCTCTCTTGCCGCATTCGACTTGTTCAAACCACTAATGAGGTATTTGAGACTCTGTTTTATCATGAAACCCCTGTTTTATCGTGCACGAAGCTTGTCGTGATATTTGCCAAATAAGTTTATGTTAAAATCATCAGTAAGCAACAAATATTGGTTTGTAGGATGATTTTCACAAAAGCATTTTAACATAGAAGCGAATTTTCACATCGCGTTCTTTAATAATCGGAATATTTTTTGTCGCATTTCGTCATGTAGCAATTTTTTATATATAGGGTCACTTAATGTTTGTGATTATTACTATTCGCATTTGTCCCATCGCAAATTTCCCCAACAGTATTTACACCATAGTACCTATACGTAGCCTCGTAAGTAGGGTAGGATAGGTTCGTTTGTATATCAGGCCCGGAGGGCCAAACAACCCAGAAAAGCCGAGCTCCGTCGACTTTGTCAAATAAGATATTTGCAATGGGAAAAAATGTGGCTAAGAAAATAATTTACTGGTCATTTCAGCGATTAAAATAAACGCAAAAATTTATATAACACTTTATAAAAAACTCTACATGAAGAAAAGCGAATAGAAAATTGAGACTTGTGAAAGAATACGATGTGATACTATGAAAAAATGCTTTTGTGAAAATCCTCTAATAAATCCCGAGTGGTTCCCGGCTTAGCATAGTGCCACTCCATGTCTTCCCGTGGATGTCGTTAGAGGCGGCTAAGGGAATAAGGGCTTGTAGTACTGTTAGGCGATGGGCTTGCAATCTATAACCAATATACTTTTAAACTTCTTGGCCTGATTTTGCAAAATTTGGTTACAGAATTTTAAACAGGTCTTTTTAGAGTTGTTGGTATTTCTGAAGCTCTGCCTACCCCGCTCTGGGAACGAAGGCGTGATGTTATGTATGTATGCCATTATAAATCCAAAAAAAAATGAAAGTACTCGTAAAAGCATTTTTAGCAACTAAAGTAGGTACTACTAGTTTTTGTATAAATACATACATACATACATACATTAAATCACGCCGGTTTCCTAGAAGGGTAGGCAGAGATCATCAATAAACGCATGGTTAATCCAACAACACTATGTAAAAAAGAAAGTTATACAAAAGTTAATTCTTTTTAAACGCAATAATGTCACTATTCAAATATAGATTTTTGTAACTTAGTATCACTGTTGGATTTAACGTGCTTATATTACTTTTTAGAGTATTATTATAACTATAGGGTGCCAACAGGACCCTATTGCTAAGCCTCCGCTGTCCATCCGCCTATCTGTCAACGGGCTGTATCTCATGAGCCGTAATAGTTAGGTTCTTCAAATTTTTGTGTTATGTTTTACTACAAAGCCGCTTTAAGAACAAATAACCAAAATAAGATGAAGTTAAAAATTCAAAGGGTTCTCCATAGAAGAAACGCATGTTTTACGGCGTGGTACTTCTTTGTGTACGAGTATGACTCGCACTTATGATTTCTTAAAGTTATTTAAAGACGGCATACTGTATGATTTAAAAAAAGGATCATTTTCAACAATCACAGAACAATTACTGAACGACAAATCAAGTTATACGTTTACTAGACAAACGGAATTCATGCGTAAACTCTGAAGTCGTATTTGCGAACCAAAAGGCAATGAGAGCAGGAGTTACTGGTATTCAGCTGAAACAGTCCGCATCCGCCGCTGGGGCGAGCAAAACCGTCGTGAGCATAGATCAAGGAGCCAACAGAGGGTCTTATAAAAAGCTAACTCTTAAGTAAGTTTTTGCTGTTGGTAAACTTATTGCGTCGAAGTATTAATGAATAAAAATGAAATTACCAATAGCAATAAAAATATGCAGTATATGGCTGTATGGATATGATTTTACTATGGCTAAAACAAAAAGTTCTCTAATTAGGTATGATTAAGCTCCTGTTGCCAGCGACGCCATCCGCATAGAAAAACAAAATAAAGCCTATGTTACTCAACGATAAAATAAATAGTTTTGAGTTTATTCGTTACAAACATACAAAAATACAAATATTTTCTGTTTATATAAGTGTAGATAAAAAAATACAGTCTTGTTCACTAAGGCTCGTCTCGACACGTCAAAAGTAACAGTCTTCGACTTGACGTATCTTGAGACGGCCATCTTTGCCAAGATTAACTTATTAATACGGTTTTTACACCCGTATTTATAGACACGAAAAATAATTACTTAAGCAAAAGTAATGGCTTAAGAAATGATTTTAGTATGACTTTTGACATTACTATCACACAAGTCCTTTAAGTATCTTGGGTGAAAAGGGCTTAACTACTATTGTAACTCACATTGTCGCCTTAAATTTAATGTAACGTTTTTGTACGTATTTATTGTTACGTCGAACTTGGAAAAATCTTCATTACAATATATTTTTTATTTTTAAGATACGATACTGCTAAAGCCGTTCTAAGCTGCGCCTCCCACCACTTATTTCGTATGTATGAGGGAGAAGCCTGCGGATGGCGTATTTAAAAGCAGACGTTTGACTGACCGCACGGCCGCGGAATACTAAACGGACGCTCGTCTTTGTCATGAGAAAATTATCCAGCAACTATGTTCCAGCCAACAAAGAAACTTCGAGATTAAAATCTTTTTAATGAAGTATCTTGAAACAGGTGCGAAATAAAACAAAATATTTTGTTGTTTATCAAAGTCTCAAGTCTGAGACGTTTTCGATTGCAAACAAAGGCGGTCATGATTCACAGACACCACCCTGTGAATTATTTACATTTCCAAGGAGCTCTCCGTTTTAACCGCACGATCAAAAGACACCCCGCGTTTTGCCATTAAGAATATTGTGAGAAATATTGCGCTGGAAAAAGGATGCTTACCTTTCTGAGACTATAGTGAAATGGTTTCAGTCATTAACCTGACTTTTTGATGAAGATGAAACTGTTTTTTTGTTTAAGTTATGTAAGAAATATTTAACTAAGCAACGATAAAAAAGAAATGAATTTACGTATTGTACGATATTACTAATAATAGGGGAATGTGATACAAAACATCCAAGGCTCAGAAACAAGTACTCGAGCTTGTAACAAATGTTTGCCATTATTGAGTATCTCCAAAACTCAGGAACAAAATATTCTCGCTTATCACACAAACATTTTCCATTAGTGAGAATCGAGCCCGAAACAGAGGCCATAGCCAAGGTGCGTACGCTAACTAGCGTTTCTATTCGTTTTGTTTTTAAACCAATTGCGAAAAACTAATAGAAACGCTAGTAGTGAACGCGTCTTGTCAAGGGCCTCAGTAGCTTTATACAAGTAGCTTTATAGGATCACAACTAAATAGGCCAACCGTCTTGTCGAGAGAATTGCCAGAGAATTATTTGTCTACAAAATAAGGTATCCGGCATTTTTTAATAAAAATGCTTCTTAAAAAATGCTGCTGAACGGAACAGTAAAGGAACTCTAGACGCGCTTGACATCCAGTCGTTTGCATGTGCATCAAGCAAAGAGAAATCTTGCACTCGTTGCCTTCTATCTTTTCATGCTGGCGAGTGCGAGCAAATTAAAGAGTCGTCTGTACGGTGACAATGATATATAAAATTCGACAAATTTAACCCTTAGCTAGGTCTTACAATTTTTTTGCTTTTGAATATAGATTTTGGCAGATGAAAGACTTGTAAAAAGCTAATTTCTTGTTTTTTACCGTGTCATTGTGGTCTCTATGTGACTGCTAAGGGTGAAAATGAATCATATGACATGTGGATTTTGATTTTTTACAGAACTGCATATGAAATGAAAATGTCGCGTTAGCGTTTTAGTTGACCCTTCATACTGAGTGATGCATCAAATTGACCTTATTGTTTTTTCATGTGCTAACAAAGTTTTACCTAATGCTGGCAGACCAGCTAGGCTAACTGTACAATAAATGAAAAATAATGTAAAACAGGATAAAGTTATTTATTTAATTATATTTCAAAATCAAAATGTACTGTGACTTGCTATTACTGTAATTAAAACTGCAAGATAAAAGTGAAAGCAAATATTGTGTGTTTATATTATTATTATTATTATTTCTTTATTTTTCTGTAGATTCGATTTTTTACAATAAATAATCAAATATAAAAGTAAAATAACAACATTGATATAATAAAATAAATATTATAAAAACCTAACCTACGGGTGCCGCCGCAGCGGGGCAGGGCTCAAGCTACCGGTGGTTAGGGCTGCAGAGAGAGGAACCTCCTCACAATACATGCCGTGTCGAGGGATACTGCTTTCTATATAATAATATTTAACTTTGAATAAACAAATTTTTATTTTTATTTTATTTTTATTTTATATCTGGCCCTTGATCCAGCCACCTAGCGAGAGTCTCTTAAGGTGTTGATCGAGACTCCTCGCTTTAAGACCGTTCGCCGAAACAACTATCGGTACAATGATCGTCGACATCCCACATAGCGATCACCTCGTGAGCCAACTCAAGGGACTTGTATTATTATTATTATTTATTTAGCAAGTGGTTGGGACAACTGATAAATGCCTATATCCAGCTGTTCCTTCATCAAGTGTTCTTTGTACTGCTAATGTATTTATCTAATCGGTTTTTAAACTGATTAATATTCAATGCTGAGACTACTTGTTCTTGAATTTATTTGTGACGTAATGGACTAATAAACTGATTATAATACAGCTCTAAACCTCACTCATTCTCATGAACCAAAGATCAATTAGGACGTTTGGGGTTGCTTAAGCGAAACCCAAAGGGAAACCTAATGCGCAAAACAAATACGTGTTTTAAGAACTGTTATAGGTAAACATATAAAAAATAATTGTAAGAGATTTCTTAAATATTCGACTGAATCTACCAAAAATCGTAATCTCCAAACCGCAAAAATGGCTGTCGTTTTGCTTTTCCATGGGCACCGTACGAGCGAATCGTCGAGGCGGCAGAGGACGGCATTCAGACGCGAGCTCTCGCGCGCCACGACCCATTCATTGTGATGATTGCTACCGCTCATTATACTTATGCAAGTTGTTCTATCGCTCTGCCGTCGAGACAACACGATTCCAACCTTTTCAAGAATTCTGTATAACCTCTTTTGTGTTATTCACAGTGTATAGTCAGGAGCAGAAGTAGGTGGACAGTAATTATCTATATACAGTCCTATTATCTTGACAAAAGAATTACTATATGCAGCGTCTCATTCAACGCTATCACAAGACGCTTATTTATTTAAACACAAACAATAGCGCATCAGCATTTTCTACTTCACATTTGAACGATTATTCAAATATCACTCCAAGACCTCGTTAGCATTGTTTACTGCTACAGGGCATTATTGAAAACAATTGAAGTATTTCCGCCATTAACGAGAGCAGTTTCAGTCAATAAAGAAATCTCTTCGTATCATGTTTAAAAATTTACACTTTCAGCTTCAATGTAATTATAAGGTGTAGTTTCCCTGTTTTTTTATAGTAAGAAACGCACTTGTTAACAAATTATTCGTATTATGATTCTATTATTTTCTTACATGCGTCCTAATGAATGCTGAAATGACTTTTCTTTTGCCGTCTCAAATAAATTTTAAATGCTGTTTAAGTAGGTAAGTTAGCTTACCTTACTATTTCTTATCGCCCTATACAATACCTTACTCATGTCTTCCATTTTAAAATAAAAATATTAGTTTATTGCTATCGACTTTTATTTTAAAATTTTGCAACTTCTTATTATTATATTCTTATTTTCTGAGATACAAAAATAAGGTTAAAAATACTTAAAATTTGCCTAAATATGGCAGTCTTTCCGTATCATTTTTTGCTCATTTTGTTTTATCTTCTAAGGCACCTGTTGAGACATTGTCTATGGTTTATTTGGCATCTATCATTGTAAATAATATAACAAGAGCAATTCATTATACAAAATATCACTATATAGGAAACAGCGTTGCCATTTCCATCCAAATAGGGCGAACATATATTTCTGATATGCATCGAATATTGTTTGCAGAGATTAAATCTTTATGTGACATAAGTGCATTAAGAAAATTTCCCGGCTCTGCAGTGACGTTAAATTAATGCGAATGCTCCTTTCACAGCAATGTACATGGAAATGCGAGATATTTTTCTGCGTCACAAAGATTTGTTGCACAAATGCCTTACGTACGTATGCGCAATGCTTATTTTTTTGACGTCCATTCTTTGCTTGGCGACTCTTAATTGTATAATAAGAATGTAGGTCACTTACGTGAAACGAGTAAATGTAAAAATAAGCAATTTACCGACTCTGAGTGGTGTTCGTGTTTTTTTTTTGCAGTTAAAAACGCAAAAAAAATATATATTTAAAAACCCTTGTCACTGCAGTTTAATTGCACTTGTTAATCGAACTAAAATCCATGCTACCACTTTAGAAAGAACAATTTCTGTTACTCATAAGAGCACTCGGTAAAACTCATAGAATAAGAAGCTTTAAAACAAAAGCATCAAATCGATGCCTGTCACGAAAAGATGCATGTTCAATAAGTTAAAAACCGGGCAAAAGCATGTCGGACCATGCTCAGTGTAGGGTTCCGAAGCCGTTAAGAACTTACTACAAACACAAAAATTAACAAGTAATAACTAATTTTCTATTTAAAGTAATTTAGTGCCGTCTTAGATGATTTTAGTATGTATAAACACATCAATCGCCTGTATCTCAAGAACTAATGTCTACTTAGTCGTGATAGTTTTCCTTATAATTTTTTCACATGTGCTTTAATTTAAGTTTTTTTTTTCTGATTTTTTATTTTCGTAGTTTTACAATGGAATGGACATACTTACATACATACATATCCATATTTACGCGCGGTTAGGTCACTCGGGTAAAAGACAGACCACCGCTGTAAAAGAGTGGTTCCACATTTTTAAATCTCACCGCGTGCTATGATTCCATTTCATACGAGATCAAAGCACTGAGTCTGAACAAAACAGAATGCTCACAAATAACAGGCGAACGTTGAAATGAGACACACCTTGCTTGCTTTAAAGGGCGTATGTACATATCATCATTGAGAGGATTAACGTCGTTTTTACTTTGCATGATAGTGCATTACTCTGTGACGCCGGTATTTATGGAGCATTGTGGAATACAAAGATATTATGCTAAAGGTCGTCAAAATCTTTCGGTAGTGTGAACAGAAGAAATATAATCAAAAGTGAGGAAGAAAATGGCGTTTGAAGAATTTCAATAAATGAAAATGCCTAACATTTGATTGATACACTGTGTTTTTCAGACAATCCATAAATACTCTTATAAAATATACTTACAATCAAGTTTACTTATGTTAGGATAGTGAGAACATAGTTCACAGTATGGTTTAAAAAAGGGGGTTATAATTTAATATTAAATAAATAAATATGGCCGTTTTCTCGTGGTCCTACTATTTTTGTCCTACTGACTTTCGACGGAGCCCCGCCCAGGGCGGGGCTCCTACTTCTAGGTGGTTTTGCCCTTCGGGCATCTGAAGATACCTAACGAACCTAACCTACCTACTTTTACAACCATAATTAGTATTTAGTGATCAAATCTAGGTTCACTTTTTGACTAGTAGGACAAATTAGTAGGACCACGAGAAAACGTGTAAAAATATCAGGGAATAATCTCACATAAATTGACCTAAACCAAACTAAGCTTAAGGCTTAGTGTATTTTGGGTACTAGACAACGATAAACATAATTATGTAGATAAATAAACAGAAAATATCCAAGACTCAAGAACAAAGACTCGCGCTCATCACAGTAATAAACCCGGGACCGTTTGCTTCGCAGGCAGGGTCACTACCAACTTGGCTGAATACGTCGTCATGTCGTCGTAACGTAGTTTGGGTGTATACGTGTATAAATAATATTCAAGCCAGTTTCTCCCCAATTTCATGTAGTGTAAACCGCTAAATGGATTTGAAATTAGTGATTTTGGGTTTATAGATATTTCCAAGTTTCCCCCTTTTCTCTTTTTGAGCTCCTATGGTAACCCACCGCTCAGTGTTGACTCAAGTATTTGCACTCCACATTCTTCTAATAACTTAGTTTGGCGTCAGCTCAATTTTAGTTAAGTGTTAAAAATATCAAACAAAACGTATAGCTATTCAAATTTAGTCAAGATATAAACAACCAAGTTTTACAAAAGCAGTCGACCTTTCAAACATTGTGTTTGTTTAACTTGTTGCAAAATAAGTTCAAGAATTTCCTTACACAGAAAGATTTTACTACTCAGCAGATCCTCCGCTGGATTCACCGACCTGCTTGCTGTGCTAATTCCAGTAGCCACAGATTCCCCCAGGGAAAGCTCAGCCCGGGATCGAATCGCAAGCCTCATCCATTTGTTGCTCGTTACATCGCCCCGGCCACTAAATATTATGAATAATTAATGTTGTACGTCCGCGATGCACGTAACAACAGAGAACAGACGAAAAGAGAGAAATTGTTAGACTTAGCGAAACGTACTTATCGTGGAGTTGCATGGTTTTAAGTTCTAGTGGTGTTTCTTACGGCGCTTCTTCTCAGTATTGTTCTTCTCTTGGGCAGTGCTGGTAGAATAATAATTTTGACGTGTAAAAGTACCTACCCGTGTTTATTAAGTAGGCCTTACTGAATAAACAAACTTTATATTTTTTACCCGACTACGACGAAGCAAAAAGGAGGGTTATGTTTTGAACGGTATGTATGTATGTATGTATGTAAGTATGTGTATGTATGTTCATCTGCTCCCTCATAAGTTCTAACTACTTATCATAATTTAACAAATGGGGTATCGTTGGAAGCGTTTTGATGGTCCTCTGGTTATAAGGCTATGTGACGTCACATTAAATTGAATATAGCGCCACCTAGAGGATATAAAGTCTTCTTCTTCTTTTTTATTTCGCCAATGTGGATATAAAGTCATGAGCTATAAAATAATAATATATTTTTTTGTCATGCCGTGTGCGATGTCAAATAAAAGGGCACGATTAGCACATTTCTAATATATATATATATACTATATGCTGCCTGTCTAAGTATCTTTTATTTACAATCTTTGTTTGTCTTTGATTTGAGTGTATTCGGATTATAGGAATAACACATTGTATTCGTTATCATTTGCATTAACAAAAAGAAGGGAAAGAGGTAAGTGGGATCTCAAGACAATAATGTTAAGGCTGCCATCCTAAGATCGCAAATGGGTTGCCGAACTGTGATGGGATGCCTCTATGCTAGTCATTTTAACGATCGTCTTAGTCCCACACCGGAACACTACAATACAAACACCGCTGCTTGGCGGTAGGTGAGGTTAGGTAATAAGATGGTGATAGTGATCCGGACAGACCTTGCACAAAGCTCTACCACTACTAAATTAATTATTAATATATTTGCACATCTTATTTGTTCTGTATGATCAATTGCTTATTTCATGCAATATTTTGGTTGGCGGTTTTCAACGAAATATTTCAGACTAGACTAGTGGGGTTAAAAGTCAGTGTAGCGAAAGTAGTACTAATTTTGCGTAATATAATTTAACAGGTCATACTAACCTTCTTATAAATTTTACTATTCCATTACAAAAGGAAGTCCTCAAGATTGGCAAAGTATTTTTTTGTAATGTTTATACTTTTCATTAAGTGGCCTGTGTTTTGTTAACCTTACTTTTGCAGTAAAAAAATAATACTAAATTATTAAATAAAAGCCGACGTCCCAGCAATACACATTACCTTCCTCTTCAGAATGCGTTCCAGCTTCTGTTTGAATATGCAAAAATACGGTCACATTATATAGAGCGTATCCTTAATAACTGGTTCACATAAACTAGTCCTAAAGCTATTAACAAAATCGAAAAACTCGTCAAAACTAGAACCATGCACGCGTCAATTCGCAGCGAAAACAATTACGCGAACCGGGTCCCGTAATTTACATAGAGGGCGCTGTCGCCTCGGGCAAGGGGGGTATAAGGGGGTGAGTACCGGGGGGAAAGGCGATTAAATCCCTAAAATATACGTCAACGTGTTGACGTTTTGATGAGGCGAAATAAATTCGCGCGAAGATGCCCCGGGCGGACGCGTGCCCAAAGGAAATGAAGTTAATCACGGGACTTTTCTGGTCTTTGTGCGTCGAAAACTGGATCGCGACCGACTCCAGGTGTGGTTTATTAAGGGGTGTTTGATATTTGCTGTTTAGCACATTTACCGACATCGTTATAGCGTGCAACCCTATCGTATGGTTCGCCGATGTACACGTTTTGTCCAAACAAAAGAAATCTAACATACAAAATTCTCGTGTCACGGTGTACGTTATTGAACTCCTCCGAAACGGCTGGACCGATTTTAATAAAATTTTGTGTGTATATCGGGTAGGTCTGAGAATCGGCCAACATCTATTTTTCATACCCCTAAGTGATGTAAAAAAAAATGCAGCGGGCGAAACCGCTGGCGGGTCGCTAGTAAATAATATAAATTATGAATGAGCTTAATGTGCTTATCCCCTTACTTTATCGCATTTTTCTAACTAAATTGTTAGTTTTCATTGTTTTTATCAAACAGTTGACAGCATAGTTGTAATTGACCGATGAGTTGACGATGCAATTCTTCATAATGAGTCCGCGCATTAGAGTAATAGACAAAGATGTATTAGTCCAGTTATAAAAAACAGAGCCCTTGTATGACTTTAAAATGTAACCGAACCCATTAATTTACATCTGAGTATTAAATGCTTATAATGACAACGTGCAATGTTATTTAAGGTGAAATCATTGCATTAACTTTGAATCACCCCTCTCTGGCGCTTAATTACTATTTTCGATCACACACGACGAGCTAATAAACTGAGCATACTGTTGGGTAACTCAGCCCTATTTTACAAACATGTATATGTGATAAAATCGGAAACACGTAGTGCCAAATTTATCTATGGTTTGTGAGACAGGACCTTACTAAATTAAAGTTACTTGAGACTTAAAGTCACTCATACGTACGAGTGGGTTACCAAAGTCTACAACTTTAAAATAAAATCCTGTATTGTCCTCGTGATACCCGGTATGCTATTTAGGTAGGTACATACTCAAGGCATTACAGTTTTAAACTCCGAGTATATTCTAATGAGTGTAAAGTTAATTTTTAACCCTTAAAAGTACATTTTTTTATTAAAGAATAAATCGCAAACTTTTGTAGTAGGCACAGTACAGATAACTTTTTTACAGATTTTTGAGAAAGATAAATATGTTTTCGTTCTCATACATTACGAGTTACAAGACAGCAATATATTTGCCGCCGTCCGTCTACGACACATCTAAGCATTGAATTTGTATTGAATTTCATTAATTTACTATGGAAATTCAATTTCAAATTAGTTTTTTTTCTCAAAACTTTTATGCCTCCTAAATTATCTCTGAAATAGGAGTAGGTATTATAACCATCAGAAAAAACGAGCAAGTAGGTATATTTTTTATTTATAGAATTTTTGTTCACTTATCGGGACATAGCAAAATAAATCATAAATCATGTCGAAAATCTACCATTTATTAATAGAAAGAGTGTATTTTACTGCTTCTATTTTTGTTATTGGACTAGTAGGTTTATAATTAGACCCCGCTATCGGAGGTGCAAATTGGTAGCTGTCAAGTTCTTAGGGATAAGTAAAAATATTTATGATGGCGATATCGATATTCTTACTTTTCCTGTACAACTAGTTTTATATGTAGGTAGGATCCATGATTAAAAATAAATAGATAAGATATTGGGTTTATTGTTAAATATCATGACTGCACTAGATTACTGCAGATAAACTGGAAAGAAAACTGATCGTTCATTAAGAATACGATAGTCAATATCCCTTTGGTAGACATAAAAGAGAGATTTATTGATTATTTAAAATTTAAATCATTTATGAATGGTTCGTGCTATGAAGATAACGATAACTTGTTAGTAATGATGAAAGATTGAAGATATTTATTTATAGTAATGAAAAATATTTAACATTCATTTTGTAATTGTATAGTCCTAATTTATAAAATAAACAAGTTTAATTAAAGTCCTACACTCTTATTATGGTAAAGAAAAAATATCGACATAGCTAGTATTTCAAAATAATTTTAACTCATCCCTAAGAACTTGACAGCTACCAATTTGCACCTCCGATAGCGGGGTCTTTATAATTTTGGTTCTTAATACTTAAAAATACAAAAAACAGCCTAAATAGACAATTTTTAGATCACGCGCGAGTGGCATGTTGCACGCTTTATTGCAGTGAGGTCGTACTGCGTATGTCGCAATAAAGTTGACTGGATGCGCAGGTATTACTCTTTTGTAAAATTATACAATTGTATTTTTTAGAAGCATCCTTTTTTTATTGGTCTTGGTCTATACCAAGAAATCGTAGACCTAAAAAAGATGTGCCCAGGTTCTATTAAACAACATTTTACATTTAACCATTTTAAGAAGCTTTTTTTGTAATTTGCGTTGTTATTTACGTTGTACCCGTTCATCTCTTTTGGTTTCTAACCCTTAAATATCAAACAAATGAAATAGACAGAAACACGAATAATGTTTTTTTTTAATGTGACAAATTAATTTGAGTGAGCAGGCGAAATAGACCATACATTGTTAAAATAATGTTTTATGCCAATTTGGTAATAAGTCACTTTGATTATTTTAACACTATAAACAAGTACAAGTTTCCAAATTACTTTTGCATTAAAGTCAAAAGATTTTAGAGCTTCATTACAATACCGCAGAAAAAGATTTACTTAGCCATAAAAAAAGGAATCAATTTTCGAACGCTATTCACCGCTAGGGGTGTTTTGAACACCCCATTTTTTCTGTGCGATCAAATTTCAGATCTGCCAACCTAACACTACAAAAGCTTGCCTAAATCAAACCGGCGTATAGCGTAGCAGCCTGTCACCTCGTTGGCGACACAAGGGCGGCCATCTAAACTTTCGCGTTACACTGACAGCAGCGTGGAATAGGGTACTGACTGACAGAAGGTTGCCCGTAACTGTATTGTTCGTTATTTAGTAGCTTTACGTAGCAACAGTTTTTAAACGGTTGGTCGAGTGCGACTGTTCTTTTAGAAGTAGTACCACCATATTAGTTGCGCTGTAGCTTATTACCGCTTTAGTACAGGGTCAAGATTCTACACGGTAAAAACGATATCGCCTTTGAAGTGTTTCCATATTGTTAACATTTTGATAACTCTTATGTCATTGACATAATGGTGGCCGAGTTATAAACGATTCTAAAAAAAGTCAAACGCGATATCGTTACAATGCAGTAGAATAGAGGCCCTGGGGGAAGTATTTTCGCAGAACATCTGCCGACTGCCATCCCTTATATCTCATGATTTGCAAACAAGCTTTTTTAGGATCCATAGACTTTTGCAATCATAAGACTGCAATCCTAAAACTGCCTAAGCGCTGCCAACCCTCAGGACTAAAATGGAATGCCATTTTGCTAGTCACTTCACCAGTGCCTGAATTTTCTCGGCTATTACAGTTATTTATTATTCATGGGCAGTTGTTATCTACTTGGCGTTCTGCTCGTTGCCTGCAAAACAAGAAAAAGTCAAAAATGAGGGCTGCAGAACTGAGCGCGATTACCTTCTAATAACCAAATAGTTAGATACTAGATTTACATACTTCTGTTCTGTTCTGTTCTGTTCTATACCATACGACACGTTCGACCTGGACCAATACACGGTAGATCGGGAGATGAAAGGGGACTGACGCGCCGGCAATTTAAGTTAGGCAATGTTGCAAAATTTTGTATATATAGATAGCGGAGTGTTATAAATAAGTTTCCTTCTGTTTCAACGTCATTAAGAACTAGGTTAGCGTTGAATATCCTTCACAAATTAGCCGGTTTAATGTTTGATGAATTCTAACATTAGGAATCCAAATTTAAAGCCTTTCGCAACTAAAATAAAATATGTAGATATATAGTAAAGTGCAGCTTCATTAAACTGCCATAAAAAGTTATCAGTTTAATCCGTCTATTCGTCACTACCTATTCGAAATCGAGAAAAATGACACTGTAATTATACATAACGGGTGTTGCCTGTAATAGGAGCAATAAATTGAGGGATCGCTTCTACTCTGTAACAATATTTGTTCTACAACTTTAAAAAAATATGTAATTTATTATTTGGGATATTTTCAAACAAACCAAACAGTGTTTTCAATGTACTCCATCCAATAGTCTAGTTGACATCTACTGTCAGCGTAGCAACTTCGTAGTTTTCGCAATACATTGCTTGCTTAGAAAATCTAAATTCATTAATATTTAGATAACAATAAGTTATTTTCAAAAGTTGTAGAATAAATGTTGTTACGTTTGTGGTGTGGAAACAATCCCTCAATTTATTGCTCGTTACAGGCAACACCCGGTATATATGTATATTTAACTATATTTAAAAAGTATGTATATCTGTCAACTTAATTTAATTTAAGTATAGTCGACCAAGAAAGTCTTTTCCCTTTTTAGATTATATTATGGAAACCCTGAAGTATATGAGTGAGGCTAATGCATGGATATAACATACAAGTTTTGCACATAATAAAGAAAAAACTAAATAAAGACCGAAATCAGTAACCTTATTTTATCAAAAACATTAGGGAGATCAACATTCCGTAAGACGTTATGAACAAATCACAAGCTCAACATAGCGTCGCATCTATTAGTTATCCGCGACTGGCAGGTTTTCTCGCTTTTTCCTTGAAAGAATGGCAAAGTACATAATCTGTGATTTGTGGAAATGATAAATGTTCTAGATCCGGATATTCCGGACAATAAAAATACAAGAAATGTGTAACGTTACAAATCAATTGATTTATTTTCAATGCTTGTAAATAATGGATTTTTAGTATAGGGGCAGTGATAAATTCTCTTTCCGTCTCGACCTCTTTCGTGAAAAAAAACCTAGACGAACGAAAAAGATGTCATTATCAAAATGTATTTTTTTTTTAATAAAAATGGTGCCATATCAGGCTAGAATCGAGCGTTTTGCATTCAAGCATTTATTGACAACAATCAATCTTAGTTCTGAAAGAAATGTTTCATCAAAAATTGATATCGAGGTGAGGTGATATTGCTTGCCCTCCAAGGAGTCCTGACAACTCCAGCAGTCTTATTTTTATGGGGTTACTTGAAGAGTAAAGTATACTCGAATAATCCGTCAACCAAATCGAGAGTTAAAGGAGAACATTGTCAAGAAATTCAAACAATATCTCCGCTAATTTTAATAAAGGTTTTTAAGGCTGGAAGAGTTCCGCGACCGCAACGGTTGACATCTCGATGATTTAAATTTTAAAACATATTTTTTTTTTTATTAATTTTAACTAAAATGTATTTTTTATTTGAAAACACAACAGTATTGATTGTTTTAATTTTTTTCATTACATTTTGCAATAGCGCACCCTATATATAAGCATAAAAAAAGAAAGTAGGGTATAAACACTACTTAGTCTTCCTCATATCAAGGGCAAGTATTATTTTATGATTGTAATTCGTGTTCTTCTTTCTTTTGTTTTCATTAGTCTTGTTCTTTTTTCGATCTTTGTATAATGTATAGGTACGAGTGAGCATTGTGTCTGCGTAATATTTCTTTGAGCTAAGTCTGAAATCTTAAGTAAATAAAACTGCTCTCCGATTACGTCGGAAGACGAAAGGTCGTGCTTTTATTTGAAGTTGAGCAAACCAAACTAAGTTCCTAAAGATACAAATGTACGGATTGTATAAACGAACATTAACAAAACGGTAATGATTAAAATGTTATTATCTCAAAAAGTTAATATATTAGTGATTTAAATACGTGATAAAAATGAACGTTGAAGGGTAAAGCGAAACAAGTTCTTAAATGACTTTTAAGTTCATTGACAAACTCTACATAGAATATTGCCTCAAGGCTGCCGCAAAACATCAAAAAATGGATGGCTAACATAGATAATATCGTACCTTCCCCCTTTAAAAGCAAAAAACGTCAAGTCAGACGCAGGTAAAATACTGCAGACTCGTACCCTTATCGCGCAGGGGTGCAGAGAGTCTGGCGACCGGATGTACTCTCAAAAACCTTTTGAGGATTATTTCGCAAGAAGTTAATTAGTTGTTAATGACGGGTAATTGGATGTAAGTAATTGGAAATTAATAATTTGGTAATAAATAATTATAGTTAATTAAAGGGTCGGCCATACCGAAGCTTAAAATACGCTGAAGCTGCGTAAATTGAGCCGTGTTAAAATCGTTAAGAGTAATTACGTTGCGTTCTTTTGGACGTAATTACAACTGGCACTGAAGACGCGTAACTGCGTTTCAGTGGTCGACTCTTATCCTCTTGAGACCCGGTGTGCTATAGGAAGTACATAATCAAGGCGATTAAGTTTAAACTTTATTTCAGTATACATAAAGTTCATTTTCATTTGCTTCAATGATGAAAACGGAATTTAAAAGCTAACGTAATTGAACTTTATCTCGTTGCAGTTAGGTTCAAATTCCCAATTATAAAAATCTCCCTGTTTGTAGTTTGGTGGGCGCCACGAGGTTATAGGATGTTGAAAAAATACAGCACTTTTTTTTAATTGCTTACCTCTAATAAACAACTATCATAAAATAACTAAATAAATAAAAAAATATTAATATTATGAAAATAAATTAACTGTCATGTATGTATTCTGCCACCCTAAGGTAGAATTCAATTTGCACATCAAAAAAACAATGAGTTCGATTAGGCATCTGTCAATTCGAATGCTTGACATTTATAATACTTTAATACGACCAATTTAAAATACCACTCATTTGATTTACTTTACTCATATCTACTGACATTTGTAAATCAATAGTGTTACCCGTGAATGCGCCGTGTCCGTTTGAAATAATTTGTAACACGAGTGCTGAGTCGTGCGGCACAATGCAGCTCTTAATATAGTAGCTATCGATCTGACCGGAAAGGTCCCGGCTAGGGTTGGCGTCCATACGCGATATAATATAATACTTCAGCTCGCCAAAAATAGTTTTCGTAAGGGAATAAATAAGACATTGCATGTCATTGAACTTTCAATGACAACTCTCAAGCAACTTTGCTTGAGGTCTGTATTATTTTCTAATATGCCTAGAGCTTAGTTTGGGACTAGATCAATTTGTGTTACATTGTCGTGTGTGTGATATTGAACTATAAATCGTTTTGGTTTTTAAGTAAACTTTCTTGCGTGTTCGATTAGTAAGGTTTAAGTTATAAATTTACGGAAAATAATTAGTTATATCGAAACCATTTTTTTTTCTTATTTCATGAATCATTAAAAAACATAAAGTTCAAACCTATACTTTTAAATAACAGAAGCGACAGTGGCTCAGTAGATTATTTTAAATGGATTCAATATATTTTATTATTCTTGGCGGCAACCCTAACACACGCGTTGGTATCAAATATAAATCTGGCACCCCTATCCAGCTACAGCCACATCAGCAGTACCGGAAACAATTATTTTCACTCCACACATATTGCAGAGGGCCGGGACACAGGCTTGGGTCGCACTTGCCCACTCCTACTTTTTATTTTTTTCCTTTGGTTAGGTATATGTAGATGTTTCACTCAAAAGAAGATAGATTTCTAACCCTCTTGGTAATGCGATTGGTTACGAGTTAACTTCCTTTTTTTGGGATATGATTGAAAGATAACTTTCTTTTTAGGGTTCCGTGTATAAAAAGCTAAACATAGCCCCATTGCTGCACTCTTCTTGTCCTTTCGCTCGTCTGTCCTGTCGTATGTCTTATGCTCGTTAACGAAAGTTTCAGACGGGAAATTAGAGATAGTTTTTGTTTCATATCGTGACGATGTATGTATTTACGTAAACACTTATTGGACAAGACACAGAAATTAAAATACAATATTCACAGAATAGGAACTTACAAAGGCGAACTTAACCCTTAAAGGGATCTCTTCGAGTTAACCTATGGGGTGATTGAGGAAAATAAGAAACTAATAAGTTGCAACGATAGCATGACGAGGACATTCTTATTAGGTGGCCAATATACCCTATAATGTTCTAAGTGTCACATAGGATTTGACAGTTTAATAAATACTATTTAGTAGTCAACTGTACAACGCAATTGCTCTTAAAACGGCCGCCGAGTCTCACCGAAATTACCCGAATCCAAAAGACTTAAGATCTTGCTCATTTTACATGATTTTGGGGCACTGTGTTATGTTGTAAATTACGAACTCTATAGACAGAATCATTATCATATTGTCGTTCTCCTTCTTTTGAAAATTTTATGGTAGTACCAATTTTAACAAAGAAGAAGAAAGAAGAAGAGAGAAAAAATATTTATTACCACAATACAAAAAAAACATAATAATATACAAATAAAATAAAAAGAAAAAAAAACAAAAGCAGTGACATGTGGTAAAAGTGACAACCTGCTATTTGTTGTGTTCACGAGGCTTTTGAGTATAATATAGGAACAATTTAAATAAGAACTACCATTATACTCTCACGCACTGTGGAACCTACTGAAATTGAAATGTTAGAAATAAGGCTAGACAACAAAAACTATAAATTCTATGTAAGGAGACAACAGGTGCGCAGATTCGTATAAGGCGTAACCGCATCGCGACTGCCGTCTCAGCTAATGTGTTTACCCCATTACACCAACAGGCTTTACGGCCAAAAAGCCAAAGAGCTACCCCGCTCCTCGCACCTTTATACACACAGGATGTCAGAGGGGAAATTAATCCAACACAGAGATCTTAATCCTTAGCCGTGTTATGCTTTCGTCTAGAATCCGACAAACATCGTCGAGTCAACGCGTTTGCATTAAGTTTTATTACTTCCCGCTCTTGTAAATTATAGGTGTAATATAAGGGAGAGATGCGGGAAAAACTAAGATATTTTCCTTGTTAAGCGATAAAAATATAAGTAGGATACTCGGAGGATCTGTGGCAGTCTAAGCTTGCCAGCTATAAATCTAAGGGGAGAGTTTTCATGTACTTGAACCTGTAATGGCGTGATTATGGATGCATGATGATACGGTTCATAATGGTAGGATAATTAATCCGTTTCCTAGCAAATTAATGTTTGTAAAACTAATACAGTTAAAGAAATTATAATAAATTGATTACTAGTTTATATTTAGGACCGGTGTTTGATAAGCAGTAAAACTTACTAATGTTAAAAATCATTACCAATTGTTAAATCTGAACCAAAGGTGTCAAATTTACGATTCGATTTTCTAAATTAAACCATTAGATTAGCAAAGTGCAGTATTGATCAAACAACCGGCCCTTAGTCATACATACATTTACTATATACCGCGTATGGTACTCGTACCTGAGTACTGAGTACTTTAGCTTATTATAATAATAATAATTATCAATAAGGACACTTTCCTTTTCTCTGAAATTGTTTTCTTACCGGCGCAAAAGGTTACGTTTTTATCACAAACAACCTAGCAAACACTCGACAATGAACTCTGAAACGCGGAAGCTGACAAACGGTATGTGCAGCAAAACCGGATTCTGGAACAAATTGACTGAGCCCGGTTAGCCAGACGGCGGAAAAACAAAAATAAACCGGTACATGTCAAAGATTGAAAACGGACACGTTGAAATTTTCGTTCATCAGGATCCTTTTTTTTACGCTATTGTCTATATCTATAGCTTTGGTAGTTAAATGGTCTGGGTTGTTGACTAGGAGAAGGCTAATTGCAGTTCAAGACTCTACGGGGTTGAAGCGTATCCGAGTAACATAAGACAAGGTTATGTTGATCGAGCATACAACTTTGCAGACACTGATGGCTGACCAAATACATAGAATCGCCCATAAACACCCAAACTGGGACGACCGTGTCGGATCCATGCAGATTAAAGACACAAGTGACCCAACCTTAAGTCAGATGTATAATCAAGGCTTTTCTGTGTGCTGAAAACAGAAATCCCCGACTACTAGCTTCTTAGTCCAATAGTATTATAATCAAGTAACCTTCATGTTAACCAGACGCTTAGTATTTTTTTTTAATTTTACCGGCAGGCCTAGTTTGGGACCACTAGTTAAGGTGTATATGCCATGTTTCCTTCCGTGGAGCGTTCTGGAACATTTTTTGTCATAGTTTCAACAATTTGCGCATATGCGTTGTCTACTCGGCGTGTACATAAGGCGATGAAGGGTAAAAATCGTTAAGCGCACGTACGCTAAGGGCGCTCGACGAGTTAATCAATTAAATTTATTCATATATTGAAGCAGAGTTATATTACCGACAATTCAAGAAAAAGCTTGTTAATAACCCGCTACAAAAAAGGTGTTGCTTAACGTGTGTGTGAATTTGTGTGTCTGTATATCTCTGTCTGTGGCATCGTAGCTCCCAAACGGATAGACCGATTTGACCGTGTTTATTTTTTGAAGAAAGCTAGTTTAACCGTGATGGTTCTCAGCTAGGGTTCATCAGTTAAGCCGTTTAAGAGATATCAGGTCTGAAATAATTCAAACAAAAAGCAAGTTTTTTTTATTGTGTCGTCTAGATAATTATTGTGTTAGTTATCTACCATTTATAAAATGTTTGCCATATTGATTTATTTAAATATCCAGTGACACTTGCGAGGTTAAGACAAATCTAATGACACCTCACTCTTCGAAATTGGTCAAGCCGTTTAGGCCGTCATAACTACGAGTAGACTTCAGGGGCTCTTTTCAACTGCGTTATAACGATATCGTATTTGACCTGTTTCCGTATTGTCACCGTTTTCATAACTCGTATATCATTTACAATAATGGCGACACGATATCGTTATAACGCAGTTGAATAGAGGCCCAGGTTCTTTTCGCGATGACGTCACAATAGGGTAGTTTGGGGAGTGAATAGAACAGTGGAACAGAATTCAATATACTAGAAATATTTTTATAAATTTATCAGTTCTAACCTATACATTGATATTGCTTATTAATTTTGACCTAAGATATAAAATGTTTTCTTTTTCGCAACTGCACGTCACGTAAACACAGTCATATAAAGGTTTAATAATTTGTTCAGTTCTTTTCAATTAAAATAAAATAATGTACTTAACGAAAGAAATATCATAGTTCCTAATTATTATTTTTGTATATTGTGTTAAAAACCCCAACAACAAGCGAATGGCCGAAAAACTAAAGCGAGTTAAACTAAAAACTAAAATCTAAATATATATGAAAAGTTGAGATCTGTATAGAAAAAGGACGACGGATTTGCGACGTTGCGTAAAATGAACATTCTTAATGCAGGCCAATAAATACAAATAAATTCAAGCAACCGTTAGAAATCCTGCTTTGATTACCACAATCTTTTTAAATATGCCTAACTAAAATCTGTCGCAGTGGAAAGAAGATTTCCCTTTTGAAGAGGATATATTCTGCAAGAAGACGTAGACTAACCCCGCAAGTTATTTAGAATAACTTTTGATCTGTTACCTACGGAGACTCAGCGAAACATAATTGATCATTTAACATTTTATTCCGTTGAACATTAATAGACAAGGTTTACCACAATTCCATATACTGCCCATACTACCCTATTGTGACGTCATCGCGACAAGAGTCCGATGTCTACTCATTACCCATGATGGAACGAACATACATACAATAAAATACAATACGAATACTCTTTATGAAAACCAAAACCTTTAAAAATTAAAACAACACGGAACAGTACATTCAAGTCATAGGTATACAACAGGCGGTCTTACCGCTAAATAGCGATCTCTTCCAGACAACCTTGTAAGAGAAATGACATCAGTCAGGTAAAACGGGGTTGCCTATGTGCACTCGGATTGGAGGTCTTTATTAATTGAATAGTTATTGAATAAATAGTAGGCATTGAATAAATTATTTACTTTCTTGGCAATATAAATAATTAATCATTCCATTGTCATTTGCTTTGACCTACACAGATTCACTTGGCAAGAAAAATGCTAAAATAAAATGTCATCCACAAAAATTGAGGATAATACTTATAGTCAAAATAAAGCTTGAGAAAATAAAAATACGTGCAATACATTCAAGCTTACTCTTAATTATTATTCTAGCTACCATGTGTATTGACATGCAGTTTACTGCTTTCTCATTGTGTACGGCCATTGTTAATCGCTAGCTTACACAAATTAATGCATTGTTTCTGATGGGTTGAAGTGTAGCTTTTGTTTGAATTCTAGTGCTGTGACTGCAAATTCACCAGAGTAAAGTATTTTATCAAAAGCCGCAAACGATGTTCAAGAGGTAAATAAAAGCAATGTTGTTTTTATGTCTGGAACGTTTTCCAGTGGTCTTTTTATTTAAATCCTTTGAATATGAAACGACGCTGAAATAAATAAGGAACTTTTTGATGAAAATTGCCAGTAACAGTTTATTAATTTATTTCTAACTAATATGTAGAAAGGACTGGTCTTGGTTGATCCGTAGCGGAGACTGGGACAAAATTAAGCATTAATATTGTAATAACTATTAAATACGTAAACATAGATAATAAACCTTCGATGTATTGGCGGCCCCTAATTATAGAGCTAATATCTCTTACACAATTTAACCGATGTTCATGAAACCTAGCTAATAACCAATGTCACGTTCGTTCACGTCACACGTCATGATTAATATGGATAAGTCTGTGTTGTTTAAAATAAAAACTTACAATTATAAAAATTGTCTGAATTAAATTGGTTATATTAAATTACGAGGGCGGCTAAAAAGTTCTAAGCCTGAGGTGAGAGAAAACAATTTAGAAAAATTAAGTTATTTTTATTTTTCAATGTAATTCCGCTCTTATTTGATGTATTTCTTTCATTTATTATATAATGCTTTTATGCCGTTTTAAAATATTTTTTGCTTTGGCCTTGAAAATGCTCTTCTACTGCCGCCTTCATTTCTTCATCACTTCCAAATAGCTTTCCTCTTAGGTCTTACGCTAGAAGCTAAATCTGGACTATAGTCCTAACCTAACCTAACCTAACCACGCTCCGTATACGGAGGGTGGTTAATTTTTTCGAAGCCGATTTCCTTCAGACCTAGTCTTGCAACACGCGCGGTATGAACGGGGGCGTTTTCTTGCAAAAACAAAACGCCTTTATTGATTTTGTCCTCTCCTTTTTTCAAGTATGGCTTGACGCACTTGTCTCAATAGCTCAGAATAGCAAGTTACATTTACTGTAGAGCCTTTTGCTAAATAATCTATCAAAAGAATTCCATCCGCGTCCCAAAACATTATGCTATTAGCTTAGAGGCCGATTTTTGCACTTTAAACTTCTTCGGCGGCATTTCACCCTTCTCAATCCACTGCATAGACTCCAACTTACATTTAGGATCATACTGTCTGACCCACACAGATACCCAGACAATTACGTTAAACATATAACACGCCTCTTTTTGCATTGGGCGTTAGGTATTGCGATATAACCGGTAATGAAATACTAAGTACATGTTTACGTGACTCTAAAAAGGAGGTTTTAAGTAGGGCGCGCTTAATTTTAATAAAGTCTGTAGGTACGCTCTAATTTCAGTTTTAATGATCGGTTTAAAAATGCATGCACACGGTTGAGATTCGTAATTACAGGGGTGGTGGATGCCATTTTTAATTGTTGTATTTTTAATCGCAGTTTTTGAATCTTTGCTTGGAGTTAATGCAGTAATGTGGTAGCTGTGCCTGAATGTTTTTTTTTTATTTTACCTGACCGCGTCAGTTGGTTATGTTTTTCTATAGTAGTGTAGTGTTGTGTGTGTTGTTTATTGTGTGTTTTTGTTGTGTAAGAATGTGTATTTCTTTGGCACGCTTTGCAGTGTTAACGGCTTGATGGATTTAAACTTGTCATTTAGATTCTGCTTGTGGGATATATTTTTTTACAAAGTAATGAGCGGGAAGTAATTTTTTATATTATTTACAAGACAATATCAAACAATGCAGTTGGTTGACAAAGCTTGGTTTTTATTATTATTCTTGTGTATCGGGGACATTGGGCTAATTCAGATTCAGATTTTATAACTCAATATAAATTACTCGGTTAAAAGTCCTATAGCGGTTCCTTATTAAGTATCCAGATAATTTTAGGCTACGGTTCCATCACTTTTGGGTATTTGTATCATGATCAGGAATTTTAAATTTTAAATATAATTAACACTAGCATTTGTTTTCGACCTGTCTCTCAATATACTTATTAGTTTTTTACACAAATGTCACATTATTAATCAAAGTAGATATGCAAAGATAATTTTCTATTGTATATTTTGTAAAATGCATGGTACTGTAATTTCATTTTATTGTTTCATATATTACATCACCTGCTTTCTAAAAATAGTAAAGTAAAAAACAATCAGTGCAAATGTAGACCAGGTAATAAGAACGAAAACTCGGAAAATTGTACAGAAATTCCCAGCACATAGTCCAAAGAAGAAATTTGCCCGTACAAGTCAGCGTTACACATAAGCGTATATGAATTTACGAGCAATTACAATGCTGCGCAACTTTGCAGACGACATCTATTGCCTACGTGAGCAAACTGGCCGGATTGCAAGTTTCATAATATCCCTCGCACTTAAGATCGATTGGAGTTGATATAAACTTTGTGACGCTATCTGTGCTGGATTTTTCATGTGTTGACTTTGCTAATACTTAAATAGGTGAACTTGTACTTTATTTTGTATTATGCGTCGATTTTTTTTCAAGTTGTGGTGAATAGAATTTGTTTAGAGCAATTTGTTAAGGCCTTTGGACTCATTCAATAATTAAATAAATTGTCAGTACCTACGAGTACCTAAAAAGATTATTTGTAATAAATGATTGAAGCTAAAAGTTAAAGATAATACTTTTTAAATTTGGAATAAAAAGTATCTTAAATATTTTTAATTAAATACTTATTATCATTACCACAGTCTTTTATAGTTATATAATTACTTTAATGTACGTAAAATAACGTAGTGATGCGAATAAATAACATCATACAGACATTTGCATCTTTAATTCTTCGTTAACTGATATCCGCGGTTATTTGAAAATCATTCAAAGAAATGAACCCATATAGCAATGTCCATGCAATTTTATTGACAACGTAGTCTATGCTGTTTATTTATGAAATGAGAACAACCATTAAACAAAATCATTTGAAGCTAAAAGTACCTAAACTAACAGTTTTAGAATATGGCTAAGAACAGCATTGCAAAATATCTAACTCCTATAGTCATATTCATTAACATTGGAAACATCATATCGTCTTTGTAATAGCTTACATGTTGGCGCGTATGTTCTCATAATATCTTATGTTAATATTAGCATGATATAAATCTAGTATCAGATTTTAAACGATTGTCTAGTGACTGTGATCATGATAAGCTACTAACCCGTCATTCAAAATGATAGCAAAATTATTTTCCTACGTGCCATAATGTAGCCCCTTTTAAAATGCAAATCATGTCAGCTAATAGGCGTTGCATTTAATTAAGTTTTATCCTGCGTTGTGTTAAAATCACGACCGTGGTCTGTTCGAGGTTAATTTGTCGACTGACAATTTGCAAATTCAATTGCTCGTGCGCAATCCGACTAATAATAAACTAATTAAACATTTGACTCGGCGCCAGGTTCAAACGAAATAGTTGCGGATCAGAACAGATAGTGCGATGTTATTCCGGATTTAATTCGGGTTGGAAACCATAACTTTTACCTGTTGTAACCATTGCTAAGCAGAAATCACCTTGTTTACGTTTAAGATCAAACTAAAGACACTACTATATTTATTAATACAACAAACATTTGAAAATGTGCGTTTGCCCACGAGGGGCAAATTTGAATATCAGAATATTATAAATTCAGAGCCCATGTAGACACAAAGTTAAGCTAGAGAATTAAGATTTAATTTGTAAATTTGATGCACACATACATAGAATACTTACGGTCTTGTATAATCTAATATAATGTTTAATGATCAAATTATTGTAATTGTCTAAAGTTTTCAATGTAATTTTAATATTTATTTAAATGTAACCTCTCCATGGCTGACGTTGGGTGAGCTTAAATCCAGCCAAGCTGTCCTCTCACACCTTTTTCATTTCACATTTAATGAAATAAACGATTTGAATTTGAATTTTGAATTTGATAAAATCATTGTTCTTTTACAACTTTTCTTTAAAGTTTGATTCCTCAATCAATAATAGGCATGATGACAGTAATTAAAAACTACTAAAATACTATATTTATTGAATAAAACTTGAAGCTTGGAATATTAAATACGCATTGTTTTTTTATTATAAGTGTGAATAATATTTATTTTTATAAAATAAAACTACAAAATAAGGCAATCCGCCATGATATCTTGAACACCAATCAGAGCGCATGACGTCACGCTTAAGTAAACGCATACGGAACACGCACGAACATCTTGTGTTTTTATTATTTTTGTTTAAATACCGAGTACTATTTAATGAATATTATTAATTCGAATATAAAATAACACGAATCATGGATCAAGGATTTACTAAGGCAAACAGCGCTAGTTTGCCTAGAATCGACATAATAATGCTGGAAGAGTTTTTGTCATCAAATAAAGACTTTTGTTCAGCAGAATTTAGAAATGTTAAAACTTCTATGTAAGGATATTAATAATAATTAAAAACTTTATAATTTGAGTTATAAAATAATTCCCTAAAATATACCTTTGACGATGTATTTCTTATCAAGTTATTTTTAAGGTTATGTTATTGAAATCTATTTTTATAATGCTTTTACCCTTTATAATATTCCATATAATTATCCATATCATTATGTAACTGAAATATGAATAAAATACGTAATACATATCAAAGCAATGAGAGATGAAACTTAACCTCGAAATAGATTGTTTATATTTTTACATTTAGACCTCGTACAAAATATTATTACCAAATACTATATACTAGAATCTACAAAAGTATGTAAAAACTTAGGTCAAAGTGATCTTCACAAAAATAAAGGTGAGTACTGGGCAATATTTATTTTGAATCTCGCCTTGCAAGTTTAAGCCACTTGTTTCGTATTGTTTTATTTTGAGGAACGAACACAAATAGCTTATTAGGAGTTTTTATGGATGTATTCTCACACTGGGGGACCCCACACCACCTATACACTTTCGAATTCATATTTAATAACACAAAAGAACTAAATTCTTGCACGAGCGCAGCGCGTTTACGTTTTGATTACTTAAACGTGACGTCACAAGCTACGCCATGACACTAACAATCGTTTTAGGGGGAAATTTAAATTATTATTTTAAAATTGCATTTTTTGGGTTTCGTACAGTTATTCGTACACGTATATTGTATAGGAGTCCCCCTTAAATATTTATTCTTAAAGTGAATATACAACAAAATATTCTATGAATATTTCAAGCTGTTGCCATTATTAATATCGAGCAAAAAACGACAAAAAAATCACGTTTGTTGTATGGGACCCCCTATTTATTTTATTATGTTTTTAGTATTTTTTGTTATAGCGGCAACAAAAATACTAGCAATCACGGTTCATGAGATCCCTTATAGTTTCGCCATGTCCGTCCGTCCGTCCGTCCGCAGCCTAGCGCAGAGACTCTTTGTACTATAAGCTGCAATTTGGCATGAATATGCATATTAGTCACGCCAAGAAAGTGATACAATGATAGGTAAAAAAATTATATGTTTTAGGGTACCTCCACTACAGGTAACTTGGGGATGTATTTTTTTTTCGTGTTCCCTATAGTGCGGGATGTCGTTAGATAGGTCTTTCAAAAATATTACGGAGTTAAGGAAACAGTTTTTCGATTACGTTATCCGTTTATGAAATATTAAGCTCTTTGAAGCGCTAATTTTTGTTAGACTCAAGTGTGTAGAGCCAAAACTACAATACGAAAAAAAAAAAAACTTGAATGAAAGAACATATTATAACGAATTTTAAAGGAAATCTATCACGACTAAGTAGACATCATTGGTTCTTGAGATACAGGCGATTAAAGTGTTTATACCTACTAAAATCATCTAAGATGGCACCAATTGACTTTAAATAGAAAATTGTTATTACTTGTTGATTTTTATGTTTGTAGTACTTAATGGCTTCGGAACCATACACTGAGCATGGTCCGACTGGTGCTATAAATGTGGATTTTAGAAGACACCTTCCAGTCAAAGTCATATACGTTCCTCAGACTTGATCTACTTGCTTCTAATTGTTTATGTACCATCTGATCGGTCTTAGAATTATCTGCATGTGTAGTGCTTTGTTACTTAATCGTCATATTCGAACTACTGCTCTAATATGTCAAAGGCGTTATGACTACATAAGGTACTAATTTACTAAAGTATGCAGGTATAGGTACTCATAAAGCCGACTGTATCTATATATTTATATTTGACACGATAAGTGCTTTCGACTGTGTAACAACATTTCTATGATACTACCTTACTGAAAATAATAATATTAAAGTAGGTCAAGTAGGGAATAATAAATAGTTTTGTGTAATAATAATTAATTGTTTAATTTTGTTTTTTCTTTTTTGTTTCAGGTAATTTCAATTTGCTGCCTTGTACCCATTAACTAACTGGTAACGGTCATTCCTGTTATGTCGCGCCGATGGCCGATTTGCTAGATCAATTTCCCAAAATCATTATTTTAGTAGCAGAATTTCCATTCGCATTTTTATACGAATCTAGTTTTCACGTCGTGTTTTTCTCCTGCTTCATTTTTCTGGTCGCATTTTTTCCCATTCCAGAATTCAATCAAATATTTCTGGGTTTGGCCCTTCCGACCTGCTGCAAGACTAACATTACCTAAATTTAATATTCTATATAATAGAGGGGAAATTTCCGACTTGGTGAAAACCGGATCGGGAAAAAATGCTGGTATAAAATTTACGTCTGAGAGGAAAATATTCACGGAAATTTATCTAATAAGACTATACAACGTGTTACAAAATAATCCGTAAAAAATAAATTACGAAAGTAGTGTCAACCCTAGTATACTGTATACTTACCTAAGATACTGAACTGACGTTATTTAATAAGGGTTGACACTACTTTTCTAATTTCTTTTTTACGGATTATTTTGTAACACGTTGTATAAACAAGTCTTTTTAGGGTTGTTGGTATTTCTGTAGCTCTGCCTACTCCACTCCGGGAATGAAGGCGTGATGATATGTATGTATGTTATTAATTGGTGCAAATACTCTTTAAAGGACTTGGTGAGTCGTATTTCTCTCTTACTCGCTCTTATTCCTTATTATGCTGGTATAACAGAGTTTACCCAAACCCAAAATATTCTTATAAGCTATTACTTTGTACTTGTATTAGGACCAACTCTACCTATACGAGCTTAACGTTTGTATAACGTGATAGTTAAACTATACGTTAATCTAAAACATTTAATTATATTGACTGACTCAAAAGAGAAAAAGTCCCGTTTGAAACATGATGACTTGATGATGTACAATAATAACCCCTAGTTAATTATAATACAATGGCATTTATTACCCAGCGCAGTGCAGATCGTTACCCCAAATGACTCCAGTCGAAACTTTAGGTGTCCCATCCCTTTCACACATCATTCAAAACCTTATCGAGAGAGAGGGATGGGTAACATCGAACTTTTTCAAAATAGGCCTGTTTGGTATTTGTCCAGACTAACAAATTGGTAACTCGATACTATTGAGATTGGCGAACCTAATCCGGTGAGGGCTTCGGTGTATTTTAGCGCAGCTTAGGATGATTAAAATTTCTATTTATATTTTTGTTTTTGTGAGGGGTGCTTTTTCTATCTTTTTTTTATACGAGTAAGTATGCTGTTGTTAACGCAAGTTTACGTCGCTGGGTGTCATTTGTTTGTCTTCGTTGTGAGGCAATACGATACAATATAAAACAATACTCTTTATTACGCACCACAGAGTTTTTCAATCAAAACAAATAATAACAAGCAAGGCAAGTTGGGATATGTCCATTGGTTAGGAAAAAACTAGCATCCTCGGGATAGTCAGATCTTAAATCTGTACTCAAATTAAATGTTGAGTCGAATGTGATTTCAAATAGATCTAAATTTTGTAGAAACGATAAAAAAATGGATGGTACTGAACGCACTTTTAAGACACAATAATACGTAATATGTAAGGTCCTTAATACCAGCATGCAAAATACAAATAACCACCAACAACTGCATGTAATAATTGTTCAATTTATTTCAAATCGATCACTTAATAAAGAACAAGTCGAAATTAATCGTAATGGACGCCTCTGATGAAAATCAGCTGTTGAGGCTTTTTCACACCTTATGAATTTTGCAATAGATTAAATATACATAAAATTATACAATTTAATTAATTTATCGTTCACTCCGCTAGTGACAGCTTTGAATATAGTCTTATGATCCCGATCTATGCGGAACCCTTTACCCCTTACTCTTATTCTAAGCAAAATGTTATACTTTGTAGCAATAAAGCACTAGTGCTAAGCGATCTCCATATACAAAGTGTTACAAAATAATTCGTAAAAAATAAATTACGAAAGTAGTGTCAACCCTTGTATACTGTATACCTAAGATACTGAACTGACGTTGTTTAATAAGGGTTGACACTACTTTTGTAATTTATTTTTTACGAATTATTTTGTAACACGTTGTAGACCGGGATCTTTCCGATGGTATTCGCTTACGTGATAAGTGTCAAAGGGTTAAATAAATTCAAGTATATATTTTGCTTGTCTCGTATTAAGGTCTCATCAGTTTAAGTAAAAATACTACGAATTTTTGACACATTAAGAGCCTGGTAAAAAACATGTCAAAGAAAAGAATAAGAAACGAAACGCGTGTTGAGACTGGCAACTCACTCAAGATAATTTTACCTATAAAGTTAAAGTATCAAGGTCGATATTGGTTGACGTATCGAGTCTGTTCAAGTCGCTTGCAACCTAAAACCACTAGCCACTCTAACGCTGTGATACAATTAAGGCTCCTTGCAATATGATTAATTACTGTACGTCAGTGCCAAGTGATTGTTAGCCCTGTTCGCTGCCGTAGTATCGTTTGTCAAAGTAATTTATTTACTAGCGTACTGTGGTGGTATTATTTCCTGCTCGATCGAGCTAGCCTGACTAACAAGCCTAGGTACGTGACGAACTATGTCCACAAATTTGGTTTGTTGGAACCCTAGGTGTAAGTCTTCCCTTGACCCTGTTAGCCGCCATCCGCGTCACGCCTTACGTCGCGTCAGTATGCTTTCCTACTATTAATAGGGTCTAAATTGGTCATTTCACACATTACCAATACCAACCAAAATTTTATTTATTTATTTATTTATTCATGATTATAGGCATAGTTCTTCAAAAAGTATAGCGATTTATGAGAGATCATACTCGTAGCCCTAAAAATTTAGACACAGATACCTGAACGATTATTACGAGGGCACAGTTCTAGTTGAGTTGGGTAAATCGACTGCATTTGCTTTCGCTACGTAGGAGAATAACACCACTGCTCCGACGGCGGTATTGACGTATAACGTCGAAACTTCATTTAACTAAATTAGACGACGCCGCAAGTCAATAACGACTGTACAAAGCCTGCTTGGGAAATATTGTTTTTGAATAGCTTGCTAGTCTTAATTAGTTTTGTTAAAGAACATTAAATTGCTTTACTTTATAAAGTGTATTTTTGTTCTATCATGCTCACAAATAAATTCTATGAAGATTTTGATATTGAATTTTTGCTTTCATTCAAGCAAAATGACAAAAATATCGTAACACGTTAGTTATGTATTCATACATTTATTTGGCGGGATTGTGGCCATATGGATAATAGTGCTTTTCACTGGTTACACCACGCCGAAAAGCTTATATGCGTTATTTCACCTATCATTTGAAAATCGCCACATGGGGACTGGCAAAACGAAAGCAAAATTTGCTATACATAACATCACGCCTTCATTCCCAGAGTGGGGTAGGCAGAGCTACAGAAATAACAACAACTCTAAAAGATTTATTTATAATTCCGTAACCACTTTTTGCACAATCAGGCCAAGAAATTTACTAACGTATTAGTGACAGGTTGCATGTCCATCGCCTAATTCCCTTACAGCCGGTTCCTATATTCAAACCGGTTCCTATATTCATTCGATGTAATATCCTCACAGCTCCTTGCCTATACATATTCGAGGTATGCACATTTGTACATAAATATAAAAATCAGTTTATCGAGACACAACAACTGAGTCCTCGAAAAGTTAGGGTACAATATAAGTATAAACTACATAAGCCAGCTGCAAAACTAGCATTGACTTCCAAAAATACCTATTCGATGTGCGTTACAGTATATAATAAGCTACCTGATATTTTTAAAAGTAAGAATCTAATGATATTTAAGAAAATGACGATGGCATGGTTGACTATGAAATCTTTTTATAGCATTAATGAGTTCCTAAATGAGCAAATTTAAATGTGTGTTTCCTATGAAATTTATTCTAAATTATTCTAAATAATGTAATTTTCATGATGAAAATTTGTACGCCAGTCTATTGGCAAATTGTGGAGAGACTATGTTATACCTTAACACCATGTTGTACACCCATTTTTGACAAATAAACTATTCATTCATTCATTCATTCATTCATACCGCGGATAGATTAGGTGTTACTTCTAGTCAAAAATTGACGCATATTGTACGTAGCAACTGTCAAATTTTGACTCCAAGTATCCTAATCTATCCGCGGTTTTGAATATAGGAACTGGACATTAGTCGCCTCCTTATGACATCCACGGGAAGACATGGAGAACAAGGCAACCACACGGGACCAATTTTTAATTTGGTATGAGGGACTAAATTCATGAATATTAAACAATAATGTACAGAATAATGACGAAATTACTATTATTGATGTCAAATAAATATCATTGTAATGGTATTGTGTAAGCAAAATATAGCGACCTTTAATTTTGTACAATAATGGCACAGTTATTTTAATTAATCCTTATACTGGTAAATGTATGGTCTTAATCCGACAAATCAATCGAAAACTAAAAAAAAAATTCAGTCCCCAAAAAACTGGAGCTGAATCGGCCAATAGTTAAATGTGAGAGATTCCTTGTAGAGATTAGTTCATCTTTTCACTACATTTATTTCAATAATTTTAGTGGTTAATTACGTAATGGTCATATTTTAGTACAGTAAAGTGTTACCATAGATACAAAATCCTCAAAGTTACATGTGGTGACTTTTCCACATTTTCGGACCTTGATTAATCTTTATGAAGATTAAAATGTTGTTATTCTGTTTTTTACATTCATTTCAAGGACAGGAAATTTTAGCCCCAATCAGCCATCTCTGTTTTATGTGTAATGTGGCTTTTCTACACACATACACACAACATCAAGCCTTCATTCTTAGAGTGGGGTAGCCAGAGCTACAGAAATATCAACAATCTATAAACACTGGTTTATAATTTTGTAACCACGTTTTGCACAATCAGTCCAAGGCCAGGAAGTTTACTAGTGTATTGACAGGTTCAAGCCCACTATAAAGCCTTATTCCCTTACGACATCCATGGGAAGACATGGAGTGGCACTATTCTAACCCGGCTTTCCTATTGCCACTTAAATCTAGCAAATGTATGGGCTGTGTAGGGAACCTCAGTTCCGATACCTTGATCACACCGTCTTGAGCCTTCTAACCAGGCCCATCGTAAGGAACTCGTCGCAGTGCCGTATCATCATTTCTATAATAAGAAAATCAACACAATGTTTTACCAATACCATGTTTTTCATGACGTGGGGAAGGCAAACGATCAAACAGGTAACCAAATGGAAAACAGGATCTGAGACCCATGGACATTTGCAATCTCAAGACTACAATCTCATGATCCTAAGACTGCAGCTGCTACCCATTATGACCAAGATGGAATACCTCTGTGCCAGTCATTACACCGTCGGTCTTATCCCCATACCAGGACACAACGAAGCGTACATTGCTGCTTGACAGTTTCTGTAGCATGTAGTTTAAAGGATAAAATGGTGGTGATAGATCCTGCACAGGGCCCCACTACCACTAAAATCGAATTACCTGTAATTTTGCATGTTTAAAAATTTGCATGGATGAACACAAGCCCACAGAACATAATTGTACGCTATGGATGGTTTTGTTGTGGGCGCGCAGCACGGTATTGTGAGGTTTTACGATCAGCATATTATTGTTCCATCATGGGAACTGAGCGGCATTACACACCTGCTACATATATTTGAAATATTACTACTTCGGAGTTAATCACACCACTGGCAATTTCACCATAATTATATAATAAAACTAGCTGTTTCCCGCGGCTCTGTCCGCGTAGAAGTCGTTTATCGCTATTCCTTTGGAAAACGCCAAATATTTCAGGTTAAAAAGTACTCTATCTTTCCGCGGGACTCAAACTATCTCCATACCAAATTTCATCTCAATCAGTTCAGTGGTTTATCCGTGAAAGCGTAACAAACAGACAGAGTTACTTTCACATTTATACTATTAATATGGATATTATATTAGCCGAAAATGTCCATTGTTGGACATAGGCCTTAACGAAGCATTTTCACGACAACACGAGAGACACTTCATTTTACAGTTATAATTTTACTCTCAAAACTCGTAGATAAAAATCGAGCGTTATACATACAAGGTTAAATAAAAAATGACACAATTCCAAAAAATATTTTTTTGTACATACTTAATCTCATTAATTTGTGTAATTAAAATATTGTATTTCATAAATCTAATTTAGAAAATTGAAACAAAGATACAACGCCGATGGAAACAAACCCGAAAATCCAATATAACCACTCAATCATAATCTCCCCGCAGCTGAAACTCGATGATTACCATAAAATGAACTGCCGATACGTCTTCACAAAGTAACTTACTGTTATGAGAAGTTAAACGCGCAATTTGCATGGAAATTATATCGCGTCCGCTTGTTCATAGGAAATTTTACTAATTAAAACGCCTTCGGAACGGGGATTCCGTTCCAATTAAAAGTTTCTCAGTTTCCCAGTGTGGCGGAGGAAGCTATTGTGTAGCAATTGATAATTTGGACGGCCATGTTGTATTTAACGTTTTGTTCTATTAAGGCAGCCCCAGTCGAAAAAGTAACCTAGTTTTATTGTATGAGTATCTTTTAAGCGGACCTCAAAATAGCATGTACCCTTAGGGTTTTGTTTTTCAAGTTATCAATTACGACCTATAAACATATTGCCAAGTAAGCTTTTATCTACATGACAATATTGTCTCTAAGCTGCCAATAAAATATTTTTAACTACTAAATGCAAAATATAATAATTGATATGTTTGAAACTTTTGCTTTTGTTGTAACTAGATAATGTTTGTTTTACCGACGCGACTCCCAGAAGTCATCGGCAATCAGGCAGAATTGAGTGAGCAAGAGAAGTTCCATCAACCCTTTACTCAAAAAAGCGCATGCGGAAATATAGATGATTAATAAAAATGATATCAGCAGAAGGTTTTATAAGAAAACATCATGACTCATCTAGTTCATGAGACGAAAATCCCTTGACTTATGTGAAAAAACACCTCTCAAAAGATTCTCGGCAAAATAAATTCATTACAACAAAGCCGTCTAGTTTACGAACAGCTCTCAAGGCTGTCCACTACACCGGAGCTTACCAGAATGACCGACACGGCAGCCACCGTAAAGCTGACGAGATTATGGCGTGTGTTGACTTAGTAGGTTTGACTTTGGTTTACTTATTCATGAAAATCCGTGTAGTTTGTAAAGGATTACATAATAGGAACTTCGATTTGTTTTAGTCTTACGTCGTGAAAATTTCTTAAAAACATATAATATCACGATACTTCACTTCTTCACTTTGATAATGCATGTACATACACATTACATCACGCCTTCATTCCCGGGGTAAGCAAAGATAACTCAAAAAAGGCTTGTTGATTATTCTGTAACCACATTTTGCACAATCAGGCTAAGATTTACCAGTGTATTAGTGACAGGTTGCAAACCCAGCACCTAACAGCAATATAAACCTTTATTCCCTTATTCGCCTCCTACGACATCCACGGGAAGATATGTAATGGCTTTAACCCGGCAACTACACGAGCTCAAAAACAATGCAATTTCCGAAGTTGCACGCAAAGGAGAATTCTTTACGTAGGTTCTGACTTTTGTTTGACCCAAATTATTTGAAAAATATTGACTGACGCCTTGGTCACAACTTTGTGCTTACAGTAAAGCGCGTGCGGCGAAAGGAAAAAAACAAATGCTTAGAAAACGCCTCATTGCTGAGCGGTAGCGCTGCGTGGCAGCTTTCGTACGTGTATATCTCTTTCCATTTGTTTATTCCGACTATCACCTCCTACTGCCGCTCAAAGTCACGACCACGAAAAGTTAAAAACAAATTAGAAAGAAAGAAAAACATTAATTCGTGACAAACAAAAAGTAACAAAAAAAAATGACATGAAACAAAAGACCTGGGCCTCTATTCAGGTGCGTTAAAACGATATCGTGTTTGACACGTTTAAGAATCGTTTATGTCACTGTCGCCATTATTGTAAATGACATAAGAGTTATCAAAACGTTGACAATACGGAAACAGGTCATAAACGATATCGTTATTACCTTGTAGAATTCTAGCCCTGTGTTGTCACGAAATGGTTCCAACTCAGCGTTATGCTAGCATTCAAACCAGCGCGCTGATCTTCCGAAATTAGAGTAGAGTCACTGGCCCTTTAATCTACTGGGTTGCCTCAAGAACGGAATATTATTGAAAACTAAAGAAGTATCTGATCGCTCTTTCATAGATTAACAACTCTATTGAAAGTCTTATCGAACTTGGGACATTGGTAGCTAATTGAACGAATGATAAGGAAGTGTCTTCATCATGAATATGCATGCAGAGGGTAAGTGCCGCTGGAAAAGGTTTCACTTATTAAGTCGAAGGCAATTAAACTAGCGATTTATATCACTGCAATTAAATGACTATATCATCAAACAATATCAGACAAAAAAAATGTTTAGCAATAAAAAACTCATTTTATTCTTTTGCAAAAAGTTGGTAATAGAGTCAGGAACGAATGTTTTTTTTATTAATAACTGTTGTTGTTAGTTGTTGTAACACTTATAAATAATACCTAATATGTTACCGACGCGTTTTTATCCTTTTTTCTTCTCGGTTTCTTATTTTAGTATGTACTATTCCTGTTATCCCAGTAGTATTGTATTACTACAATAACTGTAATTTCTCTATTACAATGCAAAGCCGGCCCTTAACAACGGAAATGTATTCGTCTTCCGTTGAAGAATAGCTGCATTGCGATTCCCAAAACGAACTTGAAGAGAGGACGACGTACCTATTCGGATCAAATCGTCCACGATTGTCATTCCGTCCTGCTTACGCCTACAAATCTAGTGCGAGACAGGCATTGTTGTCGAATCAATAATTGAAACCCGGAACAGTTCAAGCAAAAGGTTGTAGCCGAATTCCTGGATGGTTGCCAGACATTATCGGATTTATATAAAAGATGGAAATTGAGGTGGGAAATGGCGGCCGTAACGTCACCCACAAAAGTATGAAACCAAACTAAAACAAAGAAAATTGTATTATTATACAGAACTCTCCTATTTTTCTCCAAAATAATGATCTATTTTGTGTCGTTTTCGCATCGGCGTTTTTGTTTGTTTGGACATCTTACGATCTTTTTATTATCCTGTTGTTTTCCCATAAATTCTTAGCGACAGAAGAAAAGCACGAGTTAAAATACCACTAAAACAGTAAAACTGATACGTCAAATTCTTATTATAGCAAAGTTAAAACTTTTTATTGCAGTGGCAATATTATGCTGTTGTTACCTACGTTATTTCCGCATATAAATGTGAAAACATCACCAAACGCAAACCCTCACCTCATTATAATTATATTTTTGATTTTGCTTTTGAAATAAGCGTGGGTGCCCTTTAATGTTAAAGGCGGAATGGTTAAAGTCTTCAACGGTACTAATGTCAGTAAGCGTCAGAGCCTACTTACCTCAGGAACATATGAATATTGTATTCATTGACCTTCATACTATATCCATCAGTCAAGTGCGAGTGAGACTCCCGCACCGAGTATTATATTCTGATTTGAAATCGAATCAGCGCGAGTCCAACTCACACGATTTTTTAGTATTTGTTGCTTTTTTTCAGAATTTGTACTATAATCAATACCAATACCTTTATGATTGCCGTTTTTACAATAAGTACAACATAAATAAAAATACGTTTAAATGGGGACCCATACAAAAAACGTTTTAAATTCTTAATTTCTTAACCATTTAAAAAAAAGATAGTAAATCCGCTGTAATAAGAGATTAAAAAAACTAACTCGTTATCTTTTACGTTTGGAACGGGTTCCGTTATTGTTTTCGTTGAAATAAAAATGTAACCTCGTAAAACAAATCCGCTTTCCTTTCCTCGTTCATGGCCCCAATCTGTAGGGCCCTGAACGCCTACATCTGCTGTCAATTTTGTTAAATCAGGGGCTTATTAAAATTGTACGCGTTCAACTCGACTGTGCAAACTTTAATAAGGTAAATTCAAATCTCGAGACGTCAAAATACTCACCTGAATAATTAAAGGTATTGTATTAAAACGGATTCCGAGTGAAGTTTGTTTTTAAAGGGAGCGCTGTCGACGGGTTGACGTGAACAGAAGTGATGTGAAGAACCTTGAGATTTCTCTCTGAAGTGTTTGTACCTTTGAAAGCTAAACGTCGTGTAAAACGCTTTTAAAGACATTCTGTTTTAATACTTAGTCGCGTAGGTAGAGAAACTTCTTACCCGAACTTCCTTCGAAGCGGCGCAGTATTCGCGCTGGTGGGTAAGACAGCCAATGAAATGGCTGGCAAAGGGGCATTGCTCAACTCTGCTCGTGGCATAACCACAATATAGTATCTTTGCTTCTAAAATACTGGACTGATGACTGATTGGAAGAGAGGATTGGAGCTTGGCGAAGGTGGGCACGCTTTTAGAGGCAAGTTAATTTTTACTTCCAGACCGACTGACGATAAAAAACATAAAAGACGTTTTGATTATACGAGTATAAACCGTTAGACGTCAATACAAGTTGAAAAATGGTTTGTATTTCTCTTTTGCGGTGGGTATTATTTATAAGCTGTTTTGTATGATGTTAACGTTACATAAGTTCTAATTTAATTGTCAGTAATTGCGGCAAAGTTGAAAACAATACGTCAACATGACAAAATAAATATGGTTTTACCGAATAGAATAGAGGCTCTATGGCACTACAAAAAATAACCAAATGCTATTAATTAACTTACTACAAACTTAACAAAGTGCAAAACTGAATTGTTCAGTATATTGCGTCGGTTATTAAAGTAATGGCATCAGCAGACGCAAACTTGAGCGTAATGAGTACGCCGATATGAAGCGAGTTGGCGTCGCGCTGTACTGCGACGTGTTTCAGGCTGGGAAATGAGCGGGGACTTAGATACCAACAAAATACTGTATAACGATAATGAAAAACAAATACACCAGGATTGTAGCAGGTGGAAAGAAGTGGTCTCTGCCTACTCCTCTGGAAAACAGGCGTGATTTAATCACGCCTAATCGCGTTTTTTAATGTAATCTTAAAAACGTCTAATTCCATTATATTCCCATTTTCATGATCTCACCAAATACAATTTTATGTATATGGATCATGAGATTGGAAGCATATTGGAATAAGCCGTAAATTCACCAGTATTATGAAAAATCTATTTATAAAGAAAAGAAAGAAAGAAAGACATTTATTTAAGAATCACAATACAAACTTTAGTACATCCCGTATGCAATTCTACACGGTAAAAAAGTGTTGCCTTTGACGTGTTTTATATTGTCAACGTTTTGATAACTCTTATTTTCTTTATAGTAATGGCGGCCGAGTTAAAACAATAGGTACTAAATCACGTCAAACGCAATATCGTTTTAACCCGTTGGAATAAAAGCCCAGGCCCGGAGCATGGCCGCCTATACGATGTGGATAACACATCTCTTACTATTGCACTGACATACTGGTCAAAAAGTGATAGATGTGTTATCCACGTTTATCCACATCGATAAAGGCGACCATTCTACGGGCCCAGGTCGCTTGTCCGCCAATCTCCAACCTAGTTGTACCTATTTTAGGAATCTTATCGTTTTATTAGACGTACCAATGCCCTGCACTAGTCTAAGCTACGGTCTTTTTAAATAGTGTAGTGTCTAGTAATTTATGAAAGGAGTAAAGTTTGTTCTACGACATGAGACGATATGGCAACGCTTAAGCTAATTTAGAACCATACTAGCAGCGTGACGTGACATGCTCCACGCTAAGAGCATTTCTAATCATACTCGATACGTGAACATATTCTCCAAGTACCAGTAGGCACTATGAAGCTGAGATTTTGCGTCGCGCAAACAGTGACCATCAAAAAAAATACGACACAATACTTAGTAGGATTTAATGTCAGTTGCGACTATCACCTACACACAAAAGCAAACTTATGATTGACGCACAAGAATTATACCTGCATAAAAATTACTGCGAGGCATGTCCGACAGTGGCTACTAGGTGGTTTACATTTTTTGTTACTTTCAAGTTACATGCAAGCCATTATGAGACAATCAATCGGACATTTCTTGCAGAAATTCTCTTGCAGGTGAAAGTGAATTTCTTCTTTTTGATTGTTTTAAGCTCCGCTTGTTTCATAGCCGAACGCGATGTCGCGTTGAGTTCACCGCATGCCACAGATTTATACTGTCGTTACTCCGTTGCCCCGGCTCGATGTCGATACTAATTTGATAAGGCTGTTCCCCGTTTATGACCGAGGATTATTAACGGCTAAAACTTACTTTCATCCAGTTTAGTTTTATCCATCCACTTAGGTTATGGAGCGTCTGATTCATGAATTTTGCTCTTTACGAGTTTTTGATGATGATCGATGTAGTTCGGGGTGACCTGGTTCCGTAATGTATTTATTATGTTTGTTTCTGGTACGGCTGTTTTGTCACTGTTTAAATAACTTTGTTTATTTACGTATAAAATGTTCGGTTCGTGGGAAGGTGCCAATCGTTTTGCGACACAGTAAACCAAGTATTTCATACGTAGTATACTTAGTTTTAATATTAAAGGCACGTATACTTTCCAGTACTATGAACATGGTATTATGAATAGAGATATTTTCGTGTAGCATGAGAGAAAAAAGTGTTAAGTTTTACATTCCAAATATTTGTTAACAACGTGAACTATCAAAATAAATAAGGTAACTATGGTTATAACAATGATAAAAACAAATTTATAACTGCATTTGAACAGCTTAAATATGAAATGAGCCATGAAATCCGAAGTTTTAACTGATTGCCCGTACAAAAACGTTCTCTCGGTTCCACTTCACGCATTGTTCCCTAAGAATAATTCGAGCCACCGCCCATTCCTCTTTGCTCAACTAAAAAGACGTAAGTTCCTAGGAAATTGAAGCATATAAGTTCTTTTAGATGGAAAGGTAGTCTGTCGGATAGAAAAAGAAAAGTAATGGCACAGATAGCCTGTCATCTTTGTAATGTGGAAGAGAATGTTCAGTTATTAAAAGGCCTTGCCCAGGCTCTACCTATATAATGCTTCGTCTTCTCTTTGAATCAACGCTGATCTAAGGTAGGTACATAATATAATTTTCAAGGCCTCTATTCTACTGCGTTTAGAATCGTTAATGATTCCGTAGCCACTGGTGTAAAGACATAAAAGTTATAAAAACGTTGACAATACGGAAACACGTCAAAGAATGTAGAATCCCAGCCCTTCAATCATGCTCGTACACTATTTTTAGTCGAGCTAATTGTAAAGTATACATATAGAAAAACGTGATAAAAATCTCAGCTAGAATTTTACTAGCGTTGTCTTTTATTTTTAGGTTGTTTACACTAGTTTTATTTTCATATTTTTATACGTCTCTCAAAATTTCTAAATTTGTTAATGGTAATTGACTGATAGCGACTAGTGATTGCAAGGTACTAACTACTCTGAGTGCTAAGTAATATTAATATACCGTCATCGAGCTAAAATCGAGATCATTGAAGTTGACTTTCGTATCTTCACAGAGTAGTAAAACAGATTAAGTACATATACGTAAAATAATGTAAAAAATGTGAGTCTACTTTAGAGGTTCACGCTACGGATAGGTTCAGAAGTTTCAGAACACGTTTTTGAAACGTAAAGGCCATTTATAAGTTGACGTATTATTGAAATGTTTGTGCTTTATACTGTAAAGGAACGACATCGTTAGGAAACCTTCACGGCTCATTCTGATTTGTAAAAAAGGATAATTGCACAAAAAAATACCAGTATGTGAATTTATTCGAGGGTAACCCTTTTGTGAATCGACCTATACGACGTGTCGTGTTAGGGTTAGGTTAGATTTGTGACTAGCAAAATGTATTAACTCGTGTGGCGAGAAATGTCTTTCGATGAAATTGAAATCCCGCGTAATGGTACGTTCGTTAGAAGGTTTTTCGAAAAAAAAATAGTTTACCCGTATTCGAGAGGATCCAGTGGGATAAAATACGTAAGAAGTTAATTTAGAAATACAGTAACTTGATCATGACGAGCAAAATTTACGACAACCTTTAAATGTACAGTTATGTTACTGAAATAGTTATATGTGTGGTTGCCGGGTTAGAATAGTGCCACTCCATGTCTTCTAGGGACTAAGGGAACAAGGGCTTGTAGTGCTGTTAGGCGATGGGCTTGCAACCTGTCACTATTACACTGTTAAACATCTTAGCCTGTTTGTGCAAAATGTGGTTACAGAATTACCAACAACTCTTTTTGTAGATGTTGGTATTTCTGTAGCTCTGCCTACCCCACTCTGGGAATGAAGGCGTGATAATATGTATGTATGTAAGATGGGTGAGCTGAACGTTCTTAATTCGTAAACAGCAGAGTGTAGGCGAAACTTTGATAATCGTAGCGGTATCCGTCACGTAGGGGACAAAGTTAATATAACTGTGCCCAAGTGTTACCGCGAGCGTCGCCTCAGTAACGGTCGGGGCACATTGGTGCGTGTTGCTGAATGAAATAAATAAACAGTTCTGAGATTGCGAACAACTGAAACTTTTAAAACTGTTTAGTAGCTGTAGACATTCAACTAATCCGACTGGAAATTTTCTTTGTTCCATTTTCTTTGTATCGAAAACAATTATTGTAAAACCTTTAATGGGATAAATTAAACTTAAAAGTTAGGTAGTTTTTACAGACCCTTTTCTGTAGGATATTTTTTCTTTCTCGCTCCTAAGTTGGCAACGCAAACATTTCGAATGTTTATTGGTAGCACTGATTGCGTACATTTTCTAAATTATTGAATCTGACTAATATATCACACTTTTGCAATTATAATTTGAAATACGGAACATGTTTCGTATTTTGATAGTTGGTTTTCAAACAATAAGGACACTCCTGTGATGTCCGGTACTACCATGGATAATCCTTTTTTTAGCAAAAAATTGATAATTTTTTCAAAGTTATAATTATAAATCACAATTCAAAACTAGTTTAAAACCGAAACGTGAAGTTACATAAAATTATAATTCATCCTTTCAGTATTCGTTTGAGCACACGTCGCCCGGCGTGTGTTCCCAGCGTAATTGCCGAACAATCGTCGAACATTCTTCGCAAACTCTGAAACTACAATTGCATGGAAACTCGACTCAAGTCGGCTTTAAACTTTAAGCGAGTTCTGTTTTAAATTCAAGCTCTTTTATTGTGCACCTTGGGTACGTAAATCTTGCAACTTCTAAATGTACAAGCGTTCTGATGCCAGGGTCAGTTTTCTGTCTGGGAAGTAACTTAGGGCTAAGGACAACACCACTGCTGTGTAGCGCTGAATACTCGTACCTGGCAATATCTGCCGCAGACTTAAAGAATACTGCACTGTTTTATTTATTCCCGGCAAGGGCAGATATTTGTGTGATGAGCACGAGTATTTGTTCCTGAGTCTTGGATGTTTTCTATGTATTTAAGTATTTATTTCTCTATCTAAGTATGTTTATCGTTGTCTAGTACTCATAGTACAAGCCTAGAGCTTAGTTTGGGACTAGGTCAATTAGTGTGACATTGTCCTGTGATTATTATTATTATTATTATTATTATTTATAGCTAAAACTTACCTTAGTATCTATTCTGCTTTTTCTAGGCGATTTCTAGCCCACTATAGAACTAAGTTAAAATTACACAGTAAGTAAAATATTTAGGAAAAAAAAAGACAAAATATCAGGGGATAATCTCACAGAAATTGACGTATTCCCAAATATATTGACATAATTCCCGAAGCTCTGGGCTTGTACTATGAAAACTAGGCTATGATAAACTTACTATACATAATTATATAAGTGCCTACATAGAAAACATTCAAGACTCAGGAACAAAATGCCCGCGCTCATTACACAAATTTAACCGGGATTTGAATATGGGACTGCGCTAACTTCGTAGGGTTTTATGATTTGATTGATCGGTCACTAACATAGTTATGGAGTGGCTTTAAAGAAAGTCCATGTGCTTGACTTACCTATTATAAGAAAGATATAAAATTTTAGACCATCATTAACATATAAAATTTCAACGCCCCACGTCAAAAAGGTGAAATAAAATTATGACTTTAACACGCCCAGTACGTATCAAAACCTATACAATCTCATCGTAACGTTGTAGGCACAACAGATTATTATTTTAATTATTTAAATTATAAATATTTTTTTAGGCATCCTTAGGCTTTCTTACATTTTCCCCGTCTGTCTGTTTTTATGACACACTCACTTTATGGACAACATAAACATACATACATATAGGGTTAGTGGTAGTAGGACCCTGTGCAGGGTCCGTCCGGATCGCTACCACCATCTTATCCATTAACCACCCGCCAAGCAACAGTGTTCGCATTGTTGTGTTCCGGCGTGGGGATAAGACAACCGGTGAAATTACTAGCATACAGGCATTCCATCTTAGTCCTCAGGGTTGGCGACGCATTTGAGGTCTTAGGATAGTCTTGAGAATTCAAATGTCTATGGGTCTCAGATTCCAGTTACCATCAGGTGGCATGAGTACTCGTGTGCCTTCTCCTTAACATAAAAAAAAAAAAAAAAATGGAATAAAAATACCGTATCAAGAAGGTTGGCATAGTTTGGCCATCAGCCAAGCAAATGAGAACACAAATATATCGCACCTTTGCGGCAAAACTGTGACAACTTTGAAGATAGCACAGTTTTGTCGCAAAGGTACGATATCATGAAATACAAATATACATACTCGTATAAAACTGTGTAGATTGACCTCTAGGAAAATTTTAATCTGATAGTGAACAAAAGCTGCTTTGTTCCAACCTCCCACCCTTTGTTCTAGCGGTTTAAAAATCCTGGGCTTTTCCGTACAATAGGGATGACATAAGTATTTGTGATTCTGTAAATACTAAATACAGGTCGATATCCGGATCGGATCCGGATTGACCGGATCAACCGTGTTGATTGGATTTCGATCCGGGTTCAGTTCTCTAGGCTGGCAACGATGCCTTTTGTGCATTTTTTTAACTTGCTTTCTGTTAGTTACCGTCACAATTTTGTGTCATTGTTTTTAGTATTGTTGGAATATGTTAGGGTATAAAAATGATTCATTTTAAATAATAAAGGACCAGCTTTTTGGATCCAAAAGAGAACTACTTGTATCGAACTGCTTTAAACAAGACTGTAAAGTCTATCAAGAAACTCCTTTACAACATTTCGACTTTATTTGTATGACGTCCAAAACTCGTAAAGGAATGTCGACTATAAATTACGATTATATCTTGTTTATTAGGTTTTAAAATGCATCTTCAAATAAAATTCTATTCATTTCCTCAAAATAATAGTTGTGGCGTACTATTTTCCAATAGGCGTACAACTTAATTGATAGCCGGGGTAGGCATGAGGCGCTGGGGCCTTTCCCCTGCACCTCATCGTACATGATCTCAGTTAAGTTGTACACCTTTAACTACGTACTGTGTACGTACAAATGTTCGATTTTCATTATCCGAGTAGTTTTTAGACATCATACTCGTAATGTTGGGTTGTCATCAGTAGGGTTAAGCACCTTTGGTGGTAAATCGTGGTTCAAGACTCCACGGAATCGCTATCTCATATTTTTTATATACATACCACTTTAATTTTAAAATTAACGAGTTAATTAAACCACTGAACCAATTTTAAAGAAATTGAATTTGGTGCGGAGAACATCTCTCGATGTGAAATGGTAACAATCAAAGAAATATTAGTACGTATTATTTAACCGAACCAAAAAAAAAATAGTTGTTTATTTTGAAATATGATAATACTGATGGTCAAAATAAAAGTGGTACATATTTATTAGTAGTGACTCCATGGATATTGTATCTTTTACCGATAACACTATTGAGTCCCACATAAGTTACCGATTGTTTGGTCATCAGTCATCAGCGAGATCAGGTGGGGCTGGCGTACTTCGGCGAGCGAGTGCGCCTAAATTAAAATATACGATTTGGCTTCGACCAAACTACATGTAAAGTTAAATAAATAGCTTGTCAAAATAAAGCCACAAGAGATTGTGGATCGGGGGCAAAGGACCAATGTCTTATATAACGACATATAGGGTTGTCGACGACCCGACGGTCAACTTTCGAATCGTGATAAACATGTCGTATTCTTTATTGAGTGGGCGACGGCCCTGTTTTCTGGCCACAAACTAAAGCGAACAGCGACTTCACCTCATCAAATAGGACATTGTAAAATACATGTCTTAGATTGGTTGTAAAAACAATTATAAAGCTTCTCAATCCCCTCATTGAATTTAAAAATTATGTTTTTATTTAACGCTATCATAGTCGTATTTTTTTTGACTACTCCTAATAATTAAAACATATCTGCGTTTTAAATACGGCAGCTCTTGACCATTAATGTCATTTTTACTTTATATTTTTTTCTGTGGAATAAAATATTTTCTTTTACATTCTTATTTGTTTTTAATGAATTAAAATAACATGACACTAGATTGACTAGCGTCAATTATTTATAACTATTATGACTTTGACTATAATAGGCAACCATCGTAAGCTTGCAGTCCAGTTGAAACTTTTGTTAAGGATAAACCGCAAACGTGACTTTGTTCGCTAATTGTTTGTAGAGTTACGCCTACAAAACTCTTAATTAGGTATAGCCAGATATAAACTGAAACATGAAACATGATTGTTGAAAGAAAAGTCAAATGAAGTATCTACAAAGTGTTACAAAATAATCCGTAATAAAGAAATTACAATAGTAGTTGTCAACTCTTATTTAATAACGTCAGTTCAGTATCTTAGGTATACAGTATACTAGGGTTGACACTACTTTCGTAATTCCTTTTTTATGGATTATTTTGTAACACGTTGTATAGCAGGACTGATTCTTAAACAAGGCTAACTTCGAGTTCCACTGACTGCTTTTACAAACGATAAAGGAAGTTAAAATGTATTTAACTAATATTAATTAACTTGCAATAAATTTCTTAATTAAACTTTGTATAAACCTGTCTGTTAGTAAGCGATAAAGAACAAAGTGATTTCGCTGTCCGTTACCGTTTGTGGGTACTGGCCAAGTCACAGTGGGTTTCAATTTACAGGGACCGCTTTATGTGGGACCGCCATCGATTCGCTGATTCAAATAATTAAATTAGTTTCACAAGTTCTCGGGCTATTCCCCAAGAGTATTGAGATTTTTGAGGCCGGCTTTGTACTGATTACGGTAGAATAAGTTTAAGGTATCGGAAACAAGTATTTCATTTTGAAGTTACCTAAACGTTAGCTGATTATCCTTTGAGGGAAATTTTACAGCTTGAATTATTCGCTTTATTTTGTGATTTGTTAAAACAAAAATTAGGGAGAAGATATTCAACGTTGCTGGGTTTAATGTTGGAATGCCACAGTACGAATCGTTATCGTACGAATTCGCTTCGTATCAAAATGTCTCCTGTCTTCTACAGCAGAACATGCACAAAATTACGGAAATGATACGTCCCTAGAACAATTGATCCACGTGGCTGTCTGTTATCTATTCTATCCGAAGGCCCTGAAAACACTAGGGTTAATGCTTGTAAACCTGGCAAAATGCTAAGTGGCAACCATTTCGTAGTTAACATCAGTGAAATTAAATTTAGTTTGCAATTTTAAACTTTTTTTATTGTTGATTTTGTTATTTTTGTTGTGTTATGTTATGGTAGATTTTTATTAACACTGAATAAGATATTTATTTGAAAAGCTGCCATAATCTTACCACCCAATGATGCGCTACGGATTTTGGTTTACAAAAATTAAACGTGTATAACGTGGAGAAAAAATATTCAAAATCACTTTAGGCTTTTGAAAAGAGTAAGTACTCGGTTCCTTTTATTTTCAGAGTAACAGAGCGTGCTGTTGTAAATTGTACACTTTTTTTTTAATTTATTTCAAAACCCAAGGTCTTTATTGCAAGCTATATACTTAATAACTAAGCGTTTGAGGTACCTATGCACCAGAACATCTTCTGTCCAAACAATGCGCCTTCGCTTGGTGATGGTTTTTAGCAATCTTAGCACAATAAATCGTCGAAATAAAAAACCTCGCGCAAACAAAGAAGCTAACATTAACCTGAGTACACACAGAGTTTAATCCACGCCCGCTTGTAATGCACCCAGCTCAGGGTTGCCTCTGTTTGACCGTACTCAATACATATAGATTATTATTTTTAATAACAAATTTAAAAAAACTAGATATAAATCAAATCCCAGTAAGGGCAGATATTCGTGTGATGAGCGCGAATATTTGTTCCTGAGTCTTGGATGTTTTCTATGTATTTATATTTATTTATATATATAAATAGATATCCAAATTGACCTAGTTCCAAACTAAGCTCTAGGCTTGTACTATGGGTACTATATAATATTTATATAATATTTATATTTCTCTATATAAGTATGTTTGACGTCGTTGTCTAGTACCCATAGTACAAGCCTAGAGCTTAGTTTGGGACTAGGTCAATTTGGATATCTATTTATATATATATATATATATATATATATCCCTATATATATATATATATATATAGACCCCTTTTAGTAATATTTGTTATTGATAAATACGTGTTTCACTATAAAATAAGAAGTTCGCAATATTCTTCATTGAGATTACCCTCCTTCATTAAATATTTTTTGCAATAAATATGTTACTTACTTTTTTGCGTAAATGCATAACAGAATAACACCTGATCACAACAACCTCTACCATTTTGAACTTAGTTTCAGTTGCATTGTATAAATAAAATAACCAAATCGTACACGAAAATATTTACATTGGCAGCCCTAACTTTACCGCTTGTTGAAAAGTTGAGTTATCCAGGGTGGGGGCTGATATTAAACTGGTTTAGTGCGGTTTAGACCGGCTTCATTATATTAGCGCGCCGACGCCTCGCGAATGTGGCAGGTTAATTAGCACTGATATTTTCAGGGAGCTTGAGTGTCAAGGCCTAGAGCATACCACTCATTTGGAATTACAGGGTCTTTATTCTGCTTTGTTTGTACTCATATTGTAATCGTATTGTTTATTACTCGGCAAGATAATACAAGGATCATAAATATCATAATGGTTAACAATACCGTAACAATAAGTGTATGGAAAATAAAAGTACTGGATTTAGTACGTTCTTGCGCCTGTCAGATCCTATAGCATGTGTCTTATCTTATCTTTTCTTGTCTTATCTAGGCGTTTACGTCTAACTCCTGGGCAAAAAGCCTCCCTTAAACCTCTACATAATCCCCATCCTGTGACTCAAACCCTGTCTTTGAAGAATTGGTCCAGTTTGTACTGACATCTCCTTCTTGGTCTTTCTTAATACAATTCAATCCAATTAAACGACCCAAATGTTAATTTTAACTCGAATTAATCTATCCGCAGTTCAAATATTGGAAGAGAACATAATAATATGATAATTCGTCTTTCTTAAATGATGTGATTCTGGTATAGTCAACTAAAATATCCACTATATGGGTGAATTGCAAAAATATTGATCTTAATTAAGGACCTAATTGATGTCAAAGTTTAATTGAAATATGATAAATACATAGGCAATATGATGAATTATGATGAATTTTGAATTGTGGTACAACCTGACTTGTACAAGTTTTTATTTTTATTTTTCATCATTGACATGTAACGAGTGTTATCAATAAAATATTTCATTTCATTTCATTTCAAATTATTTTTCCTTTGTGTAACGAAGATTAACCTTACGATTGTGTCACTAAATTTCGTTACATGAAGGAAAAATAATTTGTTTTCATCAATCAATTAGGCCCTTAACTATGTACAATATTTTTGCAATTCACCCATATTTCACTTGTGATTATCATGATGTAAAGAGAGTCATCTGTATTTAATTGGTGTTTATACAAATACTGGCTATAAACATCGTATTATATATCTAAATGGATGTTTATCTCTTAGTGCATCTACCTGCTAAGTTTACAAGCGTTACCGTAACACTGGAGATTTATATAATAGCCAGAATGAGCTTCCTCTCTTTTACTTGCATGTGTCTTGTTTTATCGCGTACGTAATTTGTTAACGGTTTTAATTGCGACGAGGCTTAAACTTCTCGGTTGTGGTTAAGTGTAATTTGCGGAGTTCAAGATTCAAATGCAGATGGTATTTTTGCTAAACAAAAGTTTTTGAATGAGTTCCTTGTTTTTGGAAGGGAAGGGATTAAAACACTATTTGATGGTAGGCAACGAGCTAATTAGTCGATATACACCTCTAGAACGATAAGATATTTGACAGTGCTTTTTGCCTCTCGCGTATGACTTTTTTTCTACACGGGCATCCTTTGCTATCAAGATAATGGGCTTCCCTACCGTAGCATAATAATTTGCAATATTGCTTTGACAGTAAGCGTTTTTTATTGCGTGTCAGCACGGAGACGCCAACGGCAAAAATAATATGAAAACGATACAATTATCTTTGACGTTACAACTGATGTATTTTGCCCTTCCATTATAGGTTTGTTGTAACACTTATGCATTGCGCGGAATTTTTACTATGGGGTAAGAAAATGTTTTAACGACTTTATTCCCTTGTTTCAGGTAAAAGTATTCAGTTGTTAATCTCCGAGTTTTACGGCTCCGGGAAATTAATCCAAGAATTTATTTCCTCCCTCATGAGTTTGAAAGGAAATTGTGTTCGTAAGTTATTTTTGTAAACACCGTTGAACCGGGAATGTACAGTTCACACCTTGTAAAGTAGTCCAAATAAACTCCACACAGTCTTAATGCAACTAGGAGAACAATGACTCTTTTTTGAACTTAAAACTAAGGATCCAGGTTCTGGATCCAAGGAAAAAAAATAGAGAAAGATAATAGAAAATACAGCACGTTTTAGTACTACCATTTGACACTTATGGGTGTTTGTAGCAACCACTTTTGCTTGCAGTTTTAATTACTAAAGTCCGACGAAAGCACCAAAAGAATTAAGGTTCGTGAAATTATAACACGAAATCAGTCAAATTGCAACCCTAAACAGTCATGACTCTTAAAAAAGTTTGATTTTGTTTACTCTACCGCTTGAATGTTAATAGGGGTCGTTATCTCAGCGGCAGCCTTTCTCTTCTTCTTTTTTATCAACGTTTAAATAAACAACTAGGGAGGCTATTACAACATGACCGTGCCATCTTTGTCGCTTGGGGCATCCTTCATTAAATAGGTAATAAGGAAAGAGATGCACTAAACAACAAGCAATTTGCGAGAAAATGCAAGTTGTCCTAGTTCGTATTCCTGAAAGCATTGTCTTGTCAACCGGCTTCAGCTCAGCGAAGGTTAGAAGGACCAACTTTTAACATGACTTAATGTATTCTAATAATTAAATAAATGTAGACAACAGTTACAATGGATATACGAGTAAAGAGTTTTAAATTTTTATTCAAGCCAAAACTTGACTTATCTGTTAACATGTCGATATAGTTTAAAAAAATATGAAAAGAATAAAATAAAATAATGAAAATAAGTATAAAGGGTAAAGCTAAATTAATAGTTTACAAATTTCAGAAAACTCTTCATTGCCCAATCAACTTTCATGAAACTTTGAAAGGTTCAAGGGTAAAACCCGAGCCAAGTCGTATGCTTAGTCTATTGCAATCTTTGCTATTTTTAACTAAAAATACATTGCGAAAACACTAAAGGTAAAATAGTTCACTTCCCCAGTATATTATCTCGTTTGAGGAAACTACCCCTAATGTCCACCATTACGGCAACTGATGTAAATGCGTGTCGGCCATTACGCGGCGCGGATCATTTGTATGGACTGTTTACTTGTTTGAATAGTTTGTATTGTGAGGCCATACACGTGTTTAACATTGAATACGGCGATGGGGAGAAAGTTTTGTATTACTAAACTCATTTATTGCCTAAAGGGATAGATTAATAACGCCAACTGTTAAGCAATTCTGTGGGGCCAGACAAGGTATATTCGACACTCGCTAGCGATTATGTTTCGATTGAAAAATATATGGAATTGACGTAAGTGTCACGTTACTATCTCGGTGGCTTACGTCAATTCCATATATTTATCAATCGATACATAATCGCTAACGATTGTCGAATGCAACTTGTCTAGCACCACAGATTATATTGTAATATTGTCGACCAAGAAATTCCTCTACTATTTTTGGACTTTAATGTTTAAAATGAGTTGAAAAGTAGTATAGGAGATTTTTGTTCGACTATACTCGTACATGTAAAATTAGATACTTTTTCTTTTAGTTATTAAACACTAAGCCCGTATACCCCTAGTAATTTATCTATAACGTGTCGTTAAGTCGTTTAGGCAATCAGCTAATCGCTGTTCATTGCTGATCTTAAACCTTCCAAAGTAAGCGCAAGCCATCCCGGTCTTTAACAGTCTTTATCCATCCACTGTTCGTCAGCTTTTAGGCCTTTTGTATCAACGTTTCACCTCCGTTTGTAATAAAGAGTAGACTAAGAATCGATTGAATTACTATACACGGTGGGAACGAGTAACCCACCAAATTTTAACCATCGATTCTAGAGCCTATTTGAAGTATATAATGTGGTATAACATGAAGTTCAATAAAGCATGAAATCAGAGATTTTTATAATTTAAATAACAATTCCATAGTTAATTTAATTAAGTCTGACACCTTAACCTAAAGCATTTTTTACTAAAAAGATTAATGTTGTAAGTAGCAATATCATCAACGTACAGCATACATTAATTTAATCAATTTCTTAGTAAATAATGATTTAGGTATAGGTGACAAAGTTCAAATTAAATTAACTATGGAATTGTTTTTAATAACATGAAAATCTCTAAAATTATACTTTATAGGACTTCATGTTACACTACATTATATACTTCAAATAGGCTATAGAATCGATGGTTAAAATGTGGCGGGTTACTCGTTCCCACCGTGTATAGGGCCTACGCCTTTAAAATATGTCTGTATTCATTCAAGTCCAAATTTTTAAATATCCCATTTTATTGTGTTTTATATTTATTATCTCATAAGACTGCAGTAGCAAGCCTGGGCTTGTTTGAGAAGACTTAATTAAGACATTAATTATAATACACAAGACGCTTGACAGATTGCAAAACAACAGCAGAATACGCTGAAAATACATTTAAAATATATCAGTGTTACGCCCGACCTGTCGCTCAACTACCGTGGCGGGTATATTATTAACCGAATTGGCCTTAGCGGGCATTCGCGTGACCATCACGGCAATTCCACTAGGGTTGGCAATGCTCATCAAATTAGGGTTGACCGTCTCCGAATGGTAGGTGCGCCGCCGGTCCGACAGTAAAGGCACTCTGTGGCATGTTTATATCGCTACGATGCGGGTTTTTGAATTGTTATTTTTTAACAATTGGTACATATGAATAATAGATGTAGTGATTTGGTACCTGGATTTTATATGATGCGTGCAATTTGGTGTCTGAATTTTGTTAAAGAAAGTTTCCAAGACTCTTACAATATGTCTCACCTGACCGGTCTTTGTATACTTATATTTAACGTGTTGGCCATAAAGATATACATGTATTAGTGAATTCTACTTTACGTTTAATCTCTGCTTTAAATGGCATTCATAGTAATGACTAATGAGCTTATTTTATTTATAACTAGCGACCCGCCCTCGCTTCGCTCCGGGTTAAAGTATTATACATATAAACCTTCCTCTTGAATCACTCTATGTATTTAAAAAAACCGCATCAAAATCCGTGGCGTAGTTTTCAAGATCTAAGCATACATAGGGACAGACAGCGGCGAGCGACTTTGTTTTATACTATGTAGTGATTTCTTCTAAAGTTGTTTATTGTTTATTGTGTTTATAAGATTTGAATTATTATCTAATTTGATAGTCGACTTAGTACTAAAACAGCCTATCATGGTCCTAACCTGCAATTTTGCACAAAATAAACGTCAACAAATTGTCTGCATCTACCAAGCTGCCAAAAAACTGAATCCTTTAAAAGCAAAGTAAAGCCTGCTTATCCCCCAGCCTGAAAGTTTGGAAACAAGAAAAAAGTGGCAATTGAGAAGTGACAACGGCCTTTTTTCATATTCGTTAGGCCCAACTTGCCTCTTAAATTATTACCGTGAGTTACAAGTCGGGGCTCAACTTTGGGAATGAGAGCCGGAATGGGAAGTTTCCATTTTTCCTGTCAAATTTGCTGGGATGCGGCGGAGGGAACAGATTGATTGACTTGGTCTGGGGGTTCCATTTTGAGGTGTTTCTTTTTAAACTTTTAAAACTCATTTTGATGTATTCTTGTCACTTGTTTGAAGAGTTGAAGGATTACGACGTGACAAAAATATCACCTTTACCTTTATCTAGTGTAAAGCGAAGTCACTTTCCGCGTCCGTCTGTGTGTGTTTCTGTCCGTCTGTCCGTCTGTCTGTCATTTTGATGTTATTTTCACCATCAGTTAGATAATTTTTCGCAGTTGTTTTATGTATAATAAATTCTTGAAGTTACAGAAAACTTACACCGAAACGAGGCGAGGGCGGGTCGCTAGTTTATTTATAATTATTATTACCTAAATTTAAGTTCTGATACTTAGCGTACTCCCATAGGTATATTTTTTACACAACGAACTGTAAAAATAAATACTTTAACAAAAGTATAAGTATTTACCAGCGAGCCTCACTTAAAATTAGTATTCTAAATACAGGGCGAAATTTTGAACGTGATACAAAGCTAATGCTTTCGATACATCTCTCAAGGACTAAAAGCCCTTGCTAGGTCTCGAGTTAACAAAGTAGTTAATTAGAACATTATTAAAGTTTTTAGTTATCCTAATTTTTTTCAGCATATTTGGTTACTTTACCCCTTCAATGGTAGAGCAAAAAGATTAAATGTGTTTCATAATAGACACTCGCCTCTTTGGTACTTGAACAAACAGTTTGAAATAAAAACAAAGTAATACTTCATTCGTGACGTGTATTGTCATAACAATTATCTCCCGATTTATTAAAATTTAAACGGCCCGGTAACCTTCGGGGAGGGAAGATGGCCGATTGAAAGATGTCCGGCTTTTGATTTTGATTTATTCTGTTAACTGATTTACTCTATTCACTTGACATTGGCGAAATCACTGTGTGGCCATTAATTAAAAAGAAGAAGAAGAAGAAAATTTAAACGAGAATGCCGCCTGCTTATCCTTACACGCACGTTGAGCGTTTAGATATGGTTGTTTTTTATTACACATCGCGTAGTACGGTGCGGACACAGACATTGTTTAATGAAAAGTATCCAGACTCTCCAATCCCGACTCGTCGTTTTATAAACCACACTGTCCAAAACTTAAGGGATCATGGACAGTTCGCCGTTCCAGGACATGCACAAGGCAGAGGATCGCGAGCTCGCTACTCGGAATCGTTTCGTACTCGAGTACTTCGTTATTTCAACCACCACCCTCGAGCAAGCACAAGGGAAGCAGCCGCAAGGTTTGGGACAACACAATTTTTCGTGTGGAAGTTATTGAATGCCGAAGGTCTACACCCATTTCATTTCCAACGTGTGCAAGACATACTCTAGACGAGTTCAGTTCTGTGAGTGGTTATTAGAACACCTACATTTAAATATCTTGTGGTCAGACGAAGCCACCTTCACCAGGGTAGGACTATTTAACGTCCATAATGAACATTGGTGGAGGAATGAAAATCCTCATGTCACACGCAGGGACTCGTTCCAAACCAGATTTTCACTCAACGTCTGGGCGGGTATCCTCAACAATTGTGTAGTAGGACCTCATTTTATTGAAGGCACACTGAATGGAACTAAATATGAAGATCTGTTGAGAAACGTCTTGCCGACATTAATGCGTGAAGTTCCAGAAGAAAATCTAGACAACCTACACTTCCAACAAGATGGGGCTCCTGCTCACTTTTTTCGTCGGGTTCGGAATTATTTAGACCAAGAATTCCCCGACCGGTGGATTGGGCGTAGTGGTCCAATCGCGTTTCCTCCTCGTAGTCCTGACCTAACGCCGCTGGACTTCTTTTTATGGGGTGAAATTAAAAGGAAAGTCTACGAACGGGAGTCCAATACAGTCGCGGAACTACGGCAAAAAGTTATACAGGCGTTTGATGCTGTCAAAACCAATGTGTTCGTGCTTGGAAAGCTCAAAGACAATCTGAGACGTCGAGCAGAGCTATGCCGACGGGAAAGTGGTGGTCATTTTGAGCATTTATTGAAGTATGTTTGACAAACGCATTTCTGATTTTGATATTAAATAATGTTTACTACTTATCACTTCATTTTTTATTTATACCAGAAGAATACATAAGAGCTAGCGGTTTAAGTTATCTGCGACATTAATATCCTTATCAGAACTTATTCATCATCATCATCATCATCAGCCCGGGGGCGTCCATTGCTGGACAAAAGCCTTATCAGAACTTATTACTAGTTAATTACTACTCGCATACATCGGGGTTTTCGGTGCGGGAATGATTTGAGAAAGAGTAGAGATAAACAGATAGGCCAGTCTGAGAAAAATCATATTATGCCTAATGAATAACTACCTCTCTGCGAATTGTATACCTATGAATATTTACTGATAGTGTTTTATGAGTAGGGACTTAACTGAAGAGGTTGACACTCACTTTATAGTACCTATATCTATGATTACTTATTGTTTTATGTTATTCAATTAATTATTCATGACGTAGAAACCTACTAGAGTACATTCTGTTTTTCAAGTCAATACCTAATCTTTGACTAATGTCAAACGTTCCCGCACCGAAAACCCCGATGTATGCACTCAGTTACCCGCTAGATGTTTTACAGCGATAAAACTTGTCAAGTGTCAAACGTAGGGTAGCCATACTTTCAGTTTGTCAATTATTTTTTTGTTAGAAAGTTATTGATATTTAATTAAGACAAATTTTAACAAAAGAGTTAATCCGTTTAATTATAGAGCATCTGCTGAGCACGATACACTTAATTGGTATCACGTTCAAAATTTCACCCTGTATATGTATAGTTTTTACTTACAAGTATACCATCCAAATACATCTTTTCGGTTAAAAGGTTAGCGACAAAACTTATCCATGCATGTTAGTGTAGTAGTCGGTCATATTTTACGTGCTCAAAATATCTGCTTAAAACGGTTTAACCCGGTTTTCTCGACACTTATTTCACAGAACGTATAACTTGCAGAATTAAATTTCATCAACAGGATTTTCTAGGCGCAGATGTTTAAATTTGTGACAATCAATAAGTCTAACCCAACCTAACCTGCGTAATTCATATTTAAGATAACCTGGAAATAACAGGGCTTAAGCAAAAAAATGCTTTCCATTAAGTGTTCTATGAAATGAATGTCGGTAAAACAAGAGGACAATAATAATAATGATAAATATCAAAACACAATCAAACACAAATTGACCTAGTCCCAAACTCAGCTCTAGGCTTGTACTATGGGTACTAGACAACGATAAACGTACTTATATAGATAAAAACATACTTAAATACATAGGGAACATCCAAGACTCAGGAACAAATATTCGCGTTCATCACACAATTATCTGCCCTTACCGGAATCTGAACCCAGGACCGCTGGCTTCCTAGGCAGGGTCACCCCCAACTAGGCCACCGTGTCGTTTAAAACGCTGCACCATTCTCTTTGCCTACTTAATATAAAACGTTACAACAACATTTTAAATATCCGTACTCTTAAGTTACACTCAATTCTAAGCCTCTTTTATCCAAATTCTTTTCACACGAACGCAGACAATCATTTAAACGATCCTCGCACCCACTTCCAATTCCAATCCAAAAAAATATATGAAATGCCTGAAAGAACATTCCATGCAAACAAAACGGTATAGGGGAGCACCAAATATCGTGCGAGATAAATGTGGCCATACGTTACGCACCGCTTTTGAGGTGAAAAGCGTGGGTTGAAAATCTCGAGTCGCATACGGGATTTCCTTACGAGGACTCGCTACATTTGAATGCGGTGTATTAGTGAATGGCGAGATTTATCGTCCTCGAAACGACAGGAGACCGCCGATTTATGGATAGGGTGCGTGTGAGCGTCGCTCCCGAGTGTTACTGGGATTAATTTTGCTAGTGAAATCGAACATTTTGATACTATTCAGACTAAAGTTGTAAATGCCAGATTTGTAGAAAAGCTTAGCGCTCTTGGCAAAAAGATAAGCGCAGATATTTTGGATGATGACAAGAAATCATAATAAAATAAAAAAAAACGGGACTAGTGCGTGTTAAACTCGCGTTGGGAGGGTTCGGTGCGTTTTGAGAAAATTCTTTTATTATTTTAAAATACTTCCTGAAATCCATAAATAAAGATTTTTTTTTTTCAATTTTACGTATGTTTGACTTTTATTTTATACTTCACATGATAAAGTTAGCAAAACTTTAAAAATACCTCTCTAGTGGTCCTCATGTTTAAAATAAATTTATATATGTTACTTGACCGTCTTCGGGTCATTAACTTATAATGTGTACCAAATTTCAACTCAATCGGTCCAGTAGTTTTGGAGCAAATTGGCTGTGACAGACGCATGGACGGACAGACGCGAGTGATCCAATAAGGGTTCTGTTTTTTTTCCCTTTGAGGTGCGGAACCGTAATAAAAAAATATTTTATTTGCGACAAGTACAGATAAATAAGCACAAGAAGAAGAGAGCGTAAATGTAGTTTAGTCAAACAAAACAGTAACTGGGCGTTGTCCAAAAAAAGTGTACATCGTTAAGGACAAAGTTAACAAAATTTAACTTTTTCCATTTCGTCACGAAAATTAGCCATACATTTACATAAGTTAATTTTCATGACGACATGGAAAAAGTTAAATTTTCTTAATTTTGTCTTTAACAATGTACATTTTTTTTGGAAAACGCCCAATTAAGCATCACGAGTATTTAAGAAAGCTATATTGAGACTTACGTCGAGATAGTATAATTACTTTATCAATCTGAACTACATTTCGCAATTGGTATTTGGATATCGATAAATTGTATTATCAAATGAGCTTTTACGAAGGAATTGAAAATAAACGGCGCTTGTAATTTTGGAAGGATCTCAAGACGAAGCGGACTTGTTTTGCGAGCAGGTGCCGCGGAAATGCGTCGCAGTATCGGCCGGGCCTATGTAGCTTCCCCAAACTTTGACACCAGATTTGCATACTGGCGCAACCAGTGGTGTTATTCTCGATCGTAGGAAGGCGAGTTCGTCGTTACATTTGTATAGCGTAAGAAACAGGTATACATTGACAAAAATGTGCAAGCATTCAAAATATCCCTAGTGGCTACATCATTTTGAAACTTACACATTTTTGAGTACGTAGGTCTTCCACCTAAGACCGCTCGGAAACCGAATTTCAAGACTACTTTCTCAAGTCTGTAAATGAGTACTTACTAAATTCCAGTCATTACACCTCCACACCGAAACATAACAATACGAATACTCGAAGCTCAGCGTCAGATTTGAAAGTAAGTGTTAATCCGGACAAACCCTGCAACTCGCTATAGGTCCAAAATTCATGCTATTATCCTTACTTAGTCCAGCACTCGCTAGGTTTTTAGGGATTAGATAGTGTCTGCTATTCAGGTAATTTGAGCGCTACGTCAAACCAAATGCGACATCTATTAAAACCATATTGCTATTAAGTCTTGAAACTGTTCCTATTAAAGAAACTACAGAAGGGTCGAGCGACCTCGGTTCTATGAAGTGCTTGTCAACTTACTTGCTTTCGCTGTTTTCAAGATTAACGTAGCTTTGCGGTATTTTGCTGCGAATTTACTCAAATTTACGTGGTTTAATAAAACTATTTTAAAATGTAATTTACTCGTAAACTTGGTCTACAACAGACCAAATAAAAAAAACCGCTATTGATTAAAAAAAAAACATGTTTTAGTAGGTACTAATTTTTTGATGTAGGTACTATGTTCTTATTTTTCACAAACCTTTGATCGTTGTTCAACTTTAATAAAAACATACAGTTGAAACCATTTACATAGCAGTGATGCATACATTTCAATTGACTTCGTAAAGTTGCCTTTTAACATATAAATAATATCAAATTCGGTTGTTATTTTTCAGAATGCTTTACAACTCGTTACTCGTACGGTGAGCGCGTCTCATTCGCGACCGCCTGGCACTAAAGCCTGTCATCCGCAGCTATTTAATTTAACATGTGAGCATGAGACGTTTTGTCAAAGTGTCAGGGCGGAGCGGTTTCCTTGTAACTTTGAAATCTTGGCAATTAGCACTTACAAACTGACAGCAGCGCTGAGAGTCGTAAATTTAAGACGTTTACGCATACAACGCCCGCTTCCTGATTACAATATAAAATCGACTCCACTAAGGGTTTTTGGCCCTCGAAGACAAATGACGACAACACCGTAAATTTAACTGGTATTTTGCAAAAGAAAATCAGTCTTGAACGTTATTTGACGAACTATTCATCACCTTAAAGTAATTATTTTTGCTTTTTACTGTAATCATATCCCCCCTCAACATTTATTATTATTGCTAAAACACCACCTGGTTCCAATTTTTTACGGTAATTCGCCGTTAAAGAATTCCTTAGTACGTTAACCATCGGATATACAATAATTTTCTCGTTTCAGACGCAAGCAAGTAAGGATAGGATGTCTATAGACACTATAGTTGCTAGGTACAACACGCTATTAATTTTAACAAAACGTGCCTTCCTTATAGTATTCTAAAGAGCATTGTAGTGAAAATAACGATAGCCTCAAGGCTCAAAGTTCACATTGCTCTAAGCATTATCCCAATCCTCGTTTATACCTTAATCCGTAACCATAGTACCGCCATACACTTTCTAAACGGTAATAAACTTGGTCGGAGTTCTGTAATTAAATTTATATTCACAAACTGTAAGAATGGCCCTTTGTTTCATTAAACGTTTTGTTGAAATACAACCGCGCGGCGTAATGAGCTGGTTTCGATTCGAAATTTAAATTAAGATTTGTATATTTTTGCTTTATGGCGGCACCCGAATGTTCTTCAAACTGTTCTGCATTGTTTGTTTAGTTTATATTTATCCAAGAAACCAGACATTGTTATTGGTTATAGCTAGGGTTCTGGATTCAAATCGCGGCAAAGGCAGATATTTGTGTGATGAGCAGGAGTATTTGTTCAGGAACTCAGGAGTCTTGGATGTTTTCTATGTATTTAAGTATATTTTTCTCTATATTCGAGTTTATCCTTGTCTAGTACCCATAGTACAAGCTTGGGACGAGGTCAATTTGTGTGATATTGTCCTGTGTTTTTTTTAAATAATAATAATAGCCGTAAGTGAACATTTGTATGCTTTATGTGGGTAAACTTGTCTTGGAAATGACGCAGGACACGATTCACATTTGACATTGCCTATACGAATATTGTTTGCAAATGATTTCTATATTATTATACTAATTATCGAATAAGACAAAGAGTAACTACATTACATAAATTAATCAATAAAATCTTGTTTAGACAATGCCAGGAAATACAGGGTGCTAACGTAACAGCCTCGCATCTAGAGAACTTAGGTACACGTATTTATCTAAACTGTACTGCTACGCTACAATCAGTTTTTCTCTAGCTACATTTTGCCTTGACCTTCATTTGGTAGGGAAAGATGAATAGAGACTGGTCGTTTATGCCAATGCTTAAATAATACCGAGTCATCTTATTGCGTCATTACTCCCCGTCTAAATATCACTTTTTATCACTTAGCGATATTGTTTTCGAGTGGTAAAGCAGCACACTGATGATTTATAATGAACTGTCCATTGTTCATTATTCGTTTATGTACAGTCACGAACATTAAGAGGACTGTGAAGCAAAAAATGTGTATATTAAATGCTTTCTCCCCTTATCGTCGTAAGGCCCGATGTGCATTAGGATGTACATAATCAAGGCAATTTAATTTAAACTACATCACAATGAGAATAAAGTCCATTTTTCTTTGTTTAGAAATCAAAATTGGTATTATAGAGCAAACGTTTTTGAACTTTATTTCCTCGCTGCTAGGTACAAATTTCCTCTCACAAAAATCTTCCTGTTTCTAATATGGTGGGCCTTACGACGTTGAACGTTGTCCGATTTCTATGATTTTTAAACTATATCTGTACGTTTTCCTTTCTAAGAAGACATTTATTGAAATGAAAATAAAATAAAAAATAAAAGCGGAATCATACAGACCTAGTTTTCCATAATATCTACTTACAACATATTCAAAAATCGTGGAAGTTGGATTAGATTTAGGGGGTGAGAAACGTTATCGCCCGGAGCTAAATTTGTATGGATTATCTATGACAGCTACGCGATTTAGGCATCGCTTCACAATCCTCTTAATTTAGGACCCATCTTAGGTCCAAAGTCAATCTGACCCTCTACATCAATAAGGATGACTTTTTTTGGAAGTTACAAATGACTTTGAATCTCTAATGATTTTGACGACGTCAAGCAATTTTTTTGTTTAAATGGTTCCTAAATTGACGTTCGCGACTGTACGCACTTATTTTATAGTTACGTAAAAATCATATGAAACCCTGCTGTTAGCAATTTAACTGCAAGTTTATAAAGTCAACTACCTTTCCCAGTCAATACATAACCGAAGCGACGTAAAAATATCTATAAAATACAAATCCTTGCCATTTCTGTCCACTGAGACTCGGGGCGTGTTGCTCAAATAGAATAGCTTCAATATGACGTCTCAAATGTACGTTCGAAAAGATTTTATTACAACGCTGTGCATGCCCCGAGCTACGTGAGGGCCGCCTTAGTAGAACGGACATGGATAAGTTACGGTTCGATTGAGTAGCCGCGGGTTGAGGCTGTACAAATAAAGAGGTAGGGGCAAGATGGGGTCTTATTGAAAGTAATACGGACATGACATGTGATCGTTGAAACGAGACTTGAGCCTGTATGTTTCTTCGCAGAGGAATATAGTTTGTTGTGTAGACAAATGTTGTTAAAGTTAACGATAGGTATGTTTTTTAACCAAATTGAGCTTTAAAAGCAATGTCTAGTACAGGGCCTCTATTCTACTGGGTTAAAACGATATTGCGTTTACGTGTTTTAATATTGTAATAATATTGTATAATACTCGGCCACCATTACTGTCAAGTAAATAAGAGTTATCAAAACGTTGACATTACGGAAACATATCAAAGGCAATATCGTTTTTACCGTGTAGAATCTCAGCCCTGTAGTACATTACTCGTACTATGAGTAGAGTGTCAAACAAATATTCTTCCTAATTGTTATAAAACTTTTGAGTGTGAGTTACTTTCAGGTGATTTAATTTTAGCATTTTAGAAACTAGATTTTTTTATATAATATTAAATTATAGCACCTATTTTAAACTATTAATGATGAAGCAAATTCAATCCGTGGCTGATTCAACAACTTAGTCTCTAAGTAAAATTTCTATAAGATACAATATTTGATTTGAAAATGGTATAACATAAAGAGCGACAAAAAAACGTGAAACACGGAAATGATAACAAAGGGTCGGTAATAAAACTTATCAATACACACAAAGCGCGCAGTATTGTGTACTTTTGAATGTCATTCACAATGAGTGAGTAATATTTCAGCGCGAAAATTAAAAGCGATGAACAAAAAATACAGCAAACGCGTCCAATGGTGACTCTCGACACCTGCTTTACAAAGAGAACTGTTGAAAAAAATGAAAAACGATACACCCGGCAAACAATAGAGTGCTCTAACTGATATTACTCAAGGCATGTTTTATTTTCTCAGCGTGACAATGCAACATAAGGCTATGTATAATATTTACGGCTACAGGGTGCTCATTTGGAATCCTTACCATAAGTACATTCTTTATACCGACCATAGTTATAAATCTTTATTTGGAATACTGGGCTTTTCCATTCCACTTTGGATTAGCCTATCTGGCTTTGATACAGTAATGATATTTGTTGTATTATTAATTTATTTATGGTCGACTAACAGTAAAGTTGTTACATTACAATTTTGATTGTTGACGTTACGACAGCTCTTATTCACTTGGCGGAAAAGACGAAGCAAGATTGGTTATGTTAAGGTAGACTGCTTCAGTTGACTAATACAGAATGCCACATCCTCGTGCCATTTTTGAGTTAACCGTGTGTTATGTGTATCTGTCTAAGTGTGTTTCTGTTTATTTGTCTGTTTGTCAGATCCTAGCTCCCAAAGGGATGGACTGATAATGGACGCAGTTTTTTTAAGTTGGTTTAATCAGGAAAGAAGGGGTCGTCATTAATAATCATCAGCCCGGTGCAATCCACTGCTGGATTAGGGACTCTTGCATTTTCCACTCGCATTGGCTCCGCGCCGTGCGCATCCAGTTTCTTCCTGTGGCTTTGACGATAACGCCATCTAGTGGTTCGTCGTTATAATTATCGGAGGTTTTATCGATCAAATAGTTATTATATTTATCAATTTGTTATAAATATGTGAGGGTAGTGCAATTAATTTTAAATTAATTTAAATAAAATAAGTATAGTAACGGTAGGTACAAAAAAAAAAAATTCATTAAGGTAGGTTTTGGCGATTATTATAAAATAGGCGATTGTCTTTTATTGGAATTTTAATGTTTATTTTTATTCTATTTTCATCACTACTTTGTCATTACTTGAGTTATGAATGCAATCTCGTTATTCTTAGTTTCTTTACGATTCTTAAATTACAAATATAAAAGTGTGTTTCTTGTATTATGCAGCAACGGGACAACAGACACAAGTATTTTTTTTGGAAATGAGGCCACAAAGTGTAATAGGCTACTTTTTATAGATTATATTATTGCCCGTGGGAACCGATGAGTGACTTTCTACACGGACGGAATCGCCAGCAAAAGCTGGTGAACCTACTGTCGACTACAAAAAGGTGTATCCACTTTTAGAATAGAATAGTGTTTGTTTCTTTCGCTAAGTTACTAATGATATGATTCTTGTCTATTACCCTTCTAATCTGTGGTCACATACTTGTAAATTTGTAACAGCGCAGTGGTGAGTTATAATAATATTAATAGTCGGATTAGTAAAAAACTCTGCATTTCATTTAAAATAACTTCAAATAGAATAGAAAATATTTATTCAGCGCACAAAAAAAAAACAAAAACAAAGGTCCAAAGTCGATTCATCTCTGAAGTTGATTGTACGTATTAAAATCAGGTAATTTCAAATTTCAAACTGCTTTACAACCAGCAATATGCTGAGCTGTATATTTCTTTGTGTATAGAGATGAAAATAAATATAATATTAAGCGAAAGAAACAAACAAAAAGTTGACTACTAGCGACTAAAATCTAGTAATTTGTTTTGAATAACTCTTGTACTTACCAAGAATAATGGCGCACCACACGATCCCGGTTTGGTCACCTAGGTGGAATAGTTCTGTAGTTTTGCTCGTAATGTGACCATCAGCATCCTAAGTTTCGGGCACGAGCGAACTTAACTCGTTTTAACGGACTTTTGTTGCTCACGCATTGATAGTGGCGCTTAACTTTGGGATTTATTTACGATGTAAGTAAACAACATTTACTTAAGAAAAACCAGTCCTTCAAGAAAAAGACTAGAAATTGTAGGAAGTTGTCCTGAGATTTCAACTTGGATTTTGATCGAATTAAAGTTAATGTTACAGTTAAGAAAAATAAGAAAGCTATTCTTGTCAAAAAATAAGAGAGTATACAATACAATACAAATATTCTGTATTAACTCCACAAAATCGAAACACGGAATAGTACATTTTATTTATAAACACTCAAAGTATTAACCACACGTGTTGGGCTTGTTGGTATCGATTGACCCTGCCTACGAAGCTAGTAGTCCCGGGTTGAGATCCACGATGACGGGTGTGATGAGCACGAGCATTTGATTCTATGTCTTGTTATTATATTTATCTATATAAATTGTATCGTTGTCTAGTACCCATAGTACAAGCCTAGGGCTTACTTTGGGACTAGGTGAATTTGTGTGATATTGACCAGTGATATTTTTTTCTATTTTGATATAGAATCTACTTATATTAAGCTAAATATAAAAACACAAATTATATATTTGGTACACTTGCACTGAAAACTTTGTACCTAATATAAGTGTCAGAGAAGTTAATCGGCGTCTCTGGCGACCACCGGCAAGGCTCCTTTTTTGCTCAACGCCTGAGCATTGCAGTGCAACGGGTAATGCTGCGAGCGGCCTCGGCACGGTGCCGCAAGTGGGTGAAATGGAAGGTTTTATTTTATAAGCTCGCGTTAGTTAAAATGTAATTGTATTCATTTCTGTTTCTAATAAATACATTTATATGTGAAAAAAACTCACTAGACTTTTAATATTAATCCATGCGGTACATTTCAATCGTACACTGCATAAGCAAGTAATTTATAAATATATACTAAAGTACACTAAATACATGTAAATAACATGATCAAGAAGACGTTTATAGATATTTTTGTGATAGACCTGCCACCATTGTATCCTTTAACCTACCGACAAGCACCAGCCTCCGCATTGCTGTGTTCCGGTGTTGGGATAAGACAACCGGTGAAATTATCATCCATCTTAGTCCTTAGGGTTGGCAAAGCGTTTGCAATCCTTAAATTGTAATCTTGAGAATGCAAATGTCTATGGCTTCTAAATCTCACGTAGCATCAAATGACCTGTGTGGTTGTTTTAAGGACTCAAACGGGACGCTATTACGCCTACGCTGTCTGTCTGTCCGTTCGAGATAGCGGATTGACCTTTTGAACAGGTAAGAGATTGCTTTTTTTTTCAGAATAGGTGTTATTACAGCGGATTAACTAACAAAATCAAAAAATAAAAAACAAAGGAGGTCCCATGCAAGAAACGTTTCTTTAACGTATATAAATTCTTATTGTATTATAAAAATGGTAAAACATACAAGCGTCAAATTTGTTACAGTTATAGTGCAAACCCTAAAAAAAAATAGTCAAGACCGGAGACTAGAGAAGATGGAATGACTCTGTGCTAGTAATTTTAGCGGTCATCTTATACCCACGACGGAACACACCAATGCGAACACTGGTGCTGTATTTATCGACTGGTCTCGGCCGAGGACCTTGAAATAAACATAAGCTCGGCACCGAATAACTGTAAGAAATATTAATCTATTGGAACATAAACTAACTTTATTGAAACATTAACAATTGTGACTTACTGCTACTGATTCAGAGCTTACCTGCGTATTTACCTACAGTTAGGTGCAAAATTGAGTCAATATTAGCACCTTTGTAGAATCTGGATAAGTTGATGATAATTAAAGGTATTTTTTTGATATTGAATACAGACTACTCCTAAGACTCCTTGAAATTTGCTACAAATCCGCTACCAAATGATTTACTTGTCATTTACAGTTTTCTAGTAATTTTAACGTTAAAACTGTCAAGTTTATCGTTTTTCATTTGTGTAATATTTTAGTTCTCTCTATATCAACCCCAAATAAGGACATGATAAAATTAAAGAAATTTAGCCTTTAATTTCCTACTCATTTTAAAATGAGTAGGAAATTATTAAATTCACCCTTATTTTTGGTGGTAGTTATTGGCGACATTAGTTTGGTGCACGGTTAATTTTTGCCCCGAGACAAATTAGCCATACAAATTGGTTGTTAGTTCACTATGGTAGCGGATTAAAATTCTGCAGTAACTAGCAAACTACGTTCTAGATTCAAGCAGTTGATACCTCATTTTAAGGAGGATGGAATTCCCTATTTTAAATATTTTCTTATTTTGGATTGCCATAAAGAAAACTAAATTACTAGTATAAAAACATATTTTTTACAGTTTTTGGTTCAAAATTACTAAACAACTATAAATGACAAGTAAATCAATTGTTTAGAAGTTATATAGCGAACGTCAAGGAGAACTATTGTGTATTAAGCGGGATCCTATCATTTCATAAACATTTGACTACCCGTGTTTTTTTTCCGAAACTGTAAATAATTCTGGATTTATTTCAGGACCATCGTGTAGAATCCTATGGGTTAAGTTAGGTTAGTATTATAAAAATTCTGAAATATTTGTAGTAACAGAAAAAAAAGCGGGTTGGCAAATGAATATGTTTCGAAACGATGCATCTGTCAAAGATATGTTGGCAAAAAGGCAGAGAACCGTATTAAGCATTTGCAAATAGCTTTGATTGTCATCGACTTATTAACATTCAACTAAGGTGCTACTATTGACTCAGTTTTGAACCTAACAGCACACACGCACGCTCACATATGTCTGAAAGCGGCTCGTGCGGCGTGAGTGACAGGTTTATAGCTGGCCGTACGAATATTGCCAGCATTTTCATGTGTGGGCTTGATTGATTTTGTACGGTAACCCTATCAGACTAGGGACTGCATGTACAAAATTTTAACCAGAAACATCTTACCCTCAAACAAAAACACAACAGTCCAAACAAAGCTTGTAAGTAGTTAGGTTCGGGCATAAGTATAATTAGAAAGCTAAGGCGTACTAGACTCACCTTAGTCAACAATAAGGTCTTACATGCAATTAAAGTAACAACACAGTTACGACCTTTATCTTCAGCAGAGCAGAGGTAGGTGTGTCGTCAAATCAACTCGCATATAAAAATCCCAAACGGTTGTGGCATTCCAATGGAAATTTCCATAAAACACGACGCAAGCACGTCTCCCGGCGACTCGGGCCAATAAATAATAATAACGGAATTCCACGGCGGAATTTAATTATTCGCAACGAGTTGCCAGCGTTGCTAACGGGATTGGGTGAAATTTTGCCGTTAGCTCTTCCACTAAACGCTGCTGTTGTTTACTTGCGTTTGACAAAACAATCAACGCGTAAATGATTTCTGAAGGAAACTTGGGATCAATAATAAATAGGTTTTTGGTCTTAAATCGAAAGGTAGCTAAAATTTAGCTCCTTTAGTTGGTGGAATACTAAATTTCTTACCGCGTCTGCTTAAAGTCCAATAATAACAACTTACTTATACTTCTTCAGCTTAAGGTAATCCAGCTTCTTAAGATCTTATATATTTTGTATCGCTGATAGATCGTTTTATATTCATATTACTGACATGTAAATGAGCCCTGAAGTAACCCAGCCAATTAACAAAAAAAAAACCTTCATTTCATTGGCCGTAATGCAATGATGAAAAGGCCTATGCGCATCATTATGTGATGTCAATTTTAAAATTATATATTAAATTATATATAAATATATATATATATATATATTGATAAAGTTAGCTACGTACATTTAGATTTATGCAATATTGAAACAACAAAACAGCAACGTTCAGAGTCATCAACATCGCCGATATTATAATTTTATCTTATAAAATCACAAACTGCATAATGAGGGGAGCTGAGAATCGTGCTCAGTGACTTGCATATGGCTTTAGATACTGCTTTACGCTGATGATGATGATGACAACTGCAATCAAAGCAAAAAAGATCATAACTTTAAAACCAGACTCAAAATATGGTTTACATTAAAATTTTAACGTCCTCATTATGTAATTTATTAAATTTAAACATAATTACACTGTCAAACTCTAATTGGATCGTGCTTATAATATCGAACAGCTAGGGATACGAGTGAATTGAAATGTAACCGGATTATGAGCCGATTATTGTATTCGTGCGGCTTATAGGCATTCGCCAGGTATGCGGACTGCGCATACCGGGTTTAAATTGGACGCCATGACAGCTGGTTGATAAAGTTAGCCCCGGGCAATATTATTGGGGTTTGACAACTTTACAATGAGCACGTTTTAAATAAAAAAGATTAGCGAAATTTATGACTATGACATTTTTTTTATTCTTCTGTTTACAAGTATTTCAATATAAAAAGATTATGTCCCTACGAAATTTAAAAGAAATAACTTAAATTTACACACAATTACGTAATCTATTAGAGCTCCCTCAATCACTTGCTTAGTATATGAATAATTAACCGCAGTTATATAAGTATGACAGGTACACACAGTTAAAAGGGAAAATCTCGAGTGTTGGTAGAAGAAGTAAGAAGTAAGAGCCACCATAAACCATAAACCATAGCATACCATAGCATAGCATAGCATACCATAGCATAAACTTTACGCAATTTAATTTGCCGGTCAAGCGCGTAAAATGGCGTCACTGAGTTTTTTTTAAAAGCTTTCTTATTTTTAAACAACTATCACACCGTCAACACCCAGAACATTCTATATTAATAATATAATATAGCCCCGTCTCAGTTTCAAAGGGGTAAAATAAATAACCCAACTTACAATGCCTCGCTGGAACATGGAGCTTCTATTACAATTCGAGTAGCGGCGGCTTACCGAAACGTTATTTATCGGGCCATAACAATATTTTGTAATTTGTTTAGCACTCTCTTAATGGCGCACTACGACAGTTTGGTCGGGGCAGCAAACTCATATATGTAGAACACTTTTGTTCTTGTTAGATGTAAGCCTAAGGAGAATGGATTTATGAATAAATGGGATTTAAAATAAATTTTCATTCCACAACAAATGTATTAGATTCCACAATTTTCCTAGTTAACGCGTAGATTCTGTAAATTGATTTGGTACTTGTTGCATAATTACATTATTTCATTTTCCTACCGAGAGTAAGGCGTCTGCCCTAATCTGCGACCTCATGCAATATGCAATCTTAAGTAAATAGAGGAGGAAAGTTCGTTGCCAAAATGAAGACAATTTTCATAATGTTAGAGAAAATCATGAAATATGAACTGGGTTTGTTACGAACTGGCTCATTAGCAATTTACATGAACGTTTTTATAATGACCACCGTTTAAACTGGCTCTCGGTGCACAGAAAATTAATTTGTAGGAGAAATAGTTTTAAGTTAACATGAGGCCAGGAATTTTGTGGACCTGGGGCCCGCTTCACGAAAGCTTTTAGCCTGTATTACAAGTGGAAATCTCCTATCAAAAATAGGTATGTTTTGAAAATACACTTCCACTCGTAATTCAAGTTACAAACTTGTGAGAATCGTGCCCCGGTTTGTAGCTAAATATCTCAAGAATAGAGGCACGGTCTGTGAAATATTTTAATTCTACGCTCATACTCATGCTTTAGGGTAAGTTTTTTTTAAGGTATGCAGAAGGCAAACGATCACTCTGGCCTGATGGTAAGTGGGATCAAAATTTAAAAATTAATTTTTAAAAATGATTATTCAGTAAATAGGCCACAAGAAGGCTCTTTTACATGTCAGTAATATGAAGTGAATTCGGACATGAATGTCATTGCGGAGAAAAAACACCGCATTAAACTCAGGTGAATTTTTTCAATCATAAAGTACATTAATACTTAAAAGCAAGTTAAATTACAAGTAGTAATAAAGTAATAATTTAATAATTATTAAAACTAGATCAAATAAAATCACTACAAATGTAAGGTTAATATGATAACATTAAACTAAAAATAATGACTATAGAAGAACAACATGACGAGTTCAAAATCCATAAAATTTGTGACCTATAGACATTTGCATTCTCAAGAATACAATATTTAGGCAGCAATCTTAAGACCGCTAATGCGTTGCCAACCCTGGGGACTAAGATGGAATGCCGTTATGCTAGTAATTTTCCGGTCGTCTTATTCCCACGATGGTGGTAGTGATCCGGGCGAACCCTGCACAAGGTCCTACCACCACTAAAACGAGTGTATACCTTGAATGCATATAAAATCGAAGGCGAATAGCCATAACTAATTTTCTATTCGTTTATAATAAACTCCGAATTGCCCATTTTGACAGCATGTATCTTACCTCATTGAAACTTTCTCAATTTTCCTACTTGTAAGTTCTGGGGACAGTTCTGTTGTCCACCTGTCACGCAAAAGTCAAAGAGAAAATAAGAAAGTTTAAATACGTACATCAGCAATTCAAAAACCCTAACACAAATAAGGGTAGCGTAATAAAAACCTGCAGCATTAAAACTCGGCTAGGGAAACTTGGACCGTTATTTATATTTTTTTTCACGTGGAAAAGCACCAGACTGCCAAATGGGCTGGTTCTTTCGCAAATTTATTATGATCTATTGATTCTCTTCTCGTGTTCATAGAAGGCCAGTTCTCCCTAGGCTCCCCTCAGGAAAGTTTGGCAACTCGGAATTATGTCGAGTTCGCTCCCTCGTATCAAAGTTATTTTACTACTCTTCTAAGAGTTTAAGTAAGGCTCGAGGATGGGAGGATAAAAATTGGATGTCTGTGCGTCGGGCTTGTTCCTTATGATGATGGAGAAGCATATATATATGCTATTACTTCATAACTATAGACAGGTAACGAAAAATTATCGGCCAAGGAATGGCACAAGTAATTTTAAGACGCCTGCCTGGTTATGTAAGAAAAACTGTTTCTAATTATTTAACCATTTAAAAACTTACATACTTAAACACCGGTGAAGTGAAACCACCGGAAGACCACGAAGAAGTGAATAAGAAAGAAGAGAGAAGTGAGTGGAGAAGTGTGACCGGTGATGTATATAATGAAGGCGAGGAGCTAATCACTTGAAACTTTGACATAAGTTAACTCGTGACTGTCACCTGTCACCTGTAAATATAAACCTTAAATAGTTACTGTTTTAAAAACATTAGCCTAGTTGTTGATCAGTCGAATAAAAAGAGAATCTACTAGACCGTGCAAGTGACTTGAAAATCGACAGTTCGGGGTGGATACTCGTGTTGAGGCAGCATCAGCACCAATACCAATGATATTACTAATGATCAGCGGATGGTAGAATTTTATGTCACTTTACCGTCAAATGTAATGACTAGTATGGATAAGTCTGTGTTGTTAAATATAATTCCATATTTTGACAAAAACTTACTGAATTTAATTTGCTATAGTAAATTAGCATAATTTTGTCTGTTTGATATTGTAAATCGATTCCTTTTAACATTGAGATTCCGTTTATATACAGTATGTCTCATTTAAATCGGTCAGTATGGGAAAATTCTGAAACTATAAGATATACAAAGATATATACTTAAATACCATATCATCGATTTTAATAAGGAGAAAAACTGCAATTATACATTTAAAAAAAACCCTGTACTCAGCTCAGAAATCGAACCCGGTTGATTTGAAAAAAATAAACTTACACTATTTCTAATTCGATATCGATTGTGTAGGTCTTAAGCTTAGGTTACAGAATTATCAACAAGTTTTTTTAGATTTGTTGGTATTTCTGTAGCTCTGCCTACCCCACTCTGGGAATTAATGCGTGACGTTATGTATGTATGTATGTATGTTTTATAGAGCTATTTACTGTTTAAAATTTATACAATCGATATCTAAATAGAAATTATGTATGTTTCTTTTTTCTTCAAAACAACCGTGTTCGATTCCCGAGCTGAGTACAGGTTCCTTTTAAAATGTATGAATGCAGTTTGTCTACTTATTAAAATCGATGACATGTTTCCTGAGAACAGATCTTCGTATGTCGTATAGTTTCAGAATTTCCCATACTGACCGATTTAAATGAGACACCCTGTATAGAGAATTACCTTATTAGTGTTCCGTAGTCTAACTTAAAGTTTCGCCACGTCCGTCCGTCCGTCCGTCCGTCCGCAGCCTAGCTCAGAGACTCTTAGGTACTAGAAATCTGTAATTTATCATGAATATACATATTAGTCACGCCAACAAAGTGGTACAATAAAATCTTGAAAATCACATTTTTAGGGTACCTCCCGTACACGTAACGTCGGGATGTATTTTTTTTCCCTCTACCCCATAGTGTGGGGTGTCGTTGGATAGGTCTTTCAAAAATATTACGGGTTTGTAAAAACAATTTTTTGATTAAGTGATCCTTATATAAAATATTAAGCTTTAAAGCGCTAATTTTTGTTATAGTCAAGTGTCCCCCCACAGCCCCCCTACAGCCCCCCAACTACAAATACTAAAAATCTGAAAAAAACTTAAATGAAAGATCATATTGCAACGAATTTTAAAGTAAAACTATCACGACGAAGTAGACATTAGTTCTTGAGATAGAAGCGATTAAATTGTTTATACCTAGTACAATTATCTAAACGGCACTAATTGACTTTTAATAGAAAATTAATTATTACTTGTTGATAATGTTTGTTGTACTTAACGGCTTCGGAACCCTACACTGAGCAATGAGATTAGTTTGACATGATTGAAATAATTGAACATGTTGTTAGTTTCTCTATTTTCAAACGCAAACTAACTAGGAATGTAACATACGAGTAGCTATACTCTGTAATAACTTTGATCAATACTAAACGAACCTTCTCTAACCCCATTTCCCCTCAGTTTAAATCACGTGACTCTTGCTTACTTCGAATGCTAACTGTTGTAAGTACTATTTGACTTGCAACCTGCACCAACAGGCGTGTAAGAATAGCGATGTTTAATATTGCTTTGCAAGAATATGATATATGGCGAATATTCTAGAAGATTGTTAATTGTAGCATCTGCCATTGCACTTTACAATAGAATGTAAAGTTTTAAGTAATTTATACACTGCAACCAATTAACACGTTCGCCCCGGTATCGGGTCGAATCAGAGCGATAAAAGTATGGTTAATTTAGAGTTAAGTATTTTGCCGTAGTGAGGGTGTGGGAAAATGATCATTTTGTAACCGTATCTAAGTGGCCGTAGTGTATTTTTTACCTCTGACGCTAAAAAAGGGGTGTTATAAGTTTGATGTGTGTGTGTGTGTGTGTGTGTCTGTCTGTGGCTCTGTAGCTCTTAAATGGATGAACCGATTTGACTGCGGTCTTTTTAAAATGAAAGCAGATTTTCTAGCGGTGGTTCTTAGACATGTTTTATAAAAATCAGTTAAGCCGTTTTTGAGATATGGAGCTTTTAGGGGTTTAAAAGCCCCCAAAATAACGGTAACACCTTCTTTCAGAGCTGATATCTCTTAAACGACCCAACCAATTTTCATGAAATCTTGCTAAGAACCATCCTGATTAATGTAGCTTTATTATAAGTAAGTTTTATAATAAAGTTTAAGGAATCTCATCCAGCTAACCTTTGCTCTCGAAGTGACTACTGTACTATATCAATTGGTCCTACCATCCAAATTTAACTCGCCATACGTTTACCAAGTGATATATAAGTGCGTTTAAAAAATAAATTTAAATTTATCACCAGGTGGGTTGTAAATTTCCACAAATCTTCAGGATGGTGAGTTATTGCGGGCACTATTTTACCTTCCGTGCCCGCGGGAATAGTGGAACAGGTGGATAGCGGGTTGAATTATATTGTTATTTCGACGGCGAATTGATCGGTTTTAGTCTAGGTTTTACTGAGATAGGAGTCTTAGGCGTAAGATAATATGGATATACGTATACTTATGTAATCGCAAGAACTCTTTTTTTTTACCGTCATTAATAATGACAGAGTTTTATTTATATTACCAATAGTTTAAAAAAGACTTGTCAAGATAACCTAAGTAAACAAAATGTTTCATATTTACACGCTTGCATCGAAGTAAGTTGCGAATGTGATTCTAAAGTACTGATGCTGGACCCTCTACTTAAAACCCCTGGATCCCCTGGCTTCCATCCATTTCTATCATGAAGCCAGAAGCAGCGCATGCTTCGCACGCACACTTGGGTATAAAAATTAAATCGGTCTGACGAAGACACTGGTTAAAATCGACTACTCAGAGGCATTTTAGAGACAATCAACTCATTCCTTATTTAAACGTGTGTATGAAAAATCGTCACTAGGGAACGACTTAGTCATCATTAAAAATGTGCGTGTTATAACACGTAATTACAATTTGTGTTTCTTCAGTCGTGCATACGAGAAACAACTTAAACTAAATAAAAACAAAATTAATTTATTAATTGTATTTGGATCCTACATTGAATCTTCAATATTTTAAAACCTTAATCAATCTAAGTTAAAGCTCGTGAATCATGTCTATAAATGTTTGAGTGACTTATTTGACAGTTTGTAAGTCATGCCAATCTCAACACGTAGTTGACTGAAGCTGTATTCCAACTGTGGATCTTGAAGGCACATAATTAATGCATCGGTTGACAAACGCAGCACACGAGCTCTGCTGTGGTGTTATTCTTACAGCAGACACGAGTTTACTGTTTATGGCATATTCAACTCATATCATCTGTTGGTAAGCCAGCTCTCAGGCCAGTAGATATATACAAGTTCATCATTTCAAATGCGTTGGGAATGAAATTCTTCAGAAAATTTCAGTAATTTCAACGGTTAACTTACAACAAACCGCCTCAGCAGCTCTGTTTTCTATTCGAAAATTCGGGCTATACTTTTGCGGAATCTATCTGATAACAGACTCACGTTTCGATAGGTACATTGCGTTACTTATGCTTCACCTTACCGATACGAAAATCTATAACGACAACAAAGTCAACGCCAATGTCAACGCGTGGGGGCCTGTATGAAGACGTCCGCGTTACTACCCGGACGGAAAATTTGGCACTAGAGCGATCGAACCGCTACTTTATCAAACCAGCCTAAACTTTGTACTAGCGTCCTTGGTTCCGTTTGCCTTTATTTTGTAACGGTATAGCCATATCTTTGCGTGGCGGCGACTGAGGAGGAAACATGCCACAAGTAGCCACGCCAGCGATGAGGCGATTTCTATGCATTTGTTTCAGTCGACGCCACGCAAAGTTTAACCAGGCCGTAAGATAATAACACCGCTGGAAACGCTCTGGGTTGCCGGGCCCGTGAACCGGCAAACACAATCAAATGAAAATTAAACCGAATACGGAATCAACATGGCGACTTATCATTAATTATTCATTAATCCGCACCGTGCCGACTTAATGACAGCAAAACAGGAGTAGTGATGTACCGTGTTTGCTAATGCTCGGAAGTGTTTTTCTGAATCATTTGTGAAGTTTGGAATGTGTATTCTTAAAATCTATCAAGTTCTATTTACTTTACTCAAAAATCTCGTTCAGAATAAATCCTTATGATAAATTTTACTTTTTAGGGTTTCGGAGCCGAATGGCAAAAACGGAACCCTTATAATTTCGTCATGTCCGTCTGTATGTCACAGCCATTTTACTCAGAGCCTATTGGCACTATATAAATGAAATTTGGAGGATAGATGTATTCTATGAACCGCTATACAATGATGTAGTAAAATTGAAAAAAAAAATATATATTTAGGGGTGGCACTCCATACATGTAACTGGGGGATGAAAAAATTTTTTTTACGTAAGTGAACAGTTGGCGAGATATACGTATGCAGCTTTTGAATTGTTAAATAGAACATTCTAATAAAAAATACAGTAGTAGAACATACGAAATACTTCCATCCAAAATTGTTTTGAACACGATACGCTGTGTAGTTTTTGAGATTTAAAAAAAAAAAGAATTTCAACCATGAACGTTCATCCCAGCTACGGAACCCTTCACTGTGCGTGGTCCGACATGCACTTGGCCGGTTTTTTTTATTTTTTATTGACAAACACAACACGAGTCCGCATCGCATTTGACCAGATTTACTTTATACCAACTTCCATCCGCCACTGTAGGCAATTGGTAAGAAAATAGGGAACACCTTATAATTCCAAACTAGTTTTTTCCAAATATTCATTTGTCTGAATTTTCATTTTTCCGAAAGCTTTTTTTACGTTGGAGCTAATTTAAATAAAATGCATAATTTAGTTGCTATATGCAGGTTAGGTTCGGTTTGATTTATAAACGATATCAAAAAATAAAGTCTTCTATAAAAAATGCATTTGGAATTATGAAAATTCGGAATTATGACTCTAAGGAATTGTGTAGTGTGCCCAAGAAAATATTATAAAACGTGTAATCTAATGCATACATTTATCTTTGTTTCAGGTGGATGCCATACTATACAGTAGCATTTACCTCCGAGAGTGATTATGCGAACTATCAGTAAGAATAACTTACCTAACTTACGTAGAGTCTGTAGTTACTTATTCTCAGGAGATGCGGTAGTTAAGTACGCCTTCGAAACGGTATCGATATATCTTTTTCAAATGGTTCATTTATGAACATTATTCGTTTACAAGAAAGTAAATAACAGTACCAAACCTAGAGCCGTATTTAAAACTATCTCGAGTGAGATGCGCGTTCTGGAACGCATCAGAAATGATAGGGTTTCTATGACTTGACTTGATACGTCTTACCATTGACAGCTACAGCCGTTATGGTTGACAGCGTAAAATAGTCATAGTAAGTATCTTTGAGGAAGGTTGATATTAGCTATGGTTTCTAGCCGCTAATGGCATTCAAAAGGTTAAAACGGGTAACTTGTCCTAAAACTCATCAGTGACAAATGCATTGCCTTAAGAATCCACTAACTTTTCAAAATGTATTTTGGGATAATAAATATATTTATTTTATAACAATCCTGGAAAGTTAAACAGCTTCAGGAAAAGAGCATTTCCACCTTACGAAAATTCGGACAAACGAAACGGTTGAAACCTAAAAATTCTACCTTGTGATGGGTACCTTGAAACAGGCATCTCACTCAAGATCACAGTTAAAAACCTTTTTAAAACCAGATTTCCACGGTTAGGTTACTTTCAATTTTAATTTGACACATTTTTCAAGTAAAAAATGTGAAAATGTTGACTTCACGTTGATTGTTTCCACGGTTTGAATATGGGGAGCGGAATATATTGTATATTAGTTGTAATGTTCTAAATAGAAAACTAAGAAAATAACAAACGTGGATCTTGCGACATTTTTGTTAACATTTAAATGATACACAACATAAAGAATTGACAAATGAAGTAAATAAGTAAGTACCCATCATTTCATAAAATACAGATATATTAAAAAGACACGAAAAAAAGTGCAATTATAAAATACTTATTTTTAAAATAGATACATCAAACTATGCTGTGCTTTGTTATTATTTTTCTTATATTTTAATTCAAACAAAAAATAATTAGTATATCTGCAAAGATCCTGAACAGCATATCGCACTGCTAGATCAAACCAGTAGCAACTCAAAATACAACTGTATTTTAAAATCAACTTTAACTCAACCTCTATGAGTTTTATAAACAACTAGCGAGTATTTTGACTCGATACTGTTTTGATCTAGTAGTGCGATACACTTAATTAATAATAACGGTATATTTAAATAGTTGTCCTCTACACGATACGCGATGTCCTTGATATGATCTGTAATTTTAAACCTAAATAACGATTACGAAAATGGGTAATTCGATAAGATTTCAGTTTTTTTATTAATTAAGTTTTGTCATACTAGCTAATAATGATAGAAATAGAGATAGAATTTTGCTTTGTCTAATAATGATAACTTTATTACATTTATTAAGGTGTCATTTCAATAATTCTAGTTTTTTATTTTATTAACAATACCGCAAAATAAAAAGTTGTATTGAAATTTAATTATTTTATATTATTTTTTCCGTACGCAGCTTTAGGCGATGGGCTTGCAATCTGTCACTAACACTGGTAAAAATCTTAGCTTGATTGTGCAAAATGCGTTTACAGAATTACAACAAGCTTTTTACATTTGTTGGTAATTCTGTAGCTCTGGCTACCCCATTCAGGGAATGAAGGCGTGATGAACATATATATAAATTTAATAAACTCCTAGAAAATTTTATACATTAATCTAGCGTCAAAATGTAGGTAAAATTAAATGTATTAAATGTATTAAATCAATTATATGTGTAATTTTTATTAAAAACATAAAAAAAAAATTTTTTGTGTGATATTTTATCCAAATCCGCTTAACCGTTGTTTATGCCTTTAATTGAAGAAGTAATATTAAATTAAGAGAAGACAGGATTAAAGGCCCAAATCTGGCAAAAGAAGAGTATTACTACAATATTAACACTTATTTTAAGGAGAGTTAGAATTAAACAGCTTATGTAAGTACATTCACAATATGGAATTGTTCATCACTATTCGTGTTTAATCCTTATAATGCAAATCGGGTATAGTCATATATCTCTCCAGTATGTATAACTCGGCTAAATTATGAAGAGTAGCAAGTGGCTTTACTTTACTGTATTTTGACTCCCATCTATATTACTCGTGCAATCCACTGCATCTTTTTTTTACTTTGTATAATGAGATCGAATAGTAGTGATTTATATGAATCACTTGAAGCGCTCACAAAGCGCGGTGTAGTTGCCAGTTAGGGTTGTCCCCTCGCGGTGTACCGTTTCACGAGGGTCCGAGCCCACACAAATTATGCCCGGCGGGCCGACCAACATAATTACACTAATTCGTTAACATAGTTAACTTTCAACCCTACGCTCTGGTACCAATTTGTGTTACGAGATTTACGTATAAAATTTTGTTTTTTTATTTATTTTTTGCTTTTATTTCAGTTCACCAGAAAGAAACAAGATTAAAAATAAATAAATATCTCAATCTCACACAAATTGATCTAGTCCCAAAATGAGCTGTAGGCTTGTTCTATGGGTACTAGACAACGATAAACTTACTTAAAATACATAGAGAATATCCAAGATTCAGGAACAAAATATTCGCGCTCATCAGAATCAGAATCAGAATCAGAATAATCTTTATTCAAGTAGGTTTACAAATAATAAACTCTTTTGAAACGTCATAGTAGCGACTTAGCCTAAATTGACTGCAGGTTCAAATCATCACACAAATATCTGCCCTTACCGGGATTTGAACCCAGGACAGGAGGCAGGGTCACTCCCAACTACGCTAACGTGTCGTCGTTGATTGAAAAGATATGCTTAGGTTCGGTTTAATCAAGGCCCGTTAGTAAATATGACAGATCAAATTTTAGTAACTTCATACGATTTTTGACATTTCTGATCGAAATTTGATTTAACCGATATTTATAAAACCCAGCCTTAGAAAGTGAAAGAGGTATATTTCCATCGGTGCACTTGGCGTTGCATAGTCTCAGCCTACCCCGTTGGGAAGCAGGCATGTATGCATGAGTGTATTTTCGCTAACATTATTTATCAAGACGAATGTTCCAATATTTTGAGACCGGAGATCGTACCTGCATGCATGGGCGTCATATAATATTGAGTTTCGGATATATTTTGACGCAGATGATCTCTATTGCTACCAAAGTGTGTATCTTGTTGTCTCAGTACCTATACCCATAGTACAAGCTTAGTAACAGACATGTAAATATACGCAGTACATTGCTAAATATCAAAATAATGTAGAGATATTTTTGACCCGTGGACATGTTTCATGTCATGTGTGTAGCTTAGTTTGGGACGGGGTGAGTTTTTGTAAAGCTATATTGCTTGTGGTATTTGTACAAAAAAAAAACACTTTATATAATTACACACGGTTGTACACTGTTTTGCAGAAACTCATTTCATAGAATGTATCACTTCGCAGAATTTTAATTTCATAGAAAGGTAATTTCTGCTGTAACCTTACAGTTTTCAGATTATTTTTTGGTAGTCACGGGTCTAACCTTACCTAACCTACGTAACTCATGCTTAAGATCATCTGAAAACATTAAGGTTTCAGCAGAAGTTAGCTTTATATGAATTGAAAATTCTGCAAAGTGATACATTCTATGAAATAAGTTTCTGTAAAACAAGGGGTCACCAAAATGCACACAGTTAAGTGGCCACTAATGAGGTGACAAAAGGTCAGATCAGTAATCCATATTGCTATTGGTACTGCTAACATTCAATCATAGGACCTTAGCTTCGTAGGCAGGGTCCTTAGCAAATTAAACTACAACGTCGTAAAACATACGTACCTAATCGCGATCAATATTATATGTAAACATGTTGAAATGCTCGTATAATATTGACACAACTTGTATGTCTCTATAGTAACTTACAATACATATACGCTATGCAATAATAATCATAATTAGTTTCAGTAACCTTATACTCGTTGTACAACCCCACCGCAGGCATGGAAGCACTAGCAAATTATATTGGTTCTCTGAAATTCCAAGCACCGACTTCGCGGCGTTCAAGCGCAGTACAATGCAAGGCTTATATAAAAAAAGGTTAATGCAATTATTGCTAGACAGGGCCAATATAAATAAATAAATTGACTTAGTCCCAAACTAAGGTATAGGCTTGTGCTATAGATACTACTTAGACAACAACACACCCGTACTTATGCAGAAAAATACATACTTAAATACAAAGAAAATTTTGGCGAAAAAGTTTTTGAGTAACTTTGGTACAGTTAAATATTTTTCTACCCTGATTTGACCAACATTTTATTCAGTTAAAATTGAATCTATCGAGTTTTAGTTACTAGCTAACTACAATGAATTAGCTCTTCAAATTTGACATAACTATTAAAATACGATGCTCAGTGTTTATTTATACAAATTAAAAAAAGAAACCATCGCCTAATCCAAACGTTGTAGTGCTTTTCAGATGCTCGTAATGAAATACTTTTAAAACGATCATTTAAGCGAAACGCCAAGAGTCATCCATCGGAACCAGTTTAGTCCCGCATGGCTTTTAAAGCGCTAGGTAAAAAGGCTGCCAACGAATAGTTTGATCGTCCCTTTTGTACCTAATCAAAAACAGTGTTGTCCCGTATTGCAAAAATCTATAGGCTTTAGAGTCCACTTACTATCGGGTGTCTTCTCTGTGCCATAAAAAACAAATAATGCATTTACTAGCCTTGCCTAGTCTACTCCACTGTGCATCGCACAAGCGGTATTAGAGGGTGCAGAGCCGTTCTCATATTTCTTACATCATTAACTCGACGTGTACAGTCTTGCGAGGCGTGGTATGCAAGGGAAAGGGGGTCGAAGGGGGGAGATTGTGTATGGGATGCACTGAAAAGTAATGGCGGAATTTAAAACGTCGCTTTGGTGTTTCGTAAATCACTCGTCGTCTTAAGAATTTCCTTTTCTTTAACATAACGGCATGTTAATTTAACAGGCCAGGTACTTCTACCTATTGCAGTGTTTTAAGGGTTCCGTAGTCAAACTAGGAACCCTTATAGTTTCGCCATGTCTGTCCGTCCGTCCGTCCGTCCGTCCGCACCGTAGTCAGAGACTCTTAGTACTAGAAGGGTGTAATTTGGAATGAATATTCATTTAGTCACGCCAACAAAGTGATAGAATAAAATATTGAATAAAAAAGTGTTTGGATAACGTGGGGATCTTTTTTTTCCCGTCTACCCCATAGTGTGGCGTATCGTTGGATAGGTCTTTTAAAAATATTGCGGGTTTATAAAAGCAATTTTTCGATTAAGGGATTCGTTTATGAAATAAGCTTTTAAGCGCTAATTTTTGTTAGAGTTAAGAGGCCGTACACGAAATTTTACAGACGTGATTTTACTGTTGAAATACTTTACTTCTACAAATTTTAATGCGCAACACGAAAGATAATTTAATTTTTTTACGAATGTATGAAATACTTTTTGTTTTTATTATTTAATTTTGATTAATCGACCTGAAACCGGCGACTGTTTCGTGAGTTTTGCTGTAAGAGGTTTAGAATATCGCATATTCACGAATCGTATTGGCGTCTTAAAGGTATGAAAAAATAGCAATTGATTGCTTTAAAAGTTGGCTAAATGTATGAATTACTTTCTACCACCATTATATATTTTTTTGTGTAAAAAAAATATGAACTTGGTAAAATTTTATAGAAAAAGGACAAAAAATAGTTTTAAATTTCAGTTTCTTAAAACACTCGTTCATAAAATTAAAAGAACAGTAATAAACTTCAGTTCAAAATCAATCCATTACCTTATAAACATATCCAAAAATTAAAAATTTGATAGCAATATATAATGTTTACCTAAATCCCGAATTTAAATTCTCGACAAAGATAAAAAAGTAGCTCATTCATTCGTTACTCATTTATTCGATCATAACTGAAATGATATATCATGATGTGCATTAAAACTTATAGAAAAGCAGTATTTAAACTGTAAAATCACGAAAATAAGCAAGACTGGCAAAATTTCGTATACGGCCTCTTAAGTGTGTCCCCCCACCCCTACAGCCAAAGCTACAAATACCAAAAATCAAAAAAAAAAAACTAAATGAAAGCGCATATAACGAATTTACAAGGAAAAGTATCACCACTACGTAGACATCATTGGTTCTTGAGATACAGGCGATTAAAGCGTTTATACCTACTAAAATCATCAAAGCCGGCACCAAATGACTTAAATGAAATAAAAAAAAAATGTTATTACTTGTTGATTTTTATGATTGTAGTACGTAACGGCTTCAGAACCCTACAATGAGCATGGTCCGACATGCTTTTGCCCAGTTTTTAGTCTTTGACGGCGCTCCCGCCCCTCAAATACACGTAGCATTAGCATGGTTGCGTCAATGAAGGTAAAATTTACATTTGATAGAATCAGGCTGTCTATGTTACACAAATTCTCGTATACTTTGCCGTATTTTACTAACTCTGTGTCTGTTTTGAGCTAATTAGTATACTAGACAAAACCAGTATAACAAATTAAGTTATTAATAGCACTTTTTATGAATGTCAATTCGTGGAATTCATGTAAACAACGTAATTATTCGAACACGCGTTCTTACAGATGACAACATTATTCAACTGCAAGCAATGAATTTAATTCAACTGTGACTATGAATTGTTAGCCTGTAATGTAACAACACTCACCATTATTTTTCAATTCAGCACAAACACATACAACATTGTCAGACAATAGAAACAACGCAAAAAAACATTATCCGAAATGATAAAAGCGAATCTGCCTGCTTTAGGAATAATTTTCAAATTTATACACCTCTTATACCACCCCTCGGTTTTACATAACAATGCTTCATTTTTCATTTTTCCTACGAAATAAAGCAGGGGAGCAGTGTGGCCAGGTATGGTTTAGCAAATTATGAAATTGAAAGAAAATAAAAAATATTTTTTCAGCATTTATGATACTAATGTCATGACATAAATTACGTTTGATTATTTTAATTATAATAAGTATTTTAGAATCTTTTATCCGGTGCAAACAAACTTGCTATGCAATTATTTAAATAAATCTTTTTACAGATTTTTAAATTGTTACTGCGTAGTTATTAAATTTTAGTGGAAGTCTGTCAATAACAATAGGTATGTATAATAAGGTCTTAGCGCTATTAAAATTGTTAAATTTTTACTCAACCCTGATTCAAAATTTACTCTTATCCGATATAATACTGATTATTTTGCACTCATTTTATTTTGACTAATAATTTTATTGCAATTAAAATGTTTAGAATCTCAATTACTGCGTTCTTTAACCCTTAATAGGGCCCCGTAGAAGTAAAAAAACTAGGCCAAAATTAAATACAGTGATGGAATCGCAAGTCTCTAAAGAGTAATAATAGATGATGTTATACTTGAGTAAAATACAATTGAAATTGCATCATAAAACGTAGGTAGTAAAGTTAAATTTCAGCTTATTGTAATGTGGTAAATATATGGCCACTGCCCTCCCTGGTTAAAGCCATCAAGGAATCGAAGGGTAAACTATCGCAACCTCGAAAAGTTTTTGACCGAATTTCATTTGACCGAAAACATTTCGTTTTTTATCGTTTCTCCGATGGCACGATTCGTCATTTTTTTATTTCATCATTTGACTTTAAGTAAATGGTTCGTTAGTCCAAGCAACTTTTCTCCTTGTAGTCACGTACCCTATGTATTGTTACGTATTTTATTTCAAAGCCCATTTTTCATTACACCAATGCTACAACTAGCCTGTGGATCGTTTTGTATTTTGTTTCTTAACCCATTTTTCACTTCATCAATGTTACATATAGATTTTGCTACGTTACGTCAAATATTCATTTCGGCCAAAAAATCTTGCTTGTAATTAGTTTCAACTATCTACAAAATGCAACGAGCAAGACGAGTCAGGGCAGAACCGACTCAGATAGGTTAGGTTAGAAGGCCAAGGCGGGAGCTTTGCTCCCGCCTTGGCTTTCGAGGTTATTTTTTTTCTGCCCCGAAAAACTCGCTTAAGTATAATTTATCCAGACAATGCAAAGATCGAGCCGTAATATTGGGCAAAGGATACTAAGGTAAAATCAGAAATAGGAAAAAGACAAATAGACAAAGCATTACATTGGACAACTGTTGATACGCCGAAACCAGTAATGAGGTATAGATAATTTGTCAAATCGTTAAAAAACCAAAACAAGTAATGAATAAATAAAACTATTCGAAATGATCATTCGGCCAAACGTAAAAAAACCCAAACCATAATTGACGAAAAGTATTTGTCGAACCAAAATTCGGTCAAACATTTTTCGAAGTTGTGATAGGTAACCGAATCGAAGTTATTTAGAAGCTTTTTTTTTTTCTAAATTCAAATATATTTTTAACACTTGGTTTCAAAAATTCTCAAATATGCAAAATAAAATTTACATGGCAACACTTTCCGATACAAAAAAATCTATTAAACTTTCATTTTACTTTTTCTAGCGCGGTTAGTGTCGTTTAAGATCATCGTGAACAAAAGGTATATCATCCTTAAGGGGGCACCGAGCTTTTTGCGCTCATTAACTTTAGGTATTTTATGCACTCTGTGTATGTGTGCGTAAGGCACACCAGCAAGGAGCGAGCTGGAGCCATGCGCCGGCCGCGCGCCGCGCCTGACGAGCCGTGCGCCGGTCCACTAGGCGCGGAGGTTGCTACCAATGTTTACAAAATAAAAAAACATAATCGATTCCGAATACTTTTATTCAAATATTGACTATAAGAAGTTAAAAACTTTTTTCAGTCTACATTTTTTTTTAAATTTGTTGTTTACTGTCGGTAGGTAAGGTAGGATTGAATTACTTGTATTGTTGAGGTACAGTCACATCACGAGATTGTTGAGCCACTCTAGAACCCACTCACATTTAGATAGATAATTTTTAATTAATGTCGTTTGTACATCTATGGTGTATTTAGCTAGTGTTAAGTTATTTATAATATTTATTGGGCAAATTGTTCGGCTAAAGAGAATAAATCATAAGTAAAAGCCGTACATCTTCCAATCGGCCATCTTCCCTCTCCGAAGGTTACCGGGAGAACCCTTTCATAGAAAGTTGACGGTAAATTTTGACGTAAATGATTTCTTTTGCGTGACTTGACGCTGTCATTAGGACAGAGTTCTATGGTGGCTCAACAACCCCGTGATTTAATGTGACTGTATATTGAAATGAAATAAAACCTAATTACCTTTATTGACAATATTCGAAGCACAAAATAAAGTGAACTCAATACCTAATGTAAAGTAATAAGAACGGCTGAGTAGGGCAAAAATCCCAGTCATGGACCCTTTCTTCAAGATATTATTTTAAACTGACTTCAAAGAAAAGGAAGTTCTCAGTTTGACCTGTATGTATGTATGTATGTTTGTCCGTGATTATCTCACGTTTGGCTGAACCGTTTTTAATGCGGTTTTCAGAAAAGTATTTGTTTCACATAGGAGAAGGTTTTGGTATTTTAACCGTCTTTAAAAAAAAGGATCTTAGTTTGTACGAATCCATGATTATTTCCGCAAAAACTTCAATGTCTGATTCTGATCACTATAAAGTATAAAATTAAATTGATGTTTTAAAAAACTAAAAACTTAAAGCTGCTGTATCAATCACATATTTAGAAGTTCCTACTTAATGTTTGTATGTATATAATGTAATGAATAATGTACGCAGGTATCTTTAGAAAAAAATATTAGGACATAAGAAACAACAATAATCAATATCGGATTTTACTTCACGGCATTATTTTGTCTGTGTGAGTAAGCAATGTCATTGTCTATTTCTCCATCCAGTGAAAGACAAAAAATTTGGTCCATTGGCATCCTGTAATAGAACAGAACGTTTTGATTTAACTATAATTTATTTATTAACAGAATTAGTTTTTGGATGAAATTTTGTAATCCTCATTCTATAAAAATAATTCGTATTTGGGACTTACAATTCCATTGTGTGGTAAATTTTATAATCGATGTCAACCAATTCATTTACTCTGTAAATTGAAAAAATATAAAGATAATGTGAAAATTCATACTAAATTTATTAAAATGTTTTCCTATACACCTCTTACTATTTTTACGCATACCTCACCGGTTCATTAGGTACCTAACTCTTCGCTTTGTAGCGAAGTGCCAACAACTGGAACATTAACCCTATAAATAAAAAAATATGAATAATTTTGCAATTTTACTCATTTGTTGAAATATAGTTGTTAGGTACTGAGTATTCTTACGGAGTATTCTCTTTGTATTCAGATTTCTGGAGATGTCTTGCTCTAGAAATATTGAAACCATCCCAAGAAGTAACAATATTATATAATTAATTATAGTAAAAAAAACCTCGGGTCGTTCTAAGAAGCTTGTTTTGCCTGTAAATGTGTTTTTTTAGCTAAATTACTTTTATATCTTGGTAAATATTCACCATAGAAGTGTATTTTTTATATACCTACCTACTAATTGAAAGAACTTCGCGTGTTGTTGAAAATTACTTGTGTAAATAAACCAATTTTGGCCCAAAACATCAAGACTACAACTAAACGATTACAAAGTCTTAGTAATACAAATCGATACATCTCGAAAATCAGTCTATGTTGCTACCGATTTATTTTCTCCTCCCTTAGCGTGGCATTTTGACAACTGTCAAATCAGGTTTCTTAGAACTACTCCACTATCAGTAGGTTTACGATTTTAACTAACTTAATTTCTTCACGCAAGCGTTTAGCATTGTGCTTTTGCCAACCCCTTCTCTTCCTTTCTTGGTTGTGTTTGTTCCCCATTTAAAATAAAGTGAATAATCACAAAAATCGCGATAAACGCAACCAACCACCAAGCGACACAGCCTCCACGTCCGACGGCCGAAGCCTGACTAATGCGGACATGGGGGAAACGTGACGGCTCTGGCTAAAATGGACGAAACGCGTGCGAATTTAGGTATTTCCTTCATATTAGTAAAATAAAAACACATTTTCAAATCTAAAGTGATGAATATATAGAAGACGTGTAGTTTTGTTGTAAATCCAAAACTGATGATCTTCCGTGAAGTAATTACGCCGTACTAAGTGTTTATTTTGTTATGTAGAGGTATCTTTGGATGTGTTTTCTATCGAGGGAAGTACAAGTAATCGTGTTTCTAAAGTATATGATAAATAGAGTGATTCCTTAAATATCTTACATATGAATTGCATAACTAAAGCTTCAGTAAAAACAATGCAGCAGGCGATCAAACGAACGCATTTTTTTCGTAATTACGTGTCGTTGCCTCGGCGCACTCTTAAAGTTCTATAAAAATGAGTACTTTTCTGTCTCTTTCAAATAGACAACAAATCCACTTTAGCTGTTCAAGAATATACTTAAATTCCGTCGTAATAAGAGCGTCGTCGATTGCATTTGTGATAACTGAACACAAAACACACGGCCCCCAAAACAATATTTCTAAATAAAACAGTCTCCGAAGGGACCATAGCAATGGCGGTGCAATATATTGCGTCTGTCGATTCGAAGGTTAATGCTGTACGGGAGCAGTTTAGGTTAATGGATTTCGCGCAGGATTTACATGTTTTAAAAACAATTCATTTTAAATGGCTTTTGCAGTGCTCTCTTGTGCTGTAAAGCATTAAGATTCAGGATAACGTCACCCTGATCTATGTCTTTAAGTGGATGTCAATAGTTTTTATTTCCTGGGTTTGGCATATTTATCACTATCAATAACTAGCTTTTTACCCGTGACTCGGTCCGCATAGAAGTCGTTTCTCGTTTTTCTCTTGTGAGCTGTATAATTTTCATGGATAGAAACTATCCTATGTCCTTCCCGGGACTCATTATCTCCATACCGAATTTTACGAGGGGTAACACACTTTCGCATTTATAATATTATAGGTAGTAAGGATTAACCCCAGTTGATCATTTTAAAGAAGTTGCGATGCATTTATATTTGATTCTAAGAATCTTAAATGTCAAATAAATGTCAGGTAGGATTTTTGATTACCACACGAGATTCTCATTGTTTGTTAAGCATACCTATTGTGCATAATAAACAATAGTTATTATTTACTTATTGTTAGCTGAAGGAAAATTTTCCGTCAAATTTGTTTCCTTTAAAAATAGGAAAAAGTTGTTATTTCCGCTGCCCCTCTAAATTTGTACACACACGAACAAAATGGCACGTTTTTCACATATCGTCTATTTTTTAAGTGTTTAGTTAGCTTGGCAGCACCGCAGAAGCAAAATGTTCAGTTACTGAATATTTTCGTTTAGAAAAAAAAAGAGTTATTTCCGCTGCCTCTCAATATGTACACACACGCATTCACCCATTTTTATAAGTGCATAGTTTGCCTAGAACCGTATTGCAAGTGAAATTAAAACTAATCCTCCTGACTCCTTTTTTTTATAAAACACCCAAAAAACTACTCTGAATTGTTATTCTTATAACTCTATTTTTGCGAATGACATCTTGATGACATCGACGCTGATGCTGAACGATAACTTGAAGCGAGAGTTTCGGTTTTCTGCACGTGTTTTAGCTAACTTTACGTGTGCCGGTTTTATTTCTCTCCACTGTATTTCATTGTATAACCTAACACTCTTGTATGTTTTTGTGTCAAGGAAAAGGTCCTTATTGCCAATCAGGTGCAATAACTTCCTTGCGTTGGTAGCGGAGTCTGGTGAGGCATGAAATATAATATTGCGGTTGCGGGTTTGCTCGTTCTGAGTTATGTTTGCTTAGTGCAGTGAAATGAATGTTATAACTTGATATTATGTTGAAAGATATTCCGGAAGATATGGTACCTTCACTGTCTATTATTATTTACTATTTATAAACACAGGCTCACAATTTCTATATAAATTGTGTACATGTACGTTGCTTAAGCTAAATAAATATGTTAGTAAGCATCCAAAGTTTCAAAAGTATGTATCATCATCTAGATTTGATGATGCTGGACCCAATGAGGGCTTTGCTTTATCCGAGGAGCGCTTTATCGAATTTCTGCCGGCTACCAGACGTAAGTAATTACTCCTCCTCGCCGCAGGACGTCCTTCATTTCGTCTGAAGTATGGTATACGCGATTTAATTTTCATTACTTATAGTCATATGAACATATTTATGTAATTCTGGATGCGTTTAATGCGAATGACACACTGCCAATGTACGAGTAATAATAATGTTAAGTTTATATTCAGTATTCAGTATTAACTAATTGACTAGCAGCTTACTGCAGCCTGATGTAACCAATACTTTAATGGACCAATGCACTGCAGCGTGCGTACATTCGATATCGATTGAAACAACGACATAAGGGTAAGGGCTAATAAGTTGGACATGCTGACTCACGCAATTAAAATTTATATTCAACTTTTCCGCTGTGCGGATAATTAACCACTCGTACAATTGTAAGATCACTTTTCGTCGCAACTTTTGTGCCTTTACTTTTCGACGACAGGTTAGCTAGCGGTGCCGGGTTCAAATCCCGGTTGGGGCAGATATTTGTGTGATGAGCATGAGTATTTGTTCCTGAGTCTTGGATGTTTCATGTATTTAAGTATATGTTTCTGTATGTAAGTATGTTTATCGTTGTCTAGTACCCATAGTACTTACAAGCCTAGAGCTTAGTTTAGGACTAGGTCAACTTGTGTGACATTGTCTCCTGATATTTATTATTATTTATTATTCTTTGTTTAAATTGTTAACTAAGCTTAACTATGGTCCAACTTTTTTGTACTCGCCCATAAACTTTTATCTCTTTCACGCATCGACGCGCGAAAAGGATAACGCTAGTTACACGTTCTGCGATCGATTTGCGGTGGAACTGAATCTAAAACGGAATGCGAATTCTCACTCAATCTGTCAATTATTATCTCCACGTACTTGACAGATACATGCAAAGCTTTTAAATTTTAACCTGAAATGGAATAGTGGTGGAATTTAACGTGTAAGTACTAATTTTGAGTCTGACGTGCGATATTGAAATTGTTATTCTATTGCAGTTAGGGTGTGGTATAATCTTTTATAGACTGACTAAAGAATGAGACGATATAATGATGTAGTATATTATTATATATATTTTATTTTCCACCTTTAAAGTGACAAGGATGTGTAATAAACTGTAGATTTGTAGACCTCATCTTAAAAGAACATTTTTGGAGGTACCTACACTATAGTGTTATTATTTGTTTGCACTTTAAGTAAATATCTTTTAATTCTATTTTACCAGCAATTGACTTTTATCTCATTTGATGTTTTTTTTTTATGTTAAGGATAAGGCACACGAGCACCCAGGCCACCTGATGGTAAGTGGAATCTGAGACCCATAGACACTTGAATTCTCAAGACTATAATCCTGAGACCTCAAATGCGTTGTCAACCCTGAGGACTAAGATGGAATGCCTCTATGCTAGTAATTTCACCGGTCGTCTTATCCCCACACCGGAACACAACAATGCGAACACTGTTGCTTGGCGGGTGGTTAATGGATAAGATGGTGGTAGCGATCCGGACGGACCCTGCACAGGGTCCTACCACCACTCAAATAAAAATGATGTTAAATGATGATGGTCTAAACAGGAACTCGCTGATTTGGTAAAAGCTACACATTATGAAGCCAAATAAAAGGATTTAAGGTGTATTCTAAACTAAATAAAATTTATTTACGATACTTGTATTAACAATCGACAAAATCTCAATCAGAGTGACTGGTCATGTAATTTTACTAGAATATTTTACTTTATAAACCTGCCTGGAAAATATATTATACGATCACAGGTTAATGTGATAATATTATTTCCCAGTAATAATTCAATTTGGCACCTATGAGGTACCATCTCCTGCGCAGAGGATAAATATTATTTACGGTATGATTTCATAACCTGGCGTCAACGTAATTAACGACCGTAGTCAGCCGAGCTCGCCTACATTAAAAACAATGTTGCTTGGTATTGGTGCCCTTGTGTCCTAACTTCAAAACAACCCCCAAATACACTTAACTCCACAATTCATTAAACGATTGCAAACTTTATTAAAGAAAAATTAACACCTGCATCTTGGTAATTATTTACCAATGCAGTAAGGTTGAAAATGATTTTGTTTTTCGATATAAATATTGCTGTCAATCATACGAATATACCTAAGTGTATAAAAAATAATCCCTATTTACCTCGGGTCACGGCATCACGCGTAAACGGCTGCTGCACCAATTTTGCTCATTTTTAGTGTTTGTTATTGTCAGGAGAAGGTTCTTACGAAAAACAACAAATGGAAAATCCACCTTGAAAGTCAACAATTTGCAGCGGTGCGAAGTTGCTGGCGGGGGTTGCTAGTTAGGTTAGGAGAGTCAAACTTGTGCATATCCGCAGGCACCAACGTCCCGCGATAATGTCTACGACTTTTCATGCGCACTTGACCTTATGCAGGGTCCATTTGGATCGCTATCACCAGAATATCCCGGTAATGTTCGCATTGTGATGTTCAGGTGTGGGTAATCTGAACCAGCGAAATGACTAGCAGAAAGCCATTCCATCTTAGTCCGCAGGGTTCGCACTGCGTAATATTTATGCAACATCATTTGCCTTTAGGTGCCATGAGAGATTATCTGCCTTTCCATGCCGTACTACGATCAAGTGAACTTGCCCTTGGTGTAAGAGAATAACACCACGGTAATTAATTCGCCTAGGTTGCGCGAGCGCGTGCCCATTTGTAACGTCTATTACTGGTTTAGGCCGCGGACGCGTGAATTATAGCTTATAGCGGCCGCGGTGGACGGTCGACCTATTAATCTGTGTAGTAATGTTAAACGGTACGTTAATAATTTTTTGCTTTTACTTTTAGACTTGAGGGTACAAGAAGAATTTAATTTAAAAAAAACATTACTAAATAACGAAGAGGGCGTATTTTGCCGTATTTTAGATTTATTGACATGATGTTTTTTTATAGGTAGCTACAAAAAAAACTCTTTATAACTCTCACTTCTCTGAATTGGTTTATTGAATACCTACTTACATTTTATGTTTATATTGTCATAAACAAATTTTGATTAGCATACGCTTTACTCCTCAAGTTATTACAAGATTTTATTTAAAATTCCATATTTGTCTGTAAGCTTGTCAGTTTACCCCGAAAATATTCCCATTATATGAAATACACTAAGTAAGAACAGTTGGCGACAGCATAACAGAAACTTATTTTGAATTTTAAATTTATTCGACCTTAGGACAAATTTGTAAGGCTATTTATTATATTATAATACGTCTCCGTGGTTGGCAAGGCACCGTGACTATAGGACAAAGTGCACTGAAAGTTAGAACGCATTCCCAAAGTTAGCCTAAAGCAGATGTTCACAGGTTACCCTAATTATCTAGGAAGCACTTGGGCGTTATTTAATAAGAAAACAAATGAAGCTCAGCGGCCATTTTACAACAATTTGGCGTAGACTTCCGCCGGATGCAGTCGGCCGTGGTAGCCTGATAACAACGTATAATGCGGCAAATTAAGGACGCTGCTCATTGGTTGGAATTACACGGGAATTTTGCAGAAAATTTAAATTGAAATAGTGCTCCTGATCTAACATAACTTTGCGTCGGAGAATTTTACGGGATGTTTCATAAAACTAACCTGAAGTATAAATTTAAACTGTTTGGCGTGCCTGAACTAACAAAAATATTTTTGGGTTCTAACGTCTCGGTTTATAAACTCGTGTAATAGAATGGATCGCTGCACATAAGCATCTTCTATTTTTTCATTTTTTTATAATGAGTTTAGTAGAAAACACTTAAGCTAAAGCAGTTCCAAAGTAATTCAACTATTCTAGTATAGATTCTCCTAGCTTCCCCCGACATTTTCCACACACTGACGATCTAAACTTGGTCATTGCCTAATTGGTTCAACTACTCTCTCACTGTGAGTAAATATTAGAATGTCAGTAAGTTTACTCCTATTTTAACCGCCTGATACGGTTACCTCTACCGTATATCTATGGACCCTAAGCTGGCACCGGTAAGATTCAAAGCATAGGTAGATGCAACATAGATAGTACGTTTGGGCCGTGTTATATGAACCGTGTTGTTTTAGTTAATTGACCAGTTAAGATATTTGTTATTTATTTGCGGTTATACACATGACATTAATTTTAATATTTTGCTTCGTTTTCGCTATAAATTGTACAAAAGTGATTAGGTAAGACGTTAATAAATACAAAATTTACACAAATTAAAAAATATGTTGGCAAAAACGAAGAAGTAAAAGTCTAAATGAAGCAATAAGCACATCTGAGTATAAAAACTCAATATACACGTATGGCCATTATTTAATTTTCTGGAATTACTAGTTTTGGCCAGTAACGTCCCCCTCATATACGTTATTTCTTAAGCGTTTTGGTCAAAATAAACACCGTAAGAAAACCTGCTAAAATCTCCTAAGTTATCAATGGTGTATGTGAAGTTCTCATAGAGGCGTGTGCTTGTGTGGATATAAAATGTAAACAGTATAAAGGGTTTGATTTTGTAATTTTGACGAATAAGCAGTATTCATTCCATCAATTCCTTTTATGCTCAAAGAAAATCTCAATCTCGACCCACTAAATAACCAAGCTCAATGGCTACGTCGTAGCGCCATAGTAATGTAGCACCGTAGAACCGCTACGTGAAAGCGTAGTCAGAGTTCAGACGTTCTAAGCCCCGAAGTAAACCGTATATATTACGACGTAAGCTGCAAATTGGCGTGAAACAACGCTAGTTACACTTCGTCGTAAATAACGGTACACGGTAAATGAATAATTAACGGTACGGTAACCATTTCAGTATTTATGTTTCGAATGGTAGGGTTTCCGGATTTTATGAGTTCCCTGATGAGTTTTGTTGTTGGTTTTATCGCCGTGTTTGTTTCGTTAAGTAGATTATGAGCGTGTTAATAAAAGAAAGAATGTCAATTGTAATTTATGTAAACTGACCGTAATTTTCGTTTTAATTAGTAAATTCTTAGCCTAAATAGATTTAAGGGTAACTTAATTGTTATTCTTTAAAAACAGATTCGACGTCACAGAAGGTAAGGTTCTTTTTCGTTTTTATTAATACGAATGGAAACTTTATCAATACACATATTTTTTCCTCGCACGCTAAGTGATGTGCGTGTCGTAAAAAAACTTTTCTAATTGGGATCAACCTCGTTATTTTTTTAACCCATGGATCATTCTGGCACGTGTGATACTAACGCAATTATTATTTTTTGCTGCAAAACTCATAGATGTATAAAACATAGAGCTGATTTTTAATTAGTGTTTTGTCACTTCAATCGTTCGAGGGATTAATATGCTTGTAGATTGTCTCAGCTTTCCAAACAAATTATGAAAATTGGTACATACCTATGTATAAAAGATAAAAATAATCTACTATTTAACACATAATTCAGAAGTCTATTAATCTTTAATACAACCATCATACTCGGTCTTCAAATTAAAAGGGCGTTATTGCGGATGAACAATGGAAACTTATTTTTTTCCATGTCATGACGAACCATTTCTATTCATTTTCGTTATAGGGACAGTGCGATCCTTTTAAAAGGTTCTTCAGGTTTGTACTTCTCTTTCTTTTTTAATATTAGTATTCTACTCGCGTACCACCTATAGCATAACCGAAGCGTGAAAACTTTTCTATAATGAGCTTTGCTATAGTAATAACTGCTTTTGTAATATATATAATCATTATATCATTGTTATTACCATGGTTACGGCCTTGGCGTTGATTGAACACCTAATAAAATGTTTTAATAAAATTTGAAATGACGTAGATTATAAACAAAGTATAATGTTGTGACTAATAATTTGTTTCAATTAATGTTTTATTACATTACAAAAAATACCTTAGTTACATTTTTATGAGCATCATTGCCTGAATTAAACGTCACTTTTTGTATTTTGTCATACCCGACTGTTTCATTCCTCTAAAAATTAACTTACTCACTTATCTATTTTTGTCTTCAAAACCAACGAATGATTAACATAGTAATTTTCAAATGATGCAATTTTGACATTCCCGTCACATCGCTGGGATCAAATGCCCCGTTGCATAATGTAACTGTTCAGTTCAGTCGGAGCTGGCGGAGTGCGGCGAGCTCATTGCGCCGTGAACTGTCGCAAATTAGGCCACGGAGTGGACATGTTGCTTTGTGGGGCGTTGTTACGTGTAGGGGAGATACCCTTAAAAAAACATATTTATGACATTTTATTGGACTACCGAACCCTAAAAACTGACAGTGTTGTTTGAGAATAAAAACTTGAAAAAGACTTTAACCACGCATGGTCACGCATTGCGTTACCGGCAAGATAACAAGAGGCTGATTTAAATATAAACTTATTGTTGTACGTGTGTCTGTGTTTGTCGCCGCGACGGTTAATAGCAGGGGAGATAGGGACAAGAAACTGCATGCGCGCCGCTGTAAACCTGTCCGGGACGTTTGTCGCGGCGAGGGGCGTTGGAAAACTGTTGTTGTACACGACAGCGTGAATTTACTAGAACGTTCGCTGCGTTAATAAGAAAATGTATCAAAATAACACGATTAAAAACTTTGTGGATATTTCTGATTGTAAATACACCGACGGGTCTATGTCGCGTTTATCGCTGTAAATAAAACATCGTTAAACTTTTCGCTTTTTGACAAGTATGTAAGTGCGAGAGTGGCAGATGCTTTATCCACCGCAATAAACGCGATAATAACACGCCCGAAGCAATTTATTTTGAGTATTTTTGCCGTCGTATTGACTCAAGCCTTTGTTCAAATCTCATATGAAAAAGTAAATAAATAATAAAATAATAATAAATATCAGGGGACAATCTCACACAAATTGAACTAGTCCCAAACTAAGCTCTAGGCTTGTACTATGGGTACTAGACAACGATAAACATACTTATATAGAGAAATACATACTTAAATACATAGAAAACATCCAAGACTCAGGATCAAATGTTCGGGCTCATCACACAAATATCTGCCCCTGCCGGGATTTGAACCCAGGACTACTGGCTTCGGAGGCAGGATCACTCCCAACTAGGCCTACGTGTCGTCAAAAAAGTACAAAATAACTTGAACATTTGCAACCAGCAACACGTGACGTAATAAAATTACTTTTGTTAAGACAATGCCCATAATTAATACAACACTGAAAAGTTAAAATGGCCAATTAATCTACTTACCTTTATATTTTCGAGGAGTTTATTGATGATAGAATTAGGCTCTTTATCAACAATAATAGAAGGTTAGATACGAGAACAAACTGACGATACATATAATATTTCACCAAGATTTAATAAATAAATTCCCTTGCAATGGTATTTATTACAGATCTTCTTATACGTAAAAACCCAGCCGAGGGGTATGACGAACCAGCGTCGCAGACACCAGTCTTTGCGATATCTGAAAGTAAACAGGGGTCAAGTCATACCAGTTCTTTTAACTGAACTCGGTTATTCTGCGTAAAAGAATAACATTACAGCACGCAATACAGTTCTTGATGTAAACAAGTCACTGCGACAGCAAAATGCAAATTAAAGTAGACGATTATGTACCGCGCTTTGTGGGACGCGGCGGGCCCCCGCGGGAAAACCGATTAGGGCTTAACGTATGGCATACGTACGTATAAAACTTCATTTACTTGAAAAAATATCTTATAATTTCCTGCTGTGATTTTCTAGCAGTAATACGCATTTTAGAAACCGGTCAAGACTATGTCGGACCTACGAACACAAGAACTATTTCGACCAACAACAATTTTGAACGAATTTTCTGTTTAAAGTTATTTGCTGCTATCTTAGATGATTTTTAGAAACAATCAACCCTACTTAGTCAGGATTGTTTTCCTTGTAAATTCATCATAGGTGCTTTCGTTTAAGATATTTTCCATATTTTTTGTACTTGTAGTTTAAACATTCGTATTGCACTGTTTTTACACGTTATTCTAGCAAAATTTGCACTTATAGAATTCAATATTTGAATTTAAAATGTACACACACACAATAGTTTTTAATAGCTATCCAATCAAATGGCAAAAAAACAAAATTACCCTTGCTTTACAGGTACGGGAGGTACCTTATTTTTTTTTCCTTATTTTCATCATATCTTAATGCGCGATATAAATATCTACCTAATATGTGTACTAAATTTGAATTTTAGTTTTGTAATTTGTAACTAAGATAGTTTCTGAGAAATAGTGAGTGTGACAGACAAAAAGACAAAAGGACATGGCGAAACTGTAAGATATAATAGCGACTGTACGTGTGTATGTTGGGTCTCCTGCTAGTTAACATCCACCAGAAACTTTAATTCATATCAATCAACCTCCACATCTGTCACAGCCCACAAACTGACAGCGGACCCTCGACCATCGATCGGGCGGGCCATAAATCCAGCACTAGACAAAACAGCGATTAATACCGCCGTTAGTTTAACTGCCGCCCATTTGTTATGACGATATTGCCGTGCGAGCCCGGTTTGCTGTGCAGTGCGATTACTGTTTAGGGTTGATGTGTTGTGGTATTTGGCAAGGTAGAGACTACGGAGACTAGATAGTCGTAAGTCATAAAACAATTTATTTTAGGGTTATGTACCCTTTTTTATAAGAGTATATGCAATTACGGTGAATTTCTCAACAAATAAAAATATGAAGATAGTTAAAAAGTAACGGGGATCCCAAAACAATAAACTTTCTTTTTCAACGTATTCCCATCTTGTTTTATCGTAAAAACGATTACGTACAAACCCTAAAGAAAAACAACAAATACTTACCAAAAACCGGTTTTCCTTCATTTGGTGATGACATAAAATTCTGATTGAAATAATATTTGTATTTGTTAAAGGTTATGGAACTCGCGGTGCCCGAGTCTGATTCGCACATGACCGGATTTTATTGCTTAACTAGCAAATGCCATTCTGTTTTATCTATAATCTGCATGAGGAATCACGGCTTGGTCCCCGTGTCCAACAGTTAGGTACATTTTAGACTTTCGAATATGATACTATGTCGGTTTAGCGATATAACACGCAACAATAAAGTTTTTTTAATAATTAGTTCTCACCTGGGCCACTATTCTATTAGGTAAAACCATATTACAGATGTATTGCATAATTGTTTTCCTTCGTATTTTCACGGAAACCTACGAACGTGTCTTGCTATTTCAGTTGGTCACAGTACTTTTTGTTTTGACCGACTGAAATAGCAAGACGCGTTCGGACGTTTCCGCGAAAATACAATGGAAAACAATTATGCAATACAAGTGTACCTTTGAAAAATCACGTATTCTTTTTAACTTGCCCGCTGTTACTGTCATATTTATGTAATAAGAGTTATCATAACTTTGAAGATACGATAACATGTCAATAGCAATATGGTTTCACGGTGTAGAATTGAGGCCCTGGTTCCTCTTTTAACACATTCTCAGGCAATTTGTGGTTTAGACCACACTTCAAACGCATAATCTTTAGGTATTGCAAATGTTAACCCTCCTATCGCTACTAGGCTATTTTGCGTCAAATAGCACACCTCGTGCGTAAATCACGTCCAGAAGTGTCACGCCGAGTTACACCCGCCAGCTCCTCTATGGAATTAGGGATGACTTTTATGGAATTTCCACAATATTTCTTTTCTCTTTTCGTATACTCTTGGCAAGGGCAGGGGTGATAAATCTGGGTTTAGTTTTAAAACTGGATCAAATTTTGCGCAAAGGTTTTTGCTGAAAGAAATTTACTTAAATATTAACGTGGTCGTAAGCAAATATTTTTGGGGCAGCCTCTCACAGTGACATTGTTATTACAAGGGTGGGTATGGGCGTTTAAGTTACAGTGGTACAAAAGAAGACTTATTCAATTAAAATTAATGTCTTTAAATACAAACTTTCATGTTTAAAAAGTACCTATGTATGTATATTATACCATACTCATTTATTTAAAGCAATTTTTGCCCTTAAAAACGAAATAATATAATCTTAAACTATTCTTGTCCTTAAAAAAATGGTTTATTTATTTTAAATTTTAATAATATGAAAAAGTACGCTTTCATTTTATTTAAGAAACTTAAATGAAAATATAAAGATTTTTTTTTTTTTTTTTTTTTAATTCGAACTGTCGATTTAAGCAATTCCAAAATTGATTAAAAACGCCCGTCGAATTTACGATCCATACTTGAGCATTAGATTCCGTATAAAGTTCGCAAGAAGTGAAAACTCGCAATCGACGCCAGCAATAACATCCAATCTCACAACTGGAACAGTCGTTGGGAACAAATTGTCGCCTCGCGTTCGCGGGGCCGGTACGGAATAGGGCAGTTAGGATGGCGAAGTTTTGCCATAACCATTATCACTGGCCCGCCCTTCAGACGAGCTCAAGCCACGGCTCTTAAGCGACTTTAGTATGTGACAAAGGCACGGATTGATAAACAATAAACAAACGGGTAAGGACCAAAAAGTTGGCCACGCTAACTCACTCAATTAAATTTTCTATGAAACTTTTCCGTTGTGACACGAAAATTAGCCATACATTTGTAGGGATAATTTTCGTGTCACAACGGAACTTTTTTCACTTTGGTTGTTTGTATGGTTAACTACGCTTAACTATGGCCCAACTATTAGGTCCTTAACCAAACAATACACTAAAAGTTGCAAATACTTCTCAGAACGTAAGTATTCCATAACTATTGCAAATCCTACTGATAGACTCTTGCTACCAGTCCAAGTGCAGTCTCCCGACTGACAGACTTTGAAAATTGAAGTCTTATAAAACTAGTTTTTCGTAACAAAATGACTTAACTTTGATGTCGCTACATCCTAGAAGATAAAACTTGTTAAAATTCCAAAAAAAAAGCGACGTTAAGACGTGAGTTTGTAGACGCAGTTCGTATTTACTACGCTGTTGTTCGTAGCACACCAAGTGTTAACATTCACCGCCATCCAATGCTACGAGTAATATGCTGACCCCTGTAGCAGAATTTTTAGTTATATTAAAAGTCTCTATGAACAGACCTGGGCCTCTATTCTACTGCGATATAACGATATCGCGTTTGACATCTTTTAGAATCGTTAATATCACAGTCGCCATTATTGTAAATGCCATAAGAGTTATCAAAACGTTGACAATAAGGAAACACGTCAAATACGATATCGTTATTGTCGTGTTGAATCTCAGCCCTGATATCTTGCGTTAAGACCAATTCGACCCGCCTACGAACTCGCCTTCTCACCTGAGCGCTTCATCGCGATTTCCCCCAACTTGTACCAATCTCGCACTCTTTTCCATTCCTCTCGGCGAAGATTTTTATACTCGGTCCCAGGCCGTTTATTGCTTAAAAGAGTAATTCGGGAGGACGAATCTACATAATGCGGAGACGAGAGACAAGTTATTTTTTTTCTGTTTTTCGGCCCTGTTGCGTAGAGTTTGTAATGTAATCAGTTGACTTGGGAATAGGAATGAGTGAAGCCGCATTAAGGGCTCATTTGCGCTCGCCCTATGCTTTTATTGTATACCGTCCCTATTAAGTATATACAGTGTGTAAATGGTATACGGGCGTTCCTTTTAACTGTGGTTAGTATAACCCCTACTGAGCACATTTAGGCAGCTTTTGTTAAAATTAAATTAAAAATAAATAACCATACAAAATAATTTAACACGCAATGTATAACGAAAAATGCAATGAATTAAAAACATTACGTACTTACATGAAAGATGGACTTTGATGTACATTGCCGGTCGATAGTATGTTCAAAAATTAATAACGGTGTATACGTTAGCGTAATCAAAATAATTCTTTCTGTTAATGATTAGTAGAGTCTTAATCTATGTCCAGTTTTAATAAACGCCCGTATACCATTTACACACTGTATACTCGTACTAACCTGAACTAAAACACCCTGTATCTAAACACGTTATGTTTTACATTAGATTTAACAAAATACCGTATTAGTATATACCACTTTTGACCGCTATTTCAAAGTCGCTTCACAATCATACATTCCAGTTCTCTTCACGTTTTGCTAAGTTTGTATAAAAAAAAGATAAATTTTGTTGCCATAACCTAACAATTATCACATCTTGGACATCTTAGCAGCTGCGCTCCAAGTAGCTAAGCAAGTGCGCTCGTGTAACGGACAACGCAATAAACACGGGTGATACCACAATTACTACAAAGTGCAAAAGTTCCCGCACCGTGCTTGTATGCATTAGGTAAATAGTATTTACTTGAGCATAGTTAAGCATAATTTATTACTTCTGATACTTAATGGTGTGAATCTTTTCACATTGTTGGGATATGTTATTGGTCAGACATAATCCACCTCGCATAAAATCGAACGATATGTAGCTAAAAAGGTCCAAAAAGTTCCATCAAAGTGCAATTTAAATATAATCTAAACACAATCTTATTTATCTCCAATCTCTCTGGCTGCATATCTGCAATACTTTCCCTAAAACCTAATTCCCACAGCATCTGACACACATCACGTATCTGACCGCGCCGATCTTACACTGCATCAAGGTCGCATCAGTTGCTCTACTGAACCCGGTACTAAGTCGGTCTCCCGGGACCGGCACTCGTTAATCCGGCCGGTCCCGTCCCTATCCCGGACAATACGGCCGGCAATTAATACGGCCATTATACTAACGAGGACCACTATCCATCGGACGATTAGATAGTAGACAGGGGAAAAAGTTGGGATGGATGTAGGTTATGGCCGGCAGTTATTGATGTTGTACTTTGAGAGCTTCTTGTTGTAGGTAGGTGTCTGTGTGTTTTCTTGTTGAGATACGAGAAGGAGTAGTGTCGTCTATGTGGATTTGGATTGAGTAACGTATTTTTTTACTTGCAAAAGAGCCCTTGTGTGGACAATTTACTGAATCAATATTTAGAGTTCAATATTGAGAATTTAGTACGGAATGTCACAAAGCGCACAAAGCTTTGTCATACTAGGTACAACCATAAAGTTTATGAATATTGAACATGTTTATAGCAACAATACAATGCTAAACTTGTTTGTTGCGTGTGAAAAAGTTGTTTCATCACCACTGCTTCTCTGCTGACAACAGAATATTTTGATACTTCATGGTTGTGCAATGTGTCAGAGTACTGTAGGGAATGCCGCAAATTGCATAAAGGTTTGTCTTACTAAGGCTTGTTCACGTAAAAAAGTTGCCACAGGTAAATGTGAATGAATCATACTTCTAAGGCCATTTTAAAAAAAACGTATTCATATTATAACAAACAATATTAAATAAAAAATTAACATAAACGCTAAGATTTGGCAAGCTCTTTGACTTTATTTGGAACACCTACCATGAGCATGCAGACCCATGATTCTGTAATTTTTTGAGCAGCAGCGTTCCACGCAGTTTTAAAGTTACCATTTTCAGCACATAAAAATTACTTGAAAAAGTCATTAATGTCTAAAGCTTACTATAGGGTCGAGGATTATCTAACAGACAAAAATGCTTGGCCTAGGATACCTACCGTAACAGTTTTGTACCTATCTAGTCTAGGGGACACGGTTTCTGTAGGAGAACGTGTCGAAACTTTTTTTTTCATTTATTATTATTATTTTATTTATTTGCTCTTGTTTATTAGAAGTTTCGACACTTTCCTGCTTAACTATGCATAATATATATATTTTATTTTTTTATTAATTGATTGATTTAAGTTGCCATAAGTAATATAAAAAAAAATACTATCTGTTGAATTTCTTGTGGCGCTTCTTCTCAGCAGAGGTCTCTTTGAAGCGCCAGTAGAGTTTTGACGTGTAAAAGTGCCCGTGCGGCCTACTTACTGAATAAACAACTTTTATCTTTTTTTTAATCATATGTTTTTGAAATCAGCCTCGTCTTTGGCAACTGCACCTTTCTTGAGCAAGTATCGCTTGATGTTTGCCCAATATCTCTGAATGGGGCAAAGTACTGGGCAATTTGGTGGATTTATATTTTTACGAACATAATTGATGTGTTTCCCTTATCAAGCAAATCCAACGTCTTCCGAGCGTAATGACAGGAAGTCAAGTCTGGCCAAAATATTGGAGGACTTGTATGCTTCCGATAAAGAGGGAGAATACGCTTTCCAATACACTTCTGTCTATAGATCTCGCCAGTGACTGTGCCGGTAATAAAAAGTTCGAACTTTTTAGGCCACATACATGAGCAAAATAGCTTGCCATACCAATATTTGACTGGCAATTTTTTCAAAACCTACACATTTCTGCTTGTCAGGGATATCCTCGCCTAACACGCGTGTATAATACTGGGTACCCGGTAAAGTTCTCATGTCTTTTTTTACGTAAGTTTCGTCCATCAATATGCAAATGTTACGATTTTGTTTTAAAAACTTGTGAAACATTAAAGCACGAGATTTTGCTCGTTCCAACTGGGCAGCAGCGATTCGTTTTGGGATTTTCTGTTTTCTCCTGGTCTCTAAGTTGTCTATTTTTTTAGCGTTCTGCACATTTCCAACCGAAGTTTTCGGCTTGTTGGCAACATCTCGTGTAGACGCCGATGGATTATTGCGGAAAGACGCAACGTTTTGCTGGTCCGATTTCTGGTCCACGCAGCCTCTTCTGCGACCTCTTCCTAGCCGATCTCATAGCGTATTGTTATCCCTAAACTTTTTGCTAATTTTACGGACGCCATCTTTTGATATTTTATATCTTTTTGCGAGTTGTCGCATAGAAATACCATCTTCTGTACAATATGATACAACAATTAATTTACGTATTATTCCGTGGCATGATGAAAATGTTTGACATAAAGTGAATATTTTTCTTAATCTCGACAGTATTTTTTTTGACATGACGTGGGATAATGTTAAAAAATGTTTCTACATAATTGGTAGAGTACTTTTTTCGTGAACAAGCGTTAGTTGTTTGTCCTACCGTAAACTCATATAACTATGGTCGTAACCTGCAAAAATAATTCAAATTAATTTATTTTATCCTAAAAAATACGATAGCTTACTTCTATTAATTCTGGGTCTCTAAGTAGTATTGTTTGGTCTAGCCATTATAGTTTTAGGATTATGTAATACGGACTATTGTTGCAGTCTAGGACCATAGTTGTATGAGTTGACAATAGTATTTTTTTACTTTGCAATAACCAACTTTTATACCAGTAGGGAGGGTTGACATTACATTTGAATTTACAAGTAGCTTTAAAAGTCATGGGGTAATACCAAATTTGTAAACATTTTTACATGTAAACCAAGTCAGTAAATTATACGGTAAATCATATTATAATATTTATATGTTAATAATAATCAACGATAAAAAGTAACGTGCACTGGCTAATGAATTTGATGAATTTTGCTAAACGTGAATTTAAAAAGGATATTGAAAAAGCGCCGAGCGAGCACCCTTTAGCCTCCTTAATTAACGAGTCACTAATTAAAATTCCATCCATTTGACCGGAAAAAACTCGGGCGCAATGCCCTCGTTGGCAGAGTCTTGTCTTATGTAGGGTTGCCAAGCGGATGCAAATGATTATTTTATACGTTTTTTAATCCAAATTTTTAGAAGTTTTTAGCAACTTTTACAGGTCAACAGAACTAAGACCATTAAATTGTCGCTAAGTTGGTTAAAACCAAACACAGTGTGGTATGGTGTTGAGTGTATTAATAAGACCAACAGTCGTTAGTCGTTAACGCTAACGATCTATGTTCGTTTTAGGCTTGGTTAAAAAAAAAAGAAAAACGTTTATCAATAACTTACTATAATTTAAAATAGCATAACAACATAAAGAACATGCAAGCACTAAATCAGCAAGATGCTGCGACTTATAGTCACAGTTCTGCTTTTCAGCTCGACTTGTGAAAGGAAGGTTCTCCCTTCCTACCTAATACGTCTTAATTTTGACCTTTGCTGACACTCTGTCAAAAGTATTCTAAGATGATTTACATATTATTTTTATGGTATATAGTTTTGTCAAGGTAATTCTTAGCAAGGCTTGATGTAACTTGAAGACGTATAAGCGTTATCAGCCCTGAAAGAAAAGGTAGCACTTACGAGAAGAACCCTCGCTTTTTCTTGAGGTAATAAATAATTAATTTTGATAGTAATGTGTAAATGAACAAATGCGCAGAAATATTCTATACTATCAAACGAGAAATAATTATATTTGGAATCATCAGTAATCACGTTCTCGAAAACGGCTTTAACGATTTTGATAAATTTAGAAATAGGCGTTTTTCGGTTCAAAAAAATCGATCCGTCAAGTCATCTGCTGGAAAATTCGAGTTCCACCGAAAAACCTGGTTCCAAGGTATTGAATTTAAAAATAAAACAGTATAAATTGCACAGAATGTCAAATTATAAGTTATTACATTGAGATCGTCAGAAATTAAAATTAGAAATAAATTATAAAATATATAAAGACGACAGTATTAAATTGTGATTGAATTGTGTCGTCTATATACACCCGAAGAGAACTCGGGCCACCCAGGTACTAAACGTTATCGTGATTTAGCATTAGGCCTGAGGTGTAAGCCTCGCAGATGGTAACCCTATTTTATAAAGAAGCGAATAAATGTAAGGCGATCGCCCGCCCCTGAAAACCAAGCCAACATTATTTACCCATAATTAAAACTTTACTTAAAATTCATGACGCTTTTTTTAAATATTTAAGTAAAATCAATAATGATTCAATTCCTCTCGATTCACAATTACTCTAGATTTTTTTAAACTATTTAGTTCAAAAACTAAACAATCATGTTATTATTAATAATAACATTTCAAATGTGAAAGCAACTATGTTGTGTCTTTGTCTGTTTTTAACGCTTTCACGGCTACACAATAGAACCGATTTTGATCGAATTAATAGAATAGAATAGTTTATTTATTTAACGCACAAAAGAATAATACCAAAAAAAAACAAATAACAAAACTGGCGCTAAAAATAAAAAGGATCCCTCTCAGCAATTTGCTTTGGCAAGCCGCAGCGCTGATTTTCAGAGGGGTTTGATTGTTATAAGTTAAGGCCACTTTTCTTAGAATACAAAGTATGGTTCTCTTATTTATCGCAGAAAATTGTATGGCCGATTATCACTTCCCAACTCACGTTTCGCGTAAATTTATTTCGCCGAACGTTCATTTCTCAACTTATCAAATGTATTTGTTTTATTTGCCAACTTAACAGTTACCAACTCAACATGTGGTCTGTTTTTTATAATGTTATTTTTCAAAATGCCTACTTTCATGTTGTGTAATGTTTTAGTTGGCATAATATTCATTTGGTTGATTATTGTTTACCAAATTTTTTATTGAGTAGGTACTCCCTGCCTTATTTTAAGCCCCAAAAACGGAGAATATTAGCATAGTTTTTTCAAGGGATTTAAAAAAAAAATAACCTAACCTTGCCGAGTCGGTTTTGCCCAGGAAGGTCTTGCTCGCTCGCTTCGCTCGCTCGCTCGCTCATGCACACATAATAATTTACAACCAAAGAATTTGTTTTTTTTTTTCTTACTTATTTCTATCTTGCCAAATGTATGAAAAGGGAAATGTTGCATCAACTAAACGTTATTCGCCCAAGAGTTGTTAAGCCAAGTGAAAGATTTGACAAATGATGAGTCTGCCAAAAGTGTAAAGGCGTTATAATAATACGCTTTATAATAATTCTGCGAATTAAAAAGTTGTCATATAAAATTTTGGTAATCGTTAGTTGTCAAAGTGAATTGTCGGCGAAACGTTGGCTGGCAAATGAAATTCGGCCAAAAAAAGTTCTGCGAAAAAGCAGTACACCACAAAGTATGCATATCATCACCCGAAAAAAATATAAACCTGTATTATACATTAAAAAGTACCTTACCGACTAACAATATCAAGAACTACAGTTAACACAAAAAATGTAATAACGTTAGTTGCAACGAAATACAAGATGTATCGTCATTCATGTTATATCGTCCTTAATGTGATGGGGATAGCTTGATCCCGGGAAATTTAATAATTCCCGAATAACTGACTCCTGGGTGGACAGAGTCGCAGATAACAGCAATTAAGAACAAAATATCCGATTTGTAAATTATTTCTACTATTTCTCGTGATATTAATATGCTTCTGTCGTTCATGAAATATTACTCTTAGGATCGTGAATTGACAGAAACAGAATCCTTTAGAGATTACATGTGATATCTTGTTAGTGGGAAAAACAACATGTTATTATTGAGACAATTAATACGAGCTCCCTACCGACCGGCCTAATGAAGCCGTGTAATGATACACTGGTTGATTATTGTAATAAAAAAGAAAGACGTATTTAGACCAATCTGATAGTTTGACCTTTTCCTTCAACCTACCGCCAAGCAACAGTGTTTGCATTGTTATGTTACGGCGTGGGGATAAAAAAACCTGTGGAATTACAAGCATAGAGGCCTAGGCCTAGTCCTCAGGGTTGGAATCGCATTTGCCGTCTTCTAAGGCTACGTTTCCACCGGAGCAGTGCGAGGTAGCGGAGCGGTGTGCGAGAAAATAATCCACCAATAGGAGAGCTGCGCTGAGCGAGGGTAGGAATTTTATTGGTGGATTTTTTCCTCGCACATCGCTCCACTACCTCGCACAGCTCTGGTGGAAATGCAGCCTAAATATATAAGTAACTTCGTCTTTCAGTTTATTTTGTTACGCTATCACAGCTAAACTTTCAAACCGATTTTGATGAAATTTAGTATGGAGATATTCGCAGCTTGAATCCCGGGGAAACAAAGCATTTTTTATTTCGATTGGGCGATCCCAAAGGAATAGCGATAAACGACTTCCACACAGACGGGGTCACGGGTAACAGATGATTTGTTTAGCTGATTTATTCTTGTAATCATATTGTATATACAAAACTAATTGTTGCAATTATAGACCAATTTCTCTATTAGGGTCGTTGTCTAAAATATTGGAAAAAATAGTCAACAAGCGTCTGGTAATTTTTTTGGATAAAAATAATATTTTATCTGCAAATCAATTTGGTTTCAGACATGGTAAATCGACCGAAGATGCTGTTACTCTTCTAACAAACACTGTCTCCAGGCACCTGGACCAAAAGAGAGTTTGCATTGGCGCGTTCTTGGATCTTGCCCGGGCCTTCGATACGGTCTCATTTCCAATCCTCCTTAGAAAGTTGGAACTATCTGGGATACGTGGTGCCTCACTTAATTGGATACAAAGCTAATCTAATCGGTCTCAATGTGTTAAAGTGTGTGGACACATGAGTGGCTTTAAGAATATTACTTTTGGGGTCCCGCAAGGTAGTATACTGGGTCCTACACTGTTTTTGCTATATATTAATGATCTGGCTTCCTTAGAACTAACAAATGCCGATATCTTGTGTTATGCTGACGATACCGCGGTCTTATTCTATCACTCATCGTGGGATCTAGTACGTTCAACCGCGGAGCGAGGCATGACACAGATAGCGAAATGGTTGCAACTTAATTTATTAACATTAAATTCTCAAAAAACAATTTTTTTATGCTTTCACAAGTCTCTGGCCTCCGCTCCCACTTCGCTTACCCAACTCAAAGTTCACACTTGTATGGCGGCGGTGGACGAAACCACATGTGGTTGTGAGTTGATAAAGAGAGCCCCATCTATAAAGTATCTGGGAGTAGTGCTCGATGAAAAGCTGACATTCACTGATCATATTGTGACCACGGCCAATCGCGTCAGGAGGCTGATATACATATTTAAAAGACTGCGCTGTGTCATGACTAAAGAAGTTCTTAAGACAACGTACATGGCTCTGGCGGAGTCTGTCATTACGTATTGCATCTCTGTGTGGGGAGGGGCAGCTAACTCACACATGATAATTCTTGAGAGAGCTCAACGGTGCCTACTGAAAGTAATGCACTCAAAACCCCGCCGGTACCCAACTAGTGCCTTGTACAAGGAAATCGAAGTATTAAGCGTGCGGCAGCTGTACGTACTTCGGTGTGTCATTCTGGCCCACGTAACGGTCCAGAATTTACCTAATTACAAGGACCTTCTTCTAAAACGCACATTTATAGTCCCTTTACCACATGTGAAATCAAGATTTGCTCAGAGGCTTGGAGATTATCTACATCTGTACATCTACAGGAATGTGGATAAAACTTGCGACATCAAAACTTGCTCTCGGAGGGAGGTTAAAACAAAAGTTAAAAGATGGTTGACCACTTTAAATTACAAAGAAACAGAAAAAATACTTTCAGCGCTTTAAATAATTTAATACCTACTGACTAACCCACGCACACTCACACACACACACTCACTCACACACACACGAACACACACACACACACTCACACACACACACACACACGCACACTCACATGTCCATCCATGCCTTCTTTCTTTCCTTCTCCAGACTAATTTATATCTCTAAACGGTAATCATATAAATTACATATAAAATTTAATATAATATTGTGAAATTCTTTGACGTCGGATAAACATTTTCTGGTAACTATGTATAGTGCCGCTCTACGAGACAGGCCGAGCCTAGTGTAGGTGACACAGGAAAAGTTTATATACTTGTAAATTTTGTGCAGTGTTTAGTACTTAACTACTTGTGTTTCAATTTAAATATGTAAACTGAGTCACTGTTATAATAAATATATTTGATTTGATTTGATTTGATTTGATATGTTATTCCAATAAGCCAATGGATAAGAATAAAAGTTACGTCACAACAATATGATTAAGATATAGAAGCAACATAGGCTAGAACAAAGTGGAATATAGATCCTGTACTAGGCTTGTTACCGTTAATTTATCGTGTTGCATATACTTTACATGTACAGCACGAAACACAGTTTAGCCGAAAGGTTAATTCGGCGCGTAACTCGGTCTTTATGACGTTGGATCTGGCCGGTCGCCAACGCAAACGGACGTGTACGCGTTATTACTTGCATTTAATATTATTGCAACACTGTTAAGGCCACGAGCGTTGCGTCATAGTTTGTTAAACTACATTTGGCCATCGTGGGGTTTCTTAGTTGTGTTAAGATGAAAAACATACATCGTAGGCTACACAACCCATAGTAATTGTACCAGCAACCGGACCCCGACAAAGTATTTGTCGCTTAGATAACGCCTTTTGAGTACCTAGTGTATGACGCACAAAATTTTCTAAGACACGCGTTTCTTTCACTGTACACGAGAGCCCGTAGCATGGTCGCCTTTATCGATGTGGATAACACATCTCTGTCACTCTCGCACTGACATACTGGTCAGAAAGTGACATTATCCACGATTATCCATGGTCATCTTTATCGCTGTGGATAAAGCTTCCGTCACTCTCGCAATAATGGTCAGAAAGCGACATCAATTATCCACGCGTATCCACGTCGATATTCGCTAACATTATAAGCCCGCCCCGCAGGAGAAAAATAGATATCATGAATGTTAAGTCATACATTTGTCATATAATGTATAGTCATGTATTAACTATTTTAGGCGGCTATCAATTACCGCCTCGAAATATTTCAAGCCCTAGAGATATAATACAAACGGTGTAAGCTACTCAGATACAAAATTACAATAAACGTGCTTCTAAATCAAATATAGACATGATTGCAAAATTTATGAGGAAATATAACTAAAGTACCACTATATAATAAGTTAGAGCACAATCAAATGGTGACTTGTCGTTTCGCCGAGCTTAATTGCGCAGATTTTTGTTTCGCAGACAACTATTGGGAACCTTTCTTTTGGCCGAGTAATATTTGGTTAAATTTCGATACGCTTATTATTTGATCCGCCGAGTAATTGTTTCAGTTACCCGAACAACTGTTCGTCGAAACATGAAAAGCAGAGTTATCACATGGCATCGTTATTGTTAAGTAGATTTAAGTTTCAGTCGATTTTTGTTTTGGAATTGTTTCTGTTAACTGTATAACTGTTGCAGTTTAATACATTGAATATAACATGTCAACAAAAATTAAACCGGTTTCAATGACTATACTGTATCAAAATTGCGACGACGAGTGTCAGCGAGGAGGAGTGTTAAGCAGAACTGCGATCAACAAACGCACGAGCCGAGTGCTGCGGCAGCGGCTGGCGGGTGCCAGAACCGAATTGCTAGCATCGTGACTTGCTTTGTTTTAGAAGTGACGAAAAGTTTATATGTGCACTAAATAATAGTTAAACCATATAAAAAAGGGTAAGGTTAAATAAATAGTCTAAACGAATATCTGTCAATAGTTATTCAGCTTACTGACTCATAATCCAACTAAATTGCTGCTAAAGGTTTAGGTACAAAATGTTAGTCTGCGAACCAATACATCTACGAACAAATCCATCGGCGAACCGTTACTCGGCGAAACGTTGTCTGCCAAACAATAATCAGCATAAAAATTGTCGGCGAATCATTAGATATCCAAGTCAAATAATTTCAGTTTCCACTGTTGTCAGTTGGTGCATACTTACGTACAGGGTCTCTATACTACTCGGTAAAACTATATTGCATTTTACATTTTATCATATTGTCAACGTTACAATAAATAACGAACTGTTCGGTCGAGTTAGAAAAAATAAGATAACATCTCAAAAGCAATTAGTTTTAGCTGGAATGTCTCTGTGAGTAGATTGACACTCTAAGACATTGTAATATATCAAATATCTAGTCGCAAACTGTTTCGATAAACCAATCTGTCCCCGTCCCAACTCTCAAGCGACCCTCACCTGCACAGGAAACAAATAACTTAATTAATACAGTTAAGATCGTTACAGACTTTGACGAATGAGCTCAAAGAACGGTAAATTAGCCAATGAGGACTTTCGAGTTGAAACGATGTTGATGTTTTGGGAGTTTCCCGAGGGATCGCAATGGAAGTGTCCTTAGAGATAGCGGGTACAATTCTGTAATATGTTAAGAGGTATAATCATAATATTTACTGTTTTAGTTGAATTTCCATACTAATTGTATAAAATGTAAATAAAGCTTTCACGGTTAAACCACTGAACTGATTTCAATAATCCTACGTCCTTTCCCAGGACTCAAACTGTTTACCCTAGAAAATTTGGAAGTTTTTAAGGGAGTAGCGGTCAACAAGCGGACGGAGTCGCGGGCAACTGCTAGTATAAAGACGAAACTTTTGTAATAATTGAGCTATCTTCAGTGTACTACTTCTAATAATATTATGAACAAGAGTCATGGTTAAGGGATGAGGTCACAAGTAAGCTAAACATTATACACAAATTTAAAAAAAAAAACGAATTACTAACGGAAAATTCATACCAGCGTTACATATTTTGTACTATTACCTATATTTAATAAAGCATAAACTTGCATAGGCATAAACCCGTAGCCTAGTTACTATTAAATCGGATTCCCTTGAACAGAAATAACAAATCGCGTCAATTATCGCTATTCTGTTGTTTCGTTTCCTTCTTTTATTTTATTTCATGTGTGAGGTGCTAATAAGTGTTTCTTGTTTTCAAAAAAAAACACCATTGTTTCCCACTAACTGAGTTACTGATCTAACCGATGGGTATTACTTTTCTAGAATGTTACACGTACCGACACACCCTGTTACAATTTTATCGCGTGTACAAATAATAGCGATACAAAATCTATACATCAGTCATAAACTTGCCGATGTTGAGTGAATTTTCCTTCAAACTTTATCAATTTTCGGGGCGAAACAGCCCTGGAGCGCTCATTCAGGCGTACGCTTTCGAAGTTCTACTTAACGGACATGAGGATAGAAGTTGGATTGCAGTGAGGTTAGGCGTTGTTCTATGATGAACCCATGGATATATTTTACGCCGCCAATTGATTGACCAGCTTTATGGGTCCGAAGTTAAGATGGAGTTCCTAGATTAGGTTTCGTTTAGACTACACAAAATAATTGCATTTACTTTATTGCTTTTTTTTTAATTGTATATGGTCTCGCAGCCCTGCGAGAAAGGCTTTTAGGGCTTGGTATTATATCAATTTTCGGAGACATTACTGGCCCCTCTCCACCCGAAAAAAGATAATGCCCGTGAGTGATGTTCACATAATGTTTCTTTACAAAAAAGCTGTGTCACTCATTTCTCATCCTTATAGGACTGGGCTTCACAAAAATATGAAGTTATCACATGATATTTGAGCTGGTTATCCTAAGTATCAATATGGTTTTCGCCACAGTATTTCGTGGTGTGCCCATTTTTCTCCTAATAACGTTTTGATTCATTCGCATTTTACCATCTATATATGACCAAAATAGTTTTTTTTTTGTAGAGGTACTTTAAGGATAATTTTAAACAAATTAACCTAGTCCTATAACTAAACTAAAGAATCGAAAAAACTTGTAGTTATGCATTACGCAAATATATCGCCACTATCAGGGATTGAGCTCGGGACCAGTAAACAAGGTAATCGCGTTGTCATTTAAAACATTCTAAGTTTCGAAATGGAATCAAACGCAAATTTTGCAAGTTTTTACTTGGTGTTGTATGCTAAGCTATGATTCGGAAAACGTACTAACTTATTCGTTCATTTCATGAAAGACTTCTTTTTCCTAGTATTCATTCGAGTTATATTGAATTTTGTTGCATAATAATTGCAACCTTAGACATCAAGCGCAACAATTTCAGCATCGGGGATAGAAGTTAAATAACAAACCTTGGACACTATGCATACTGTACGTACTTGGAAGAAACTTTTAATGGGATTCTTTCAGTACCTACAGGAACTTCCGTGGCACTTGTTCAACTAGTTATATTTTTAATGGAGTGAAGGAAGTAATTGACGATTTAAAAAGTTATCATACTGACCAAGTCTGCAATTAAAAAGAAGTCTGTTGGAAGTTAATATTACGCTGTAAGAGTTTTTAACCTCTGCTTTTGTTGCAACTATATAAGTGGCTTTTAACTAAGTTAAAAAGTGCTTCTTTTGTCGGGATCTCTTTGTCTAATATGAATATTAGAATGAACTACTACTTTCGGGTTACAGTGTGTTCGTTAAAACTGAATGTCAGTTTCGATTGCCATCAATTCTTTCTTTCTTTATTTTATGGCAAAACTTCATCATCATCAGCCTATACTTAGTCCAATGGCTGGACATAGGACTCTCCAGGTGTTCGACACCAAGTGTAACCTGCAGCGATTCTCATCCAGCTCTTGCCAGTCACCTTGCGAAGATCGTTACTCCACCTAGTCTAAAGGCGTCGCACACTGCATTTGCCCACCGCGGTTTCTACTCAAGAACACATCAAAACGTATATTTTTCTAAATACTTGCTAATAACGATAATGTCAAACTATCATGACTGCAATTACTTTTCCACGTGCCTTCGGCAAGATCTCAGTTTATTGAAAATAAATCCAATAATTCCCATTTTTTGATCTTAAACCTAATAATTTCGTTGAGCAGTTTTCCTTTTTTTTTCACGTAATATGGTACTCAACCCGGTAGGACTATCGGTTATTCTTCACTGCTCGTATCATTACCGAACTATGCCGAACATTGCCGACTTTTTGCTACTCGGGTCGCGTCTACAAATCCTGGATGAGGAAGTCGCTTAATCCTTGAGTGAGCGCCCAGGGGTGTCACTATTGTATAGAGAAATGGTATTTTAGTTCGGTAACTTATAGTTACCAAACGAAGATACAATCTGAAAACGAAAATTTGTCAATTTCAACCCCTTTAACAATGACTAATTGAGACTACTTGCAACTCAATGCGAATATGTAACAGGTTAATTAACTATTCATTACCTGAAAGACCGAGCGTTGCTCAGGTAGAAAAAATTTTTTTCCGAAGATGACAATGTCACAGATACATTTTTCTCCATTATTGCAAGTTTCATCGAAATCAGTAGAGCTGTTTTCGAGAACGTGATTAAAAATATTTATTTAACAAATATGTTTAGCTAGTTTAATTGGATAGGATATAAATTTCGATCTACTTCATATTTCTTTAATTGTTTATTTCATGGTTTTTATTAAGTTGAGGATGAGGTATAAAATGTACCTATTGTATATGTATCAGGAGGTACTTGATGTAAGTAAAAATTGTAACTGTGTACTACCGAAGGCCTTTAATGGGATTCGTTCGTTAAACATTTTTTTGTGGTAATTTTCGAATCTTCGTGCCTAAGATACGGATAAGTGTTTTAAATGAATCGATTGATACCTATAGTTATTGGCTAAACAAGTTCATTAACGGGCTCGTGGCAGCCCTAGCTCCTACGACGCGGGATAAAGAACTTTGCTGGCACTTTGTCTCGACCTGTGAACAATGTCCAATGAGGCACGGTTTTTGCACTCGTCCCAGCTATTTTTTCCGCGACCATCCTACCGTTTTTGATTGAGTCAAGTAATCGTTAACTGTGGGTGAAAAAGCGATTTCTTATTGACTATTGTGTTACAACGTTATTTTACTCTGACTATGGAGCATACGAATAGGTACCTAAATACCTACCTAAATAAATGATATTGATAATTACATAATTAAAACTTATGCTTGTCATTATCATAAACAAAACGAACACTGACCGGTTTACTGACATATTATACTCGGGTAACGGCCCGACATGTTTCAGACTCAATAGGAGTCCTTCATCGGGCGCCTCCTGCATCACACTTACCTAATTATTGTGAGTAAACCGTTCAGTTCTCGTTTTGTTTGAGATATTGATAATTAATCGTAAATGGTATGGCTTAAATTGTAATATTTCTATTGATTATTACATCTACAAATTTATTTATTTCGTCACTAAATAGGAACCAGTAGTAACTAAAATGAACTATAAGAAGTATGTACCTGAGCCTAGTCTAGTCAATTGTACAATGTTAAGTTAGCGATTGAATAAAATCGACATCGGATTGACGTAAGCTGGTGACAGATCACTCGACCGCCTAAATGTCAACTCCATATATTTAAGGTCGATGGAAAACGGAAACGTTAGCAGCGATGGCATCCTACACCCTCAGGATAACATTCGTGGACATTTACTGATTAGTCTTATTAATAATGTTAAACAATCTCAAGACACCAAAACTTATATCTTGGCTCGTTCAAACAACGCTTAGACAGTAACGCTTAAATTTACATAAGCGCAGCCGCAGTCACCGGTCCCGCCGCGGGCCGAATCTAACTTTAGTTTAAACAACGATTTAAAGACACTTAACTGCAGCACAGTATCGCTAAATCGCAACGGTGTGCGACGTCGCCACGGAAACACACGAGATGTCTTTGCGGACGTTGCCGCAACATAAATAATGATAAGTAACGCAATTGCTCTATTTTTATTTATATTATGTTTTAAAATCAACCAATGTCGAGAATATTGCTATTCTTTCATTATAATCATCGGTATTGTGTCTTTCATCTATAATAACTTTACCAGCATTGCTTACACACATCTATTTATATGTACCTAGTTGGTTACTAAGTTATGTTACTGTAATAATCCTTATCTATATAAAATATACTAACGAAAGTTAAATAAATTATATATTAAAATGAAGTACACACAATCAGGATTTACATTTGTCAATTTCATTCAAAATGGCCTCCTTGGGCCTGAACACAGGCCTTCAGACGACGAGGCCAGTCATCAATAGCGGCACGCACGGTTGTCATATCTAATTCCGTCACTATCTTGACTATGGCCCGCTTGAGGGAGTCAAGATTTGTGTGGGGTTTAGCACAGGCTTTCTCCTCAATAACCTGCCATATAGCATAATCCAGGGGGTTGAGGTCCGGGCTGGAGGAGGGCCAGTCTTCGTGGGCAATGAAGTGAATTTTGTTGCTTCGAAACCAGGCTTGAGTTGTTTTTGCCTTATGTGCAGGGGCTGAGTCTTGTTGAAAGACCCAGGGCTGGTTTTGAAATAGAGAGTGGCTTAAAGGCTTCACTATTGGTTCCAGAACGGTTTCCTGGTAAACTTTAGCCCCAGTTTTGACACCTTTTTCACAGAAATGGACCTGTGTTAACCCTGAGTATGACACACCTAACCAAATCATGACATAAGAGGGATGATGGCCTCGTTGCACTCTCGGAACAGCTACACTCGCTTCTTGACTGTTTTTTGCATATACTCTGTCATTCTGGCGGTTACAACATTCTTCAATGGTAAACATTTTTACGTCTGTAAATAATATATTTCGGTGGCCATTTTGTGCGTACCGCTTCAGTAGCACGCTACTTCTATTCAGCCTCATAGTCTTCAATCGTCCATTAAGCAAATGACCTTTCCGTCTACGATAAGCGTGTAGTCCAAGGTCTTGATTGATAACTTTTTTAAGGGAGCTTCTCTTCACAGACATCTGAATTGCCAACAACTTTTGCTTCCGGACGGGGTTTTTTGCGATTCTCGCCTTCACTGCCTTTATTAGAGCTGGGGTCCGAACGGTGCGTGGTCTTCCAGACCTCTTGCGGTCATCAAAGCTCAGGGTACTATTGTACCTATTAATGGTACGATAAACAAATTGTTTGTTGATTTTCAGATTTTGAAGCAACTTCAAAATCACGTATGGCGGATGCCCGCATTTGTGCAACGCAATTACAGCGACACGATTTTCTTTTAGACCCCAATCCATTATAAATACGACGAGATAAGTGTTGTGTGTGCTATAAAATTATAACTGACAACCCGACATATTATGTCATTTTTTATTTTTTCGGTAGCATTTGTTTTAACGCAAGAAAAGAGTTTGCAAATCGAGTAACAGAACTTAGTAACCAATTAGGTATATTAAAAAAAAGTATTACAGTATTTTGAAATGAGGTCTAAAATTAAAGTAAAACTATTTTTAGTTTAAATTTTTTGCCATATAGTCCCCCGCATGGAGAAATATATATATGGCTATAATAATATTTATATATACATATATATACCCTCAGTGCGCGAGTCCGACTCGAACTGGACCGATTTTTATTTCCGATGTTATTTTTTCTTGGACAATAAACATACATAATCTGTATACAGTCAAGGGAATTAAAATCATACAGCCACCGCCGCTTCAAATATATGTACCTATACATGGACCTTATTGCCAGTGGCATAAAGGTGTGTAGATATTTTTGACGTCTTGGGAACGAATATATATTTATGCTCTTAACTGAACTCTTAAAATGACTTCCGCTGTACTCGTAGGAAGATTTCTCTTCTCCAAGTTTAGAGCAAAAACTACCGCGAACGTTCGGAATGCCTCCACTTAAGACACCGGAACGGATAGGTTCCAAGCCGCAATATAGCCGGCAGGTGCGCAAGTTGAAATTGTTTCGCCGCGCCGGTCCAATGTAAATATTAGTTAATTAAGTGTAAACCGAGAGAAGCAGTTAGCCGGGCACCTCGGCTGTTTGACTTGAGATCGAGTTTAAAAACTGGAGCCAACGTCCCGCCCTCCACGAGCTTTAACTTTCCTTGTCGAGGTTGGATTACACTTTTCAACGACATTTGACTTTTTCATGGCATGTAAATTAAAAAATATTTCGTTTTGCAAGTGTGTAAATCTTCTCGTTGTTCGTTGACAAGACATACTCTTGTTGATTAAAGGCTGATTTTTTAATCGCCAAATAAGTCTGTTCAATAATTTTTAATTCTGTCTTTTCCTTTCTTATGTCGAAGAAAAGCAAAATGATACGATTACTTATCTTATTTTTTTACATTTAATAAAATCTTATGAAGATTTTATAACCACCCTATTGATATATTATTACAATTCCAATTACCAGTGCCGAGATTCTATACAGTAAAAACGATGTCGCCTTTGAAGTATTTCCGTACTTTCAACGTTTTGATAATTCAAATGCGACATCATTATAACGCAGTTGAACAGAGGCCCAGCATTAACACAGTTTATGCAACAAACAAATAGAAGAATGCAATATTTTCCTAACGGAGCTGCATATGTAAGAAGCATGAATAAAAGTTAGTTCTGCATAAGACGCGTTCTACTTGCCATGTTTAATATTAGCGTACGTGCAGTGAATGGATGTCTCAGACCGTTTTCTTCTGTTAGGCAAATTGCTCGAGATGACTTATGTTATTGTTCGTTTCCTGCTTTCAACAACTGTAAAAAGGTACTTTAATCTAGCTTAAAAAGCAGGTAATTGTTTATTTTAAGAAAAGTTTGAACAGTTGATGCTAATTTGAAATTGTCGCTACGCTGAAGTTTTAATTTTTACTGACATATCACAATTTTTATTATTGACTGGGTTTTTTAACTTTTTTTTTTTTATTTATTTAGGAAACAAACAGTCACGTACAAAAGTAATATCATAAACTTATTATAACTAACAGACCTATAGTTCCATTTACTCAAATAAAATACATTATTTATAAAATGAAACAGGGTAGGTGTTGCGAATAATTTTGCTACTCATTCGCGCGGTAAGTAAGTACACTCGTAATTATATAAACAGAATAGAAAAATAAAGTAATCTTTCGTAGAACATAAAGTTACAGAAAATTTAAGTAAATTAGTAAAAACTTAACTTAGTAACTTGTTAATAGTATTTTATTTTCTAATCAGTTTCCCGCAATATAATACTGATTTAAATCATTAACAGGCTTTAAGAAATATCATATTTTCAGCCGAAAGGTTTCAACTGCTGGACATAGGTCTCCCCCAAGATTTGCCACAAGAATCGGTCCTGCGTGGCTTGCATCCATCGGTTCTTAAATGAAATATATTATTATATTACAAGTACAGTCTCTAGTCCTTACTTAGAAAATATTTTGACTAAAGATTGGTTCTTAAAAAGCCATTGCTGCTTTTAATGTTAAATAAATATTCACTTTAACCATAAAATAAAAAAACCCTTTTTGAAATAAAACGGCGTGAGTGGGAATGATGAAAAGGGTTTGCCACTCAATCGCTTAAACCAATTGCGCACGGACTGTCAAATATTGGTCTTTCTCTCGTCCAGAAACGGCCGATAAGGGACAAAAAGTTTAAGACCAGTTGCTTTTTTGACGCAATATTTTTAAGGCTTCTTCTTGTTAGCTATCACAAGAAAGACTAGACTGGTTTTTATCTGGTGTAAAAAGTAATTTTATAAAATAGCGAGTAGGGTCATGTAAACTCTTTATTGCACATAAACAGTGTCAGCACATAAATATTATGCATGCATTTATAAACCTAATTTGACAGAATATCCTAAGTTTAAACCAAGAGATCTCACAATTCGTATTTTATAACATAAAACAACATACAATTTGGTCTTCTATCAAGCGTTAAATTTTAACGAATTTCCGCCCTCATGACATTCTCCTTCTTTCCTTTGTTTTTGTTACTAACAGAAACACGTTTTATAATTGGCCGTGTGAAAATCAATGCGTGAAAATAAACGATGCTAAAAAGTCTTGAGTTACAAATATTGAAAATTAATGGAACATGGATACACAGACATACATAACATCACGCCTTCATTTCCAGAGTGGGGTAGGCAGAGCTACAGAAATACCAACAACTCAAAAAAGATTTGTTGGTAATTCTGTAACGACATTTTTGCACAAACAGGCTAAAATGTTTACTAGTGTATTATTAGTGACAGGTTGCAAGCCCCTTAGTCGCTTCTTACGACATGGATCTGGAGATTAAAATATATTTTATAATATTTTATCTAGTTTAAACTAATCAAAATTGGATAGGTCTCTTGAAACATGAGTTGAGCAAATCTTTTATAATCTGTTTCTCGGAAACGGCTGTAACGACGATTACAGTTTTATAGGTCCATAAATCAATCGATCAAGTGGCCGGCTTCGGGAAATTTCGTTTTTAACCCGAACGATGACGGGGCTCAATTTGTTAAGAGTAGCGTAACTGCATGTACACATGATTAAATAAAACCAATAATTATTAGGGGCCAACTTAACCTACATACACTCAAACCCAAACTAAAAGGTCTAAGTTTTAACTATGGCTACTTACTTACATGTATTTATTTATGTATTAGTAGATCTTTTTCGCATTCAACACATGACTTGTTGTTCTTATCATGGTTCAGTATTTGTATGCAGGTCACTCAGACAAAGAACCGGGTCTGTAGCTCCATATTTTTTTTTCATTATATTTCTGCAATAAAAGTAATAACCACTTTTCATATTAATTATACTATCCATATGATATGTGGTTATTTCCATCCCACATAATTGACATCATTTTACTGAATTCAATCACATGGCTTTCATACAAATATGAATATCAATCATATACTTAGCGGGATATGCACAGGGCAAGCAAGTGGAGAGGAAGGGGGAGCGGGGTAGCGCCGGCGGCAGGAAAACATTGCGGGTAGGAAATTACGTTTCCGCGGCGAATGTACGCCAGCAGAGGTCGGGTGCTCCTAATTTGTTGAATAATTGCGGAGGCGACGAAGCCAGCGGAGTCCGCAGGGTAGATGGCACAGTACGCCTTTGACATCAGAACTTGCTGATATAGTTATTCTCACACGAATCTTGATAATAGTCCCAGTATATCAGGTTGCGATCTCATATTAGGTTAAATAAATAAATAAATATCGGAACAATCTCACACAAATTGACCTAGTCCCAAAGTAAGCTCTAGGCTTGTACTATGGATACTAGACAACGATAAACATACTTATATAGAGAAATACATACTTAAATATATAGAAAACATCCAAGATTCGGAAACAAATATTCGCGCTCATAGTCATCACACAAATATCGGGATTCGAACCCAGGACCGTTGGCTTCGGAGGGAGGGTCACTCCGAACTAGGCTAACGTGTCGTCAAAGTTAAGTTATTACATGTGCACAAATATGCTAATGCTCATTAAATCCTGCCTTCAATTGCAGAATTCATCATGGTGTCTAAATCAACCATGGGTTTTTTTTTATGTTAAGGAGAAGGCGAGCGAAACACGAGCATGTATTGGTTTACTTGATTCTTCTAGAATTACCTTATTTCTTGTTTATTTTCTTAAGAACATGCCATACTTAGCTGTGAGGAGGGAAACTGAATCATCACTGTACCATTAGATTAACAGTGGGTTCGTTACTGTTTTGCTTATTTTTCTCATTGATTTGTTTGTTCGTTTGTTTTCTCATTGATTATACAATGTTAAAGTGAATAATGAATACTTTGTGTTTACCTTGTTATATTTACCTAAAAAAATCAGCACGTCGTCTCCTTCTCTTTTCCTCTGCCAATAACGCGGCCCTTTCCAGCTAAAAGGTTGCTGACATCATCTAATGCAGGGGTAATAAACGATAAAAAACAATAAAAGTGTCCCAAAGAATCCATGTTGTAAGTAAAGGTATTCAATCCAATTGTTTATCTAGGTTTTAAAAATGTGTTACTCGTACTGTTGTCAGCTTCACTGCGTTCTGGTTACTCTTTGCGGGGCGATCTACAGGTGAGGGGGGGTGTCGGAGGGTTACGTCCACGGCGACGCCCGTCCGCCGAGATTTATCTTGACAGGGGCGACATAATTAGTTTTTATCTGCGAGTATTGTATGCATTTAACTTAAATAACGCCAGTAACTAGCGGATAGTAATAACGGATTTCGACGAGTGACTTAACACAATCAGTGCCAGCATCGCTACGAGTGCTACGCTGTTGTACCTTGAAGCAGCATTTTTCCTTTTTGAAAGTCCCTATCGCAGTTTCTTATTTTAAAATATTCGGGTTTTCATCAAGTAATCGTCTTTAACATTTGTATAAACAGTTTTTGGTAGTGCAACAAACGCGGCGGTGCTTTGCGAAATATTTCTAAGCAAAAACCAACCCAATAAAGTGCAAAATATAAATAATTTAAATTAACGTCCGATTTCATTGTGAAGTGGTAAATCGGTTTCACCATGCACAGAACATTGTACTATTTAATATCATTTAAATATTTACTGCGCTTAGAACAATAGTTTTTGATCTATGGATATCTATTGATCTGAAACTATGAAAATAAGCATCGCTGGTTCAGAATGGAAACCGCCAGCCGTGAACGCCAAATGTTTTATCATTGTTTAAACTCGACCAGCCGGAGCAGTCGGCGGGAAACTGTTCTTAACTTTACAATCAGCCTGATTTCTAAAATTAAACAGAATGTGCCGGTGGTAAAATATTTATTTTTGTATTGATAAAGTATTATTTGAAGAACTAGATACAGGATAGTAATAAAAAACGAAGGAAAACACATTAAATCTCATAAAGGCATAAGTATAAAGTAAAAAAAAAATACAAAAGAAGAAGTGTTGTCAAACAGTCTCAACTCAGCATATTATACAAAGACAAAAGAACAGCGGGCAGATTTTTGAGAATCGAACGCTCGAAAATGTTATTAGAAATGGAACGAGGGAAGATATCATCGTAATTTTTAAAGTTCGGGTCGGTTGTGATTGGCGTTCCCATGCGTTTTATTTTCAAATTTTGAAATAAAACGCATGCGAACGCATTTAGAATTTTCGATTTCTCAATAATCTCCCGCAAGAATCAACGCAGCCTCTTACTATATGACTTGGAGTTCCGAAACAAAACAAACGTTGAGGAGGATCAATGTGATACTGCTGCTGGGAACAAAAAATGAGATTCCCTACTAGCAGGCTAGCTTGGTTCACAAAGCCAGAGACGAGTTCTGTTTGCAACGTTGAGTTAAATTTACCGGATAAGGCGTAATTATGCCCCCGAGAGCTTTTTTTTCCGTATGTCACAAGAGGGGGGGGAGGTTATAACTGGCTGTGGTAATCAACCAGACCAAGTGAGAGTTATATAATGAATTGCGGTGTTATGCGGTGGGAAAATGTGACCTCGTTCCAACGAACGGGCCCTATTTGGCATCAGATCGGAGGAATATCCTAGCGGCAAATAAGATGCGGGGCTAACTTCTACTAGACTCACGGGTATATATATACCTATATTTATCATGTTTTTAACATTATGGCAAATCTTAACGATCAGTAATGGTAGGCGGCCTAAACATCCAAGTATACAACTTTTCCCATAAAGTAATATTTCAGAATCTCTTGAAAGAAGCCCTATGCGAAGCGAGCCTTTCATTTTAATATTTTAAAAGTTACGTTTTTTTTTTAATCAGATTTAGAATTGTGTGTGCAGAATTGTAAGTCGGTATCGGTTGTAAGCAAAGTGACTGTTTGGCAGTTCGCTTCGTACACCTCAGGAATACAATGAATGCAATAGCTTTTAAAACAACAACAATATGCACTACAAATCTTATCCATCGACTCCGAACGACAAGTGCATGCGTATCGTAATGTATATTTTTTTAAATCACCATTCATCCGGCGTCAGGATTCATCCGGCGTCAGATAACGCCGGATGAATCCTACCGTGTCTTCTCTTTTCTCCTCTTAAATTGAACCAGTAAAAGAACATTTCAAAAACTGAAGCAAGAACGTACGTATGCAAAAAAAAAAACACCCGGTTTTTTGTTGCGTAAGTAATTAAACCCGACTTTATAAAATATTACAAAAAACCGGGCAAGATCATGTTGGACCATGCTCACTCATAAAAACAACAAGTAATAAGTAATTTTCCGTATTAGATAATTTAAGTAGCTATTAACAGTTTAATCGCTTGTGGGTAAGCACCAAATAGTTGGCCACGCTAACTAACGCGATTAAATTTTCTATGAAACTTTTCCGTTGTGCCACGAAATATAGCCATACAATTGTAAGGATACTTTTTGTCGCACAACGGAACTTTTTTGCCTTCGTTGTTTGCATGGTTAACTACGCTTAACTATGGTCCAACTTTTTGGTTCTCACCCTTATTATGTATGTATGTAAACACTTTATTGTACAAAAGAAAAACCAAAACAATACAATGAATAAAAATAAAAAGATGTACAAAGGCGAACTTATCCCTTTAAGGGATCTCTTCCAGCTAACCCTTGAGAGATTGTGCATCATAGTGTTCATCCGAGTGTTCATCGAAAAGTGAAAGGTTTTGCATCGAGTAAACAGGTGTACAAATTTATTTAGAGCACCCTAAAAACAAAAACTAACCAAAAAGACTATAAAAAAAGAACCACAGAATAAAAACAAAACTAATAAGTACATTCAAATACTTACATAAATACATAGAAATACATGTAATTATACATCAATAAACATACTTAAACTTACATAAACTACATAATGTGCATATCAACATTTGGATAGTTGATACAATATTTAGGAAATAGAGTCAAGCCAGAACTTTTTTAATTATTTTTTATTTTTATTTTTTTTATTATTATATCTCAAGAACCAATGATATCTAATTAGACGTGATAGTTTTTCTTTAAAATTTGCTGTATGCGCCATTCATTTAAGATATTTCATTTTAGTATTTGTAGTTTCGGCTGTAGTTGGGCACTTGACTCTAACATAAAGCACTTTAAAGCTTAATATTCACAAAAAAACAATCCCCACTTTACGTGAGGCGGAGGAACAGTTAAAACAAGTTGTATATGATTTTATTTTACCACTTTGTCGGCGCGAATAATACCTATGTATATTCATACCACATAACAGCGGGTTCCTACTTCTACTATGCAACGCTAAAAACGTGATAAAATTAAATACCTATTTGAAGGTACATAGCATAACAGTCCGGTAAAGTTCAAACTGCTTAATCCCAAAGCGCCACTGCGCTGCGACCTTTTCATTTTTTTTATTTAAAGCGACCTCTTTTAATCCGCGGTATGCGCCACTTGCCGCACTCAACTTTGCTCCTCTACAACTTTGTACTGACCCAACCAGGAAAGAGTCCAGTGTAAATAATTACCTCAAGCAAGCATCAAAAGCGGTTGAGTTTGTTTTAATATCTCATAATGGCTCTAAGTGACGACGTTTCAAGTTGTTTGCTTTGAGAGTTGTCAAGGTGGATTCTATTAATTGTTGGATGTTGTTTGAATGAAATTATACTCAGCTATTTTGTATTATGTTTCTCTTAACCAAAATCAACGTTCAAGTTTTAGATATCATATCGGGCAAAGGACCTACACTGCTGCAGCTGGCTGCTGAACCCTCCCTAATAATAGCTAAAGTCAATTTATTTTGAAGCATACATTATGTTCATATTAACAAAACATAAATAGGTACATAAAAATCTTATTTAAGGTGAGCTTTGATGCCCAATGACATTTCAGATGTGAAAAATGGCGTTATCTCAAACAAAACTCCTGTAGCAAGTGCAACCTCATTACTAACGGGACAGGGTTGAATCTGTTTTGGCTATTAAATTGGCTTTGATGACTGATTTGCAATTTTTGGCAACGCATTTGTTATTACAAATAGCCCTATATTATAAAAACCCTTAGACATAAAAGATGGTTGGCGGATGCATGAGGATCTACCACCACTATACATTAATAATTAAACATTCGCACTAATCCTAATATTCTAAGTATTCTGGAACCCAGATTTCTACTGAAAGAGCAGATACTTAAAGTCTGTATCATGAAAACCAAACCAAACAAACCAACGTTTAATGATCAAGTGAGGTCGTTGCAATGATTTATACACTAGATCAATATTTTCATATTTAGTTTAAGATAAAATAACTATACATTGTACGTTATTTTTAATAAAAACACGCTTGTTGAATATTTGAGTTTGTGTCAAACAGTTACTAATTTGTTTACAAATTTTCCAAGTTCAATTGACACAACTTAAGACATTTAATTGTATTTAATGAATGCCTGACAAAAATAGTCGCTAAAGATAAATGCGGAAAGAACCTCAATGACTAATTTTTTTTTGGATTTTAGGGGTTGCCTATGTTTGTGGTATAACCTTGTTTCAACTGAAATTAAATTAAAAAGAACATAATACTGAGTATTTTAACGCGGAGTGGTCTCTAGCTGTAATGAAAGCACACAAATTCCTTTCAAACATAACCGACTTTTTGGGTAAACGTCCAAGTTTAAATACAACCCGTCCGAGCTCCTTCAACCTTTGTAATTAATTTCTTTTGAACCCTGTAACAACCGACAATATTTTAATTCACGACGTTTTTATTGTACATTCGTGCCGCGAGGACTTTCTTTTGGTTTAAAAAACCTCTTTCTTAATCGTATTAAAACGTAGAATGACCTAGTCGCTCGAAAGGTTTTTTTATACTTAGGTATAGTTTACTAGCGACCCGCCAGCGGCTTCGCCCGCTGCAAATTTTTTTTCTTGACAGTTTTTTTTATTTCTGTTAAAAAAAAATTTTTTTATAAAAAATATCCTATGTTTCTTCTAGTCCCTCCCAGAATATGTATACACAGTTTCATGATGATTCGTCAAGTAGTCTTTGCGTGAAAGCGTAACAAACATCAACGCTTTCACATTTATAATATTAGTAAGGATTATAATATTAGTAAGGATGCTTGATTAGCTGGAGCAAGTATTAAACGATTTGTCTAGTTGGGTTAAGGTTATTTTTCTGAAATAAATTATAGGTAAACTTCAAGCAAGTAACTTTAGTCCGCATGTTTTAGCTTATATTTCTTAAATAGTTTTAAACAGGACGTTTTTTATAAATTATTAAAACACTTGCAAACAGTGTCTACAGGGAGTTGCTTTCGAAGGGCTTTACAGCCATTAGAGCATCGCATTTCAAATTAAAAGTTTTCTAAAACGTTTGCGTCGAAGTTGCGTCATACTTCAGATGCGTTGTTTGGCGTTAATTAACTTTGTTTATTATTCTCTGAAGTAAAATATACAACATGTTTAAATTAACTTTAAGTTATTGAAGTTGTTTTTTCTCCTTTTTTTCCTTAATTCATGGCGTTAACTCCTGGTTTGTACACGGTTTATTTCGCCAGTTTTAGAGTATCATCGTGAACCTCTTAGTCCATGGATATCACACGCGACGACAATTGCGCGGTTAGTGAGTTTACTCTGGACGGCTTGCACAAGTGGTTCGCGACTTGTTTGTCGCTCGAATCTCCTTTTCTAATTAGCCTGTAACGATAGAGACGCACTGAGCGACAAGCGACATAATACAACTTGTGCTACCCACCCGTGCTGGTAGACTAAACAGAAGCGCATGGGTTAGCTCGATGCGCTTCTGTCAGCCTATTCTATTTGGTAAAACAATATTCCATTTCATGTATTGTCAACGCTATGATAACTCTTATTTGACAGTAAAAGCAGCCGAGTTTAGTGGCGGCGGTGTTGAAATTTATCTTTAATTGCTTTGGCGTTTTTTGATGATTTCCAAACATGTAAAAACTATCAAAGGTAAAAAGCCGTAACAAATATTTATTTATTTATTTATTTATATATTTTAGGAAGACTTACAGACTAATCAATACAAGAAAGTAAGAAATAATATGACAACTATAAATTATTGCTGACAACAAGTCTCCGCATATTACACGTAATATTAAACGTAATTCGTTAGCAGTCTGCTTCCTTGTGGGTAGGAACTCCTTTACAAACTTTATACAGGATTTTGAAATTTAGTAAATTTAGTAAATTACGTTTACATCTGAGAGCAGCAAATAGCACTTCGAATTCGTAAGTACTCGCTCCGCCTTCGTCTTTCCAGGTATATCTACGTAAAGGTCAAAGTATTCAATGTCGCTTTACGTCTACTAAACCTCGCCTGGGCTTGTCTTTTGTCCTTTGCGACGGCGTTTGATAACGATCCTGACATTCACGGGCATTGCAGTCGAAACCATTTTGCATTCACGAAATGATAAGCCGTTGATATACATACCAACAGGTTTATGATATAAGTGCGTACGACGCTTTACGTTTCTTTCGAATTTTAAACATTCTTTGGTCAAAGGCTAGATTGTTTTTTGCAAATAATATGAGGATAGGGTGATCGCACCAGTGTAGGACACTTTAAGCTGACAGGCACTAATAATGGACACTTTACTCTTTTTTTCAAAAATCATAAGGTTATAAATTGATTGTTGCAAAATAAATGAATAACCTTTATTGTCTGTAAAATAAGAGTCAAGTGTCCATTATTGGACCTTGTCCATTACTGATTCGATCACCCTACGACGCTCAGCGCTTGTCAAGATAAAGCAGGTTAACCCACACTAAAATCGATCACTTGATCCAGATATGTTGCTTTAGCTCTAATAAGTGCAGATTTGAAAAAACACAATAAAACTTAAAACATAGCGATTTTTACAAATGTTCTGCAGCTTTGTTGTAACTCGTCCGCATGATCGGTATTCTAGATTCGACAAATCCTTCAATTACCCTTTAAACTAACAATAGCTTTTCTATAAATATAGGTCATTGATAAGTGGTATCAAAAAAATACTTAACATGTAAAATACGACCGCGGTCAACCGAAGTCAGTCAACCTGTCGCCACAAGGCTTAGAAAACTTTGAGAACGAAACGAACAAAAAGTATTCAAACAGCATTTTATGATAATCAACCCCTTCGCATTTTATTGCCGAGCGAAATAAGAACGAAACAGTCGGCACGATCGCAAATCGTCCGCAGTGCCTATTCGTGAACATAAATTGGCAGAGATTTTTTTTATTGGGCACGCCAAATCGTCAAAGTCACGAATGGGCCCTGCACCCCTGCAGCGAACTCGCCGAGGAAATATAGGACATTTTATTTTGCTCGACATTAATGCGACACGAAATGAATTTCCGTAGAATTAGAGCCGGTTATATCGGATTACTTTATGCGATTTCTAATTATGTAGTAAATACATAGCAGGAAACTGTAAAGTGCCGGACTTGGCAATTGTATTACAGAATTTTATACGATTTATAAAGTGATTTTTAAAGAGTGAGCTGGACGTTGTTAGGGTTCCATAGTCAAACTAGGAACCCTTATAGTTTCGCCATGTCCGTCCGTCCGTCCGACCGCAGCCTAGCTCAGAGATTCTTAGTACTAGAAACCTGTAATTTGGCATAAATATACATATTAGTCACGCCAATAAAGTGGCAAAATAAAATATAAAGTGTTTGCATTGTTGTGTTCCGGTGTGGGGATAAGACAACTGGTGAAATTACTAGCATAGAGACCATCAGGTGGTCTGAGTGCTCGTGCGCCTTCTCCTTAACATAAAAAAAAAAAATTTAGTGTGCCTGGGCGTTTTCCAAAAAAAGTGTACATCCTTAAGGACAAAGTTAAGAAAATTTAACTTTTTCCTTTTCGTCACGAAAGTTAGCCATGCATTTAAATACGTTAATTTTCGTGAAGAAATAAAAAAAAAAACTAAATTTTCTTAATTTTGTCTTTAACGATGTACACTTTTTTGGAAAACGCCCACCTCCCCTATACGTAACTTGGGATGTATTTTCTTTTCTCGTCTACCCCATGTAATGTATTTTAAAAAGATTGCGGGTTTATGAAAACAAATTTACGATTTAGGGGATCCGTTTAAACTTGAAAGCTCTAATTTTTGTTAGAGTCTAGTGTCGTCGTCGTCGTCCCCTCCCTCTACAGTCAAAACTAAAAATACTAAAAATCTGAAAAATATCTTCAACCAAAGCGCGCATATAACGTATTTCAGAGAGAAACTTACTTTTGAGCACTCGATTACTGAAAAATCCTTGTAAGAATATTTTTTTCTGTCACTAAAAGCTCATTCATTGATGCTTATGTTTAAAAATTCAGTTTGTCTATATTGAACACTAAAAAGAATCCGTCTTCAATGGACAACGAATAAAAATAGTGAAATAGAAACATTATACAGACTCAGACAATTACGACGCCACTTACGAAATAATCATCAAAACTAGATATCACAGTCACTTAAGTCACTCGGGAGAACAGTTTCCAAGAAGGAAATATAATGAATACAAATAAACAGATAAATATTTGGCGCAGAAACAAAATCCGGCGGTTGGCGTGGCTCCGTCTCGGAATAACTGCATTATTATGGTAACAGGGAGTCTAAGAAGTGGGAAATTTTGAAACATTTTTCGTAGATTTTCTTATTTTTATGTTACATTAAATTGCTAACGTAACAATCTAACTTTTACAACATACTATACCCTATTGCCTATTTGTTGCATCTTATTTTGGTAACGTGCACCCGAGTACGAAAGTTGCGATTTTATTAACAAAGGTTTATTTCCATGAAGTAAGCCATCAAACCGCTGAACATCTCACCAATTATTTCAGAATTTTCCTACCTACTGGTTTTTATTAATTTAGTAGGTAGGTAGCGACGAATGGGAAGTGTATTTTTTAAAGCCATTTTACTTTAAATTCTGTGTTCGAAGTAGATATTTAAGTTGATTATATTATTATACATAATAGTTGGCAATAATTGGTTACAATGTGTTTAGAACTATGCCACAGCGTAGCAACCTTAACAACTTAAAACTCCTACGATTAAATAATTAAACAGCGCAGACATGAATGATGTTGCTAACAGTTTAATGTAGGCGTTTAAATAAAAGATTCGTTATATTCGAATATGTTAGTCACTGAACATAAAAACGAAAAAACCTCAAAGTAAATTATTGATCCTGAAATATCGCAACGCTCTATCTTTTTTAAAGATAAATCACGATATCATTCAAAACTTAAAAACTTATTTTACAGTTTAACATCACCAAACCAGTGTCTTGAAAATCAGTGACAAAAACTCAACCAAGTAATGAGAAAATGTCAAAAACATGCTTAAATCGGACAGGACGATAACCCCGTTAGTTAACTCGTACATTTCTAAAAAAGTGAATCAGTGTGTGTGTCGTGAGAGTGTCAGGTTGCGATGAGGCGGGGGGCGGGAGTGCCCCCGCGCCTCTTATCAGTTGATAAGGCGTCGTGGCGGCCCGTGGCAAGCGCGGTCTTGGCAAACGTGGTGGAATCGTCAGGCTGACCAGGCTGCTTGGACCGAAGCGGCCGCCGCCCGCAATGTTGCACTCTCTGAACGCGCTGGCGGGCAAGATCTCGCCGGGCGGCGGCCTCGATACGAACGCGAACCGACACTCGCACCCCAACCGGAACCACAAGGCGTCCTCGCCCTCCGCACCCTACACCAAACCCAAGTAAGTCCTTGCTTAGTTAGCTGTAAGTGCCTCTGACTCGATGTCATCAAACAGACTGTACAACTATGATGGTCTCTTGTCTGATTCACCTAAATTGTTGCAACTGACACATCGTCGACATACGTTTTACAAAGAATAGCTTGATACTCGTATCTGTTAACTTACGAAACTAAATAAAGGTAGTTTTAGCTTAATTTCCGTGCAGAACTATGAGTGTTTTTTGGTAAGAAAATTTCTTCAGACCCATTATAACTAGGCTACTTACTTACTTGGTTTTCCGAAGCAGAATTTTTGTGAATTGTAATACTTAGTAACTTTGATCATAAAAGGTACAGTCACGAACATTAATTTAGGACCCATCTTAGGTCCAAAGACAATCTGACATTTTACATCAATAAGGTTGAGTTTGTTGTAAGTTACAAATGACTTTGAAACTGTATTCACATTGACAACGTCAAACTTTTTTTTGAAATGGTTCCTAAAGTAACGCTCGTTACTGTACTTCACACTAACTTTAAAAATTTCATTCAGGTCCGATGTTTGCATATGGTTCAAGGGATGCAACTGTTGATGTTATATCTCGATTCTAAATATATTTTGATTTGGATGCCTATCTTTTCATCGAAGTGTCTGCACGGTGTCCATATTATGTTGGTGACTTGGTGTGGTGACATAAGTTAGTGAAATACAGTTTTTTAGTAAATGCTGCTCACACTGGGAGTTTACTGGAAAGGAAATTACCGGAATCACGAAAACACAAGCTGTGTGTACTACGTACGAGAGGTTTTGGGGCTTTTTAGCACCGCAACCTAGAGTTTTATCCAATAAAGGGGTCCGTCAAAAAACGAATTTAGTGTCACCTTTGCTCCGTAATTATTCCAAACCCTACGCACGTTAAACTTTCTTATTTAGTACACAATGCGAGATAAGTTTTGTGGCGTAGGTATAACTTAAGTATTACAAAGTTTTCATTTTATGAATACTGAAGCAACTTTTAAAAGTGGTTGCTCATCTCCGTAGATTTAATACACAGAGTACACTAAAGTTACTTGGAGCTTAACTAGTTACCAGCAATATTGATCATCCTGACTTTTGCAAACAAATTATTATAGAAATCACGTCATCAGTGTTCTGTTTAACGTGACAGGCTGAGATAATGAAACTTTTTAACCTGTGTTAACTGCAAAGGCAAGTGCGATTGCTTCGAATGAATAATAACTCTGTTCCATGCGAGCGAAATCGTTATCTAAACTGATTCTAAAAGTTTAGTTTATCACTTCAACTGAATAGTGGAGACTAGATGCAACTATTTTAATAAAAGCAGCGCGGTGTGGCGGAACCTATATTTACGAAATGGTATCAGATAAGATAAGATACGTGGTAATACTTGGTCGAGTATAACGTGTGTCCAAAACGCGGGCGATGCCTCTAGTCTGATAATTATATTGTGATTGTGACGTCATCTAAAGTACAGTATGTTTGAAATGTAGCATTTGTTTTGTTATTCTATTGTTACTTTCAGTGATTTCAAAGGAGTTTTATACTTTGTATTGTTTTTTTATTCCTTTATCAGCATGAAATTCTTAATTATTAGATATACTCGTACAAGTGTGAAATGTTAGAAGTGTAAACCAATAGAAAAAAAATGTTTATTTAACCTTTGTGACAAAACATCAGCCTATAAACAAATAATATTTAAATTTATTACATAACAGTTTAAAACTTAGCTAACGTTCTAGTTTTGCTTGTATCGAGATTAAACAAAAGACGATTGGACGTTTTTTCTTGCTCAATATAAAGGTATTTATTAATAAGGCATGTTTACACCGAACCCTCAGTTCCTATAACTAGACTAACTACTAGATGTCATCTGGGCGCCGTATGATTGAATTTTCGCCAATCACGAGCCAGTGCAAACCTGTTTACTTAGTATTCACACTGTCAACAAACAAACGTGTGGTTTGACATGACATTATGTAGCGTTGTAATTTAGAACCTCAACGCCCTTCTATTTAAAATGACATTAAGAAACAACAGAACACTCAAGTCCAAGTGGCATTAACATCATCGTCATCGTCATTTCAGCCGACGACGGACGTCCACCACACTTGAAACGCTACCCAGAGTTGGTTTACGTGCGTTATGCTTATGTAATATTATAATAGAATATGTCCTTTTTGCGTACCGTCGAAATGTCGTTAATCTCTGTAAATGTGATACCATCCTATGCACCACGAAGTTTTAAGAAATAATACGTTATTAGAAACTCAACGATGGTCGATTTTGTACTACTTATATCCATTAATTTTCCGCCATCTACCTAGAAGCATTTTCTTACTACTAACTAACTTATCTAACTACAAAAAGCGATAGTTCTATTGGATTTTTCCTCCTAGCTACGCTTTGGGTACGGAAACGGAAATCATTTCTTTTTAAAACACATTTCCATAGATAAAACTTCACAAACATCCAATTATATCCAAGGAAACAACTTAATGCTTATGCACCTAAATATGTATATAATAATAAAAAATGTTCCACTTCTGAATTAGCAGATGCCATTGTAGGTATACCGGTGTCCTGTCCCGTGGTGCCATATTAGTAATTCCTAATCCAATGTTTGCTGTGACCCGGCCAGGGCAAACACGGGGTGAGTCAGCCCGTCAAGTGTACAGTCAGGCATGCGTACACCAGATAGTAATAATTATAATGGCTAGAGGACAATAATAGGTCCGTTATTTGTTCTGACAGTATAATAAAACGTTCGGTGCGTAATTTGATATAATAGCACGTTACTGCTAAGATTGAGAAGATAGCCATTACAGCGGCCGGAAAATTTAACCTGCTATTGTCAAATCTACTTAAAACGGGTGAACTATTATACTCTTCAAAACCTTTTACAATTAAGACGAAGGGTAGTGCAACGTTTTTTTTATACTAATTTTGTGCAGGTATATTCACCGGAACTTGACGAAAAACTATTGAGACGAACTTAGACAATATACCCTAATTGTATGGTATTTTCTAAAAAATAACGTAACAAAACACATTCAAATCTAAAATTCAGGTAATATTTATTCCGTGATGGTAAAATGACGATTCTGAACCGTTACAAAAGAAAAAGTTGCACAAATTTATTATTAGAAAGACAATTGCCCTGCCTTAACTATACATTATGTTTCCATACTTACTCGTACATAAAACTATTATGATGTTTTAGAATTTATCAGTTATTTTTTCTCGAAGTTTGTTAAAATACCCGATAGAAAATCACTTCGACAATATCGCTCCAAGTGAAACTAAAGTTCAACGTGCGGTAGGTTACCCAAAGTAGGGTAAGAGCATGTCACTTGTTCCTCCCAGATGCGTTTTAAACTTGAACACGTTTTAACATCTTCGTGCTGATAATGTCACCTGTTAGGTGTTCTTCAAAACTTAGTATGCATTCTGCGAACGTTTAGGGCCACTAAAATAATATAAGCTGCCGGACTGTCAATTCTATTTTGACAGATCTCGAAAGTCTTTAACAATCGATAAATGCTAGTTGCCCGCAAACACTGGTACTAAATAAAATAGTGCGATAGTTTTTGAAGTAACCAGGTTCAGGTTCAGGTTTTGTACTTCTCTCTCAAACGCTTTCATATGCTCTTATGCGTGACTTACTGACCCCAAAAGACCTACATGTATCACACATAATAATTTTACAATAGTAACGGACAAAACACACTTTTCGGACAACACGAAACAGATTTCAATGTAAGTAATTCGTTAAATACAATTAAAATCACCTACACTATTTCACTATTTGCGCTTTGCATCGCGGTTAAGTGACAAGCAAAACCTATACAGCTGTATAGATCCTCGTTTATAGCAAAGAGAACAAAGCTACTTGTGTTCTGATGACGGCAAGGAAATCGGGAACCCGTGCCTCAGCAAACATGCTCGACGCGCTACTAGCATCTAGGCAACCTCGTCAGGATCCTAAAGGCATCATTATATTTTACTCTAAGGGTATTGATCGCTTTCTTTGTATAGTTGGTCCAGAGCTGTCTGGTATAGAAGTTCTAACAATAAGCTTTCGAAAACGTCACCTTTACTTCCTCAGAATAAAGAGAAAACTTGCGCGAGAGCATGTTGCCCCGCACCGATAAAGCATCATCATCGTTCCCTCTCTCTATCCTTGTGGGCTGTGATAGTTATCTTTAAGGATATAGGAAATAGGCTTATTAGCAACCTGCTTACCGAACAAATTTAAATTTAGAATGTGTCACAAAATTTCGTTTGGCGTTTCTATATTAAAGTAATCGTCAATCCATACGTTGACGTTGTACCTAAGTATTGCGTTCGAGTACAACAATGCACCATAGTTACATTGTCGGTCTGTCACAAATGTACGAGTATAATGAAGTTGTCACGTCAGCCATCGTCGACATCGAGTTTAACTTTGATAACTATGTTATTCGCTTAGGCGTTGAGTTTGCAGCCAGTGCATCGACGAAGCATTCCATACAAACCCCCGATGCATAGTAACTGGTCACAAGCAGAAATCAATACTGACGGTTAGCCCAACATCACTGAGCGACTTAATAATTTGGCTTTATTAGTTAGAAAGGTTTAAAATGTTGATTTATCGGTGAACTAGGTAACTATTTCTATAGAAAATAATATCCATTGTACTCGAGATGGTTTATCGTTGACCCTTGCTTCTTTAGCCAAATGGCAGTTGCAGAAACGTTCATTAAATTATGTCACCTTGAGTGAGTGACAGAAGGTGCCCTAATGGGACATTTGTACTAATTAACGTTTTTATACTTAAAGGTAGTTAGGTAGGTCTCCAAATAAGCCATCTGTTGCTAATTATTTTAATGAGAAAATGTACGAAAACAGGGGTCAATCTCACAACAGGACAAGTCAACGTCCAACACCCAAACTTGAAAAAATACTTGCGTTCATCATACATATATTTTCCCTTTTCTGGTATCGAACCCGGCACCGCTAGTTTCATAGGCAGGATGATAGTAACCCTGGCTAAGTTAAACAGCTTAAGTACCAATTTCACAATACGATGTTCAATTTATTCAATGTTAATCGACTGTTAGTTTCATACATTTTCAACTGTTAACGCTCTAATCGTCTGTTAAGTGGTTATCATCGTATGGTGAAATTGGTACTAAGACTACTAAGTCTAATATTAGACCGCCACACTGTCATTGTTACTATGGCGTCCCATCTGATTCTAACATTGATAAAAAACCGGGCAAGAGCATGTCGGACCATGCTCAGAGAAGGGTTCCGAAGCCGTTAAGTATGTACTACAAACATAAAAACAACAGGTAATAACTGATTTTCTATTTAAAGTTATTTGGTGCAATCTTAGATGATTTTAGTATTAGGATCATTTAGGATTATCTCAAGATGCAATGATGTCTACTTATTCGTGATAATTTTCCTTATAAATTCGTTATATGCTCTTTCATTTCATGCTTTTTTCAGATTTTTAGGATTTACACTTTTGGCTTGGGGGACACTTGAGTCCAACAAAATTTCATAAACGGATCCCTTAATCAAAAAATGGTTTTTAAAAACCCGCAATATCTTTAAAAGACTATCCAACGACACCCACACTATGGGGTAGACGTGAAAAAAAATACATCCCCACGTTACGTGTAGGGAGATACAGTGAAAAAAAATTGTTTTTTTTTTTTTTTACCTCTTTATTGGCGTGACTAAAATGTAGGTACGAGTATATTCCATCTCAAATTGCAGCTTTCTAGTACTAAGAGTCTTTGAGCTAGGCTGTGGACATTTGGACGTACGGGCGGAAATAGCGAAACTAAGGGTTCTAGTTTGGCTACGGAACCCTAAAAACTGTATCGATTATATGTATAGCTAAAGGTGTTGTTACTGTTTCCTTGTTCTATTGCGATCTATTATTTTGATAGTAAATTATCTAATCTAATACTACTAACGGAAGAGAGGGAAAAGCAATAAATGGACTAATATAGGGCTTACGATTCATAATGCATGAAAGTACTTAGTACTCGATGTATGGTTTTTTTTCTCTTTAAACAGAAAACGGTCACAAAAAACAAGAGTATAACATATTAAAATCATAAAAGACCACCAATAATAGTTCCATCAAAATATAAAAAACAATACTCTTATTAAAACGTACCTACATGAATAGGTACATTGTGTATATTATGTACCAACATCTCTGCTCACGCGCTCATGAGAAATGGTATTAAACAAGCTCATAATAGCAAATAGTGTTTGTATGTTGTCGAAGTATTGTTGTATCTAAGTCTTAAGATATTGTTTTGTTTTTCATTGTTTTACTGAAATATGAAATAAGTAGTAAGTTAAAAATTATCGATACTAATAAGTTTAGCTATGCTGGAAAAAAACAATAATGTATAATCCGATTAGCGTCCACTGCTGGGGAGATGTCTAGACATCCCCGATGGAAAATTAAAAAGAAAAAATGGCACATTATGTTCAGCGATCAAAAGGATTCTCCCTCATATCGAACTATTTCTAATGATGCTTACACACGGTTCAAGTAGCTTGCGCCTATTGAGGCACTAGAGCATGACATGCATCGTGTAAAGGTTGGTGTAAATAGGTGTGCGGGACTGAGATGCTACACGTCTTTGTCTTTTTTCCGTATTGTCAACGTTTCGATAACCCTTATTTACTTGACAGCCGAGTTAAAAACAATACGAAACACGTCAAAAGCAATATTATTTTACTACGTTGAATACAGTCCTTGATCCATTGAAAAAGGGGGAGGTTCTTAATTCGTCGGTTTATTTTTTTAGTTCTTTTTTATGTATGTTCCCCAAACACGAGGACCGCTGGACCGGTGTGAATTATTTTTTTTGTTCAATTTGGTATTTGTTCTGGTTGTGGGCCCATTTCCAGCACGTCAAGATCTGATGATGGGATCTTGGTGAAATCCAGGGAACTCCTCAAAATTTTTATGAATAAATATACGTAGACCACATAACAGTATTATTATGATCACTAAAAGGTATAACAAAAGTTTTAAAAACTAAAAATCGTCTTTAAAAAGCAATAAATAACTTATTTTTAAATGATAGGTCTAACTGAAGTCGGCGTGCCACTATATTTTTAACTAAAAGCCGAATTCAGTTGGACTGACCTACCTATCATTTTAAAAGAAGTTGTTTCTTGCTTTTTGAAGACGGTTATTAGTTTTTTAAATCATTTTTTTTTTATCCCTTACATCTATTTTGTATATACTGTCTCGTTTAGTACTTATTTATTTGTATGTTAGTAATGTTAGTGTTATATTTAAATAAGACCATATGAGCGAGTAACTTGCGCATACTGCTGACGCAAGTAATCTGCGCCTTTACTTGCTCCAGTTACTTGCACTGTGTACAAGCACCATAAGGATATTAATTTCATAATTTAATCAGTGATGCGCAATGCCTTCTTACAACTACCTACGCTTTGAAGAAGAGTCTCAGCGCCGGTAGACGGGAAATGAGCTACCCACGCTTCGCAACCTTTTGATGTACTTTAGAAGCTTTTATTACCGTGGGGCAAGAGTACATTTCTGATTGGCTGCAAGGATAGCTTACCTGTGGTACGTCAGTCTACTTGCAGTACTGGCGGTTGTTGATCGAGTTTGATAGTGCTCCTGATAAGAGGTGTAATCGAGCGATGTACGCGTTTATCAGTGATAACGTTATGGCAAACAAGTGCGTCGAGCATGGAGTGTGGCACCGTAGATATTCTAGAACAATGAGGTAATGTTTTGTGCTGTTATATTTTCGTAAAATTTGAGGTTAGGTGGTGTAGTGACGCATGTTTATCGGTTCCTTTGATAAATTATTTAAATGATTACGTCTATCATTAACGTATAAAGTAAGTTATATTTGTTGTATTGTTAACACTATAAAGTTTGTAATATTAGTTTGATGTTAGAAGTATAGATCTATATTTTTCTACTTACTTTTTTATTTTTACTATAACATGATGAGATTTGATTAAAACATTGCATAATACGATTAATACACATGCTGCACCATGGATTTACTAGTTGAGCCGCCATTGCGATAAATGATATAAAATGATCTAATGACTAAATTCAAGTTATAAAATCTCTTCAAATACCTAATCCACTTTAAGTTTGAAATCGTTTAAGTTACGAATGTTGGAGACTTTAACCGTACATTTTATTTATAGAATATACAAATGCAATCTTGTTGACAAAGACGCAGCGCGGACAAATCTAGGTTATCTCTCATGGTTACACTGCCGATTTAGAAAATCGCACACTGTATCGAATGCTTGTAGATTAGGGAGGATTTCATTTCGTTCGTATTATCTTTTTATATTCTTTGATATTCTTCATTGTGAATGTAAGTTAAGGATCGGACTATTTATAAATGTTACAGTTATTTTAAAAATTCAGAACCAGGTTGTTTGTTTTCTAAAATAGAACTTCAAGCCTAAACTTGTCTGAAAAAACATATATGGTGTAAAAACGGTTTTTTATGAGGAAATGGTGATTGCTGTGAATAACTATCTTGTTTATATACGAGCGTAACAAAACGTTACTTAGGTACTCGTAAATAACAATTGAACATGCTGTTGTTACTTGTAGATTTACTTGTTATAATTATTATCATAATCATTTTATTCAATTAAATCAACTAAAAGAAGTCCTAGTTAACTTTTTTAGTGATTAGGTTCAATTGTAACTACAACAATCAGAAGTCGCAATGCTATGATAACTTATAGCCGAATGATTTATTTGTATTTTTATTTCTGAAATCCAAAACCTGAACCTAATGGCAATAGTAATAGCATGCACTGCATTAAGCATTATTTTAAGTATGCGATGAAAATCTTGACTATTTTTAAAAGTTTATAATTATGTAAGTATATATTATTATGTTAAAATCATTATTTAAATAGCACAAGAAAAAAAGTAAAGAAAAGCATTTTCAGGCAAATTAACATTTGTAATACGAAGCTACATTATATCATATCATAGACTACTTCAAAAACTTTAAAAAATATTTTGATTTAATGCCGTGAGTCAAAGTGAAGGATTTGAAGTGATTAAACTTTTACCGTCACTGTGATGTTAATTTGGTGCTGTAGCAATTATTTTGACAGTTTTACGTCAACGGCACTAATTTAATTTATAACTTGTCAACTGATAATAAATTGACTTCGTAATAATATGGGACTGAGATGGATGGACGCAGTTTACTCGTGTGAATTTCGCTTTACGATTTTAATCAGTACCTGCTTTATTTTTAGTTTTTGGATAACTTTTATTTAAAACAGGGATTGTAAAACCGGTTTTGTTCATAATACCTATGTTCGAGGTATTACTGTCATTCCGCTTTTGTTTATATCGCTATGTATACCTACACTATATACAGTATTAAATACCTGTATTCAATACCACTATTCATTGCGCCTGATAAATAAGATGTTAATTAGACTGTAATTAATTGTAATTTCAGACTTGTATAAGGCGTGTCTGAGTTTTTGTAATAACACCGAAAACATTTACAGAAACAAATAAACGAGTATATTGACTGTAACAGGTTTACTGGTTATGGTTTTTAGGGGTAAAATATCAAAAAGAGGTATTTTTCTCAATTGGCTAAACTCATAATATAATTGAATACCGGTATTCATTATGCCGCTAATCAGAACACCGGTAACGATCCCTGATTTAAAATGTGAGGTTTTTTTACCGGGACCAAGCTGATTCATGAAATGAGTGTAATGTGTATAAGGACTAAAATTAAGAACTGGTAACTTTAGGGCGCATACACATCGAACGTCCGTTTCCACAGGATCTTTTTTAACGGATCCGTCGCTACTGTATGTAATATTCACACAACGGATAAAGCAGGACCGATTTAAACGGATCTGTTGCTAATCCGAAATACTGTCTTGTGTGTGCTAAAACTACATACGGCAATAACGTATTCGTTTAAACGAACCTGTAAAACGGTCCGATTTTGAACTATCCGATCCGGAATACTGTATTGTTTTTTTATATTAAATTATATGTGTGTATATACATATTTTACGAGATATGTTTTGTAAATAAAAATGTAATCTTTTTTGACATAAAGTTTATTAAATAACCAGACCAGTGCCAATTACTAATATTGATTTACCTGGTCACACCTGTTCACCCAAAAGTTATTACGAAAAAAATTACAATATAGGTTTTAATTTTTAATTGATCATATTCTGGATCGTAATTTTTTAGTCGACCCACTTGCTATTTTTTTTAAATATTTATTTTAATCTATAATACTTTTCATCCATTAATCAGTTCGGTGAAGGTCGTTGTATACTCGGATCCTATACTATACATAAAATCTCCCATGTTTCACTGTTAAATATGAGTGATAAATTGTTTTGCAAATAGTAAACTAACCCAATAGCGAATCGTCAACCCAAAATCAATAAATATCGGCCCCAATAATAAAGACTGGAATGCGTTTGTCAACAAAATGGCCCGGTAATTTTTCCCTGTGTAACAACAATACACCAATACAAATGAAACTCGATGTGATGGCGCCAGGGGAATGATACTCGTACCTATTTCATATTAAAAGCGTTACTACTGGGAAATCGCGCTTGTCAACAAAACCATTTACAGACGAACAATTTCCTCGTCAAATATTTACCAGCAATAGCAATCTGAAATTAATTTCCTGAAGACAATATTCTTAATAAATAAAAACATCTATTTTGCATGTCAATTAAACATTAAGAATATACCTATTTGGCAAAGGTTTTACATAATTAAGCCTCACTTTTACTCGGGATTTCGACCACGCGTAACGGTTTATCCAATATGATTTGCAAAATCTAACGATTTTGATGTGGATGAATGTGGCTAAGTTCTTTTTCAGTACGCCGCTCAAGGTTTTCAGTGACAAGATACTACTGCAAAACAACCGATCATTTTTTTACCGCTTTCGGTTTTACTGTGTGGTGAGAATGCCCATATACCTATTTGCATACGCCACTGGAAACCGCACCGTGTGAACCCGGTCTGTCTTTCATCCATATTACCTCGTAACTGTTTTTAATATATAACTCACTAATTACATTTACCTCTATATAACATTAGGTTTATGTATCGTAATAATATGTTACGATAAGGCAACTATTTTACGCAGTTTAAAAAAGTTAAGTTTATTTAGTTGTGATATTGTTTTTTTTTACAAAGAACCTCTGGAAAATATGCTTGATCAAATCGCGTATTTTAACTCTTGTTATATCTGTTATTAAAATATATGTATATTACTATTATTTTAAACTTTATTTTTACAAGTATAAAGTTAATTTTAATTTATTTAAAATTCATAATGGCATTTAAGAGAAAAGATAATTTTATTTTATTTCCTTGTCGGTAAATTGAAATTCCCAATCACAAAAGTCTCCCTGTGTTATGTATAGCGGGCCTTCAGGATTATACCAGATTTCCAAATCACCACTCTTCACAGCTCTTTCGAATCCTTGATTCCTGGCCAAGGGTTGTTTTGAGTGAAGTATAATGGTAGATACTCCGAGGTTCAATAGAAGAGGTCAAAAGTTCTTAAGATACTTAACTCATCAGTTAAAATCACAGCGAGAGAGTTTGGGTCAGCATTTGATTTCCTTACATTTTATTGCCATTTTAGATGTTTTTCTGAACATAACAATTCCGGCGTTAGCCGCAGATTCAATCAGTTGGATATCTAGGTTTCTGGAAGTCCTATATTGATGCTCGGAGTATCCATCATCAGATTTCACTAAAAGCATCCCCTGGCGAGAAACCAAGGCTTCGAAATAGCCTCTTTAGTATGAATAACGCACTCTGACCCGTATTATTTGACCGCGAGAGTATATTTCAAATGTTCCTTGAGTATGTTTAATGAAACTTGAAACACCGACACCATATTATTAGGGGATAAATCCGACCAACGTAGATTTTAAATGTTGTTCTCCGTTGTTCCAGTGGGATGAGTATGATCAACAACAACAACAGCACCAACATCAACAACAACAATGAGGACGAAAAGGCGGACATGCCCGACCCCGATTACATCAAGGTATCAACTTTATGCTTTACTAGCTTTTGTCTGAGACCTTCTCCCAAACTAAGCTACTATGGGAACAAGGTAGGCAACGAATATTGTAGTGAATAGGCCAGAAACAAAGAAGCGTAGTTGAATAAAAACCCTGCATAAGAATGTGCGTATAAAGCCCTTTTATATAAAGCCCTCCGATTCTTATGAGTAATAGCCCCCTACTTTATAATTTGCACATCCCCGTTACAGCTCATTTTGGTATGTTTTTTTTCCAGTAAGGTTCGATTAGCAATATCTAAAGGTATTCCCAATTTCATATCGATATCGTTAGTATTAGTTACTAAAATATGCAGCCGCTGTGACAGACTGACAGACGAAACAAAGTCGAACCATATGTCCTTTTAATCATTTTGGTAGAAAACCCTAGGACATAGGACAAATGTAGCTAACTCGTCGAGTTACTTTAAAGCAGGTAGTATAAATAAGTTGTAACTAGGTAAGGACTAAAATTGAGATACATAGGGACAGACAGACAGCGGGAAGCGAATTTGTTTTATACTATGTAGTAATATGTAACGGATAAAAGAGTTATAGAATGCGCCATCTGTTGTCAAGTAGGTAGCATTAATTTGTATCCAGTACGAACGAAAATCAGAAAATTCTTGTTGGATATTGGATGTAATATACATACGTGCCAATTTCTCGTATAAATTCTCAATACTGGTTTGCCCATGAAAATGGAACAACCAAACACTTCCGTTAATTTATAATATTAGTTAAGATTATGGACTTTTGATAAAGCTCATTGTTTTTCAGATGTTTGTCGGCCAAGTACCTCGGAGTATGGACGAGAACGACCTCCGAATGATGTTCGAGGAGTTCGGCCGAGTCCACCAGATTAACGTGCTGCGGGACAAAATCACCGGGGCCAGCAAAGGTGAGCACTTATCCTATAGCAGGGGTCTATTATGATCACGTTCATCGGTGTGGATAAAACATCTCTCTCCTGACTAGGACGTAAGTGCAAGAGCGACGGATGCTTTATCTATAAATATAGATCCACCGCGATAAAGCTACGAGTACATACCGGGTGGAACATAACGAGGTACTGAGCTGAAAGGATAGTGTTATCTAAGTGATCTACAATCGATTTATTATATTTGTAAAGCTGGACTTAAAAGTAAAACAAAATGATTAAAATTAATCAAATTAATATCAGTGACAACCCTACTACTACTACTTCAAAGTTATTTAAATTTTAATTGTCACATGTCATCAACTTCATTTTACGTTACATCATATTGATGATGTCATCGGATCTACTTGCTAGGGTTGCTAATGAGCAGATTTTGCACTAATGCTTAACAAGCTGTATCTCTAAAACGGTTAGAAATATTAATATAGTTAATTGTTGAAAAATAAAGTTACAAAACCTAAAAAATCCCCGTTCTCTTAAAAGTCCCACGTTTTGTTTCATCCTGTATACGCTGTGGGTGTTCACAATAAAGCCGACTACACAGCTCTGCAATTTGGTTGTGGCAGCCTTATTTGTAGGAGACGTGCGACAATGAAGAGCCCACGACACTACCGGTTCGGCGATTCTGGGAGGTTATTTTCTCAACACAGCGCTGCGTTGATCTCAAAGATGAAGTTTTATCCGGCAAGTTTAAGAAGTCCCGTCGGAGTATACAAAACACATTTTAGCGCGCAAAAACTTCACCTTTGAGATCGACGCAGCGCTGTGTTGAGAGAATCACCCCCCTGATGTGTAGCGCAGTCCACATACAAGAATGAACTTAACTAGATTAATCCAGAATAACAGCACCACAAGAGCACCATCAGCTTACCAACCCTGCATGTTGTTAGATGAACTGAGTACATGTTATTTTCTGACACTACAAACTTGAGGAAGTCTAGTAGGTCTAGGTAGAAGCCACTGTATTGACTACCCTAGGACAGTACTCGTGTGTGTACGCAAGTCTGTGGTAGGACTGGACTAATCTAGTTTTGCAGAAACGATTCGCCACGCGTCCTAACTAATCTAGGAATCAAGCTACGTAATAGACGCAAAAGCTTAACCCGCAAACGCTCGAGGAGCAAACGCGTCGCGTTGCGGCACGTTTCCGTGCTAAGAACGCATCTGCCACGTTGTGGAATTATTTTGGTTTAGGAGCGTCATTTATATAATAATTATACATTAAAAAGCAGCAAACAAAGGTAATAAAAGTAACACTAACTTGCAAATTTGTTATAAGTATGGCAATTTTTATTATGGTTTTAAAGTTTTTTTTTTTTTATTATTGTTTCATGATGTAACTATGTCTGTATCAAGCTTGTTCCGGTACCTAGTATAATGTTACAGTATAATTTGTTAAAAGCCAGAAGGGAACAACGAAAATATAATATTTCAGCGACGTTTATTAACATTGATAGTCCCTTACGAACATTTTAAGGTAATGAACCTTTTTGTCCTAAGACCTGATAAAGAAAAACATTAATTACGCTTGTACAATTTTAGAACTTCCCAGTACTTTTTTTTTCAGTTTCCAAATTCTCCTGAAACTTTGAAATTAGGGTATTGTTTCGGACGACATTAACTGTGGAGAATCGAGGCGTACAAAGGTAATCTAATTGCCTATTTTGTCATAATTTTAATCGTTCAGAAAAACGCTTTGTTAATGTCGGAGAAGAGTGCTATTGGAGTTGTTCGGCTTTTGTTTCGCCTTGACAAAGGTCTGTACGCTGTACGTTTCGTGTTGACATTTTTGTTTTACCCCGTTGAATGTCTTCGGTTAGAGAGTTCCTTTTGTTAGCTCTCATGCAAATATGGTCCCTTTTGTCGCGAGAAATGCTATACGGGTCCGTTTGGACCGCTACTGTTTGTTTTAATATTGTAGCCGTTTTGTGTCGCTTGCGCTATTAATGTGGTAAACAGAGCTGTGAATGCTGAATAACATCGTTGTTGGAATCGCGTTATAATACGGGCTGCATTTATTATATTAGTATGTAAGTACAACTGCGAGTTAGAGGACACGTTTTCGTTTTTAGCGTGTAAATAGTTTATTTTACATTATTTTCTTACGTGGTATTTAAATGAAGTCATTTGTTGCCACAGTATCAGCCTGTATTTCGCCCACTAGGTACCTACTTTAGGTTACCTCTAACTATAAACTCTTCGGTATCGGTCGCTAGTAATAACATGTACTTATTTTAACGTACCTTCAATTTTAAATTTTATACGCCGTACTCGGAGACATTTTAGAGACAGTGAACTCTTTTGTTTTTAACTTGTGAGTGAAACATTCATTAAGGAACGATTGAATTCGTCGTTAACTGTCTCTTGAGTGCTTGATACGCACAAAGTAAAAGTTGTAGATGGTTGTAGAAAAAGAAAAAGCATTCTTATTAACTTGCACTTAAGAAACAACACTGTGTAATACAAATAAAAAGGTTTAAAATAAATCACCATCTCCGTAAATAAAAAAAGGAAAAACAATTAAATGTTAGAATTTTTTTTCTTTTTTAACGGGTGACATTGCTGCATGTAAGTAGTTTTAGTATTCTACATGCGATGCTTTTTGCACATGATACAAGGTAAAATGAGGATTACAGAAAAATTCAATGAAAAGAACACAGCACATTGAAGCACATTGTTGCTGAGGTTGGAAACTATACAACTCACGGCGAGTCGCGGCCCTATAGTGTAAGAAACCATTAGTTGCCCTTTTGCCGAGGCAGCATAGCGCTTTTTAACAACTACTGCAAGGAAATAAAACAAAAATTTTCACATAATAAGTACATCTTTGCATCGTAATAGTATTACTTACACAAATATTAAAATAATACGCTTCATAACGACACGAGGCTTTAGCGACCTCGGAAGTCTGGTGAAATACGTAAGTAACACGTTTTTGCAGAATGATATTTTGCTTTTTCTTGGGCTTCCCAAGGTTACACAAAGTTAGAAACTCTTATTTCAAGATTTCTCAAACAGCAAATTAATTACCATGATATAGCCGTTTTGTGAATACTTTTAAGTGTGAAAATGTTTGTATTACTACATCGCAAGAGGAAATCGTGTTTGCAATCCACTTTTTACTTTAAATAATGTCTTTAAAATGAAACGAGTTAGCACTGCAGTATCCCCGCTATAGGTTTTAAATCTCAGGTTCCCTTTATTATCGTCGTACGCGAGATACATTTATTTAAATTCGAGATAAAAATATCAACAGCTTTTACAAGTTTCTAGTTCGAATGACATTTAAAAAAGTAGTGAAGTGACTTTATAGTTTTAGCCTTTGTATCATGTATCATAAAACACCTGATATTTTACGAAACGAAAAATTGTGTACTAAATAATAGTATTCAACAAAATATTAATTTTATTTTGTCCTAAAGGTTGGAAAAAAGATTTTTTTGAACAGGGATATAAATAAGTGCATGCTGTGCAATCCTAATTAAATGCATGTTTAACACGCACCTATCTAATTTCTGTTTTCAAAGTTACCCAGCGGGTCACAAGAAACAACGGCTCGCAATCTTCTCGGTCCTAAACAACAAACAAGACTAAATAACATAAATCGCTAACTTAAGTATTACCTTTATTAGGTAATACGAGTACTTAAGCAAGTTTCGCATCAATTACATTAGTTGATAGGCGAGTATCGGACCGGCGTCGAGTATAAATCCCTATTACCCTGACACGCTACGCTGCCGCGCGGTAACCATTTCGGAAATTAACCGGCTCCTATGTACCTGGTCTAATCTGAGTCTAATACTATTATTCCAATAGATTTAACAGCCTAGATAAAGACATATGGCTGTTGCTTTTGCCAGCCTAATCTTTTTAAAATTCTAGCCATAGCTCAAAGCTAGGTCCCAAAGTATATGATGTTCAATCCGTTTTCAAACTATTACATGGAAAATAAGCATTCTGTTTGTGTAGTTTTGTACGTGCATTTTATGAAGCAAGGTTTGGTCAAGTGACTTTTTGATACAATTGTATACTAATTGTACTAATAAAGGCAAATGCATTTATTATTGAAATCCTAAGCATTTTAAAAAATGTATTCTTTGACGCATACAATGTTATTGTCCAACCTGCACTTCAATAGAAAGCGACTGAAGGGAGGACGAAAGTCTCCGGCCACTTTAACTGCATGTCGGACCGTCTGTGACTTCAAGACAGGCAAGGCCCAATGCGGGCATCATCTCGACCCTAACGATGTTACAATACAATACTTGTGTATTGTATACTCTTTATTGCCCACTACAGAGAATTGCAGTTGAAACAGCTTTACATTTGTTACAAGTGACACGTTTGTATTTATTTATTCGTTTATTTATTTATTTATGACATTCACTGAAATATCCCGTCGGCCTGAAAAAAGATTTAAAGAACTCCATTACGACCGGTCCTGTGTCACATCCAGCTAATATGTGATATAAATTAGAAAAAATAAGTAGGTAAACACTTAATACGTTAAACAGCTTGAAGTGACAGTAGGGCAAACATTGGTTAGTCGGTGAAAGTTAGGTTTATTATCAATATAATATTATCTATCGGTATTTATATAGTATTTAAAAAAAATAAAGTGTTACTAAGTAAAAATTGATGAATTTCTCTACCATTTCTGAACTTCTTATTTTATTTCTAATGTACCAAATGAATATAATAATAATTTATATTAAACATGAAAAACTACTCAACTAATATAATGTGAAAATCATAAATGTGTTTGAAAACTCTTACCTTAACGGGATTTCCTTAAGTTATCGGCGTTATCGCCATGCTTTCATTTGTTTTTCCTCAATAAAAGTGTATTTACACCTTGCATCGATCAACCAAACATTAGACGTTACGCCGGTTGAGATATGAAATTGCCTTTTTAGGGTTCCGTAGCCAAATGGCAAAAAACGGAACCCTTATAGATTCGTCATGTCTGTCCGTCTGTCCGTCCGTATGTCACAGCCACTTTATTCCGTAACTATAAGAGCTATACTGTGGAAACTTGGTAAGTAGATGTATTCGGTGAACCGCATTAAGATTTTCGTACAAAAATAGAAAAAAAACAATAAATTTTTGGGGTTCCCCATACTTAGAACTGAAACTCAAAAATTTTTTTTTCTTTAAACTCATACGTGTGGGGTATCTATGGATAGGTATTCAAAAATGATATTGAGGTTTCTATTATAATTTTTTTCTAAACTGAATAGTTTGCGCGAGAGACGCTTCCAAAGTGGAAAAATGTGTGTCCCCCCCCCCGTAACTTCTAAAATAAGGGAATGATAAATGTAAAAATAATATATGATGTACATTACCATGCAAACTTCCACCGAAAATTGGTTTGAACGAGATCTAGTAAGTAGTTTTTTTTTAATACGTCATAAAAACATTGATCAAAGCTACAACGAACTTTTATATTATGTTACTTGCTGCTACGGAACCCTTCATGGGCGAGTCCGACTCGCACTTGGCCACTTTTTTATTAATTTTGACGTGTGTCTTCGGATACTTGCTGCACGTTATTGTGTTGAATACAAGTGCCGTCATGTACTGGTAATTGTTACAAGCTTTAAAAATATTTATTAATTGTGTTATTAGAGGATTCGAAACTATCACTGAATAACTTCATGTCTTAAGCCAAGGTTTGCCCTACATAATTTGCAATTTAAAGTAAATATCGGTTATTGCTTGCAAAAAGTAAAAAGTAAGCCTCAGCTACATACATAGTTGTTAATACACATTCTTTCCTTATCTCAATTTTGAAGTGGAATATCCAGAATTCGCTCGTAAAGCTAACCTTTTCATGACCCTGGGAACGTTACACACAAAGTTACCCCACGTCGACCTGAAATTGAATTCCACTGTGATACAAGTATAAATAGGGAGTCTGAAATATAATATATTCCCATGAGCCCACATGATTACACTGATTATCTACTATTATTACAAGCTTTTATTCTCCACCTGCGCCTCATTGCGGGTCGCCCCTTACTTCCTTCATTTTCAAAACCTGGTAAAATTTTTGTTCGTCTATCTTCCCCGAAAGTTGAATAAGGATTGAGGATAATGTATCTCCAACTTAATTGGTTTTTTTAAATGCTTTTCTAAACTCCCGGGAAAAAGATCATTCTTGTTCATAATTTATGATATATTTTCTTTAGCACTTACAAACAGTACTGATGTAACTGGAGTGACAGTGCAATTACATGGTGACTCGGAGCTGGTCTGACGATGGCAATGGCATCTTTGCTTTACTTTAAGTACACCCACCGAATTTCGATTATTTAGTTTGTTCTTAATAATCAGACGATGACTGTCCCTAAATGTATATCTTTTGACGTCTTAGAACATTTTATTTTCATTGTTTGTCGGTGTTTAGCTCAAGTATTTTAAATAAATTTTGAAGCAGTTGCAGGCTGACCTTTCATACAAATTTTTAAACCCAATGACAATGCAATATTATGGTGCAAATGAGCTGATCTGATTTTGAAGTCCTAAGGTGGCAACGAGATCCTCGCTGTAGGTTATTCCCATCTTCCAACCTATCCAACCCTGGTATATAGCAAAATTTGGGTTGGGTAGTTTGGAAGATGGGAATAACCTCTCGCTGTACTCGTACCTAAAATGTTAACAGGGTCATTCTTCTTTTTTACCGACAATTGCCTGTCCTCATATTACCATACGTTATCAGTTAGAGTATTGATTATTATTTTTTTAGTGTTTCAATATACGTCCAAACATTTATTCATCTATTAGTACTAAATAATCTTTCACTTTCTCTATCCAGTGTTTTTTTATAAGTTTGTTTTTCATAGAATCGCGTGACAGAGTGGTAATACAAAATTTTGTCTCCTCTGAAAACGGCCACTCTGTCACACTATATTCTGAAAAACCACCATAAAGAAAAACACATTATCGCCACCGAAATTATCATTAATTAGTCCAAATAAAAATTCACGCAACGTATTTTAAAATCAAAAATTAAAAAAAATAGTTGAAAAACGCAAAATATAGAAAAATGACGATGTATTGTCGATAAAAAAGTAGAACGACCCAACAACGGTCAAAAACGTTTGTTTGTTTAAAACTTTGTCTAATAAGGAAAACGTATTTTTATCCAGGATTTCTATTATGCACATTTTTGGATATTATAGCAGCGGTGACTTAACAACGAACTTTCAGAAATTCAACCGGTGTGCCAATCAAAATGCCAAGGGCAAGTAGTAATCTATCAAAACGAAGAAACATTAACATGAAAAACAAGGATGGGAATTGACGTAAGCCATCGAGGAGCACGTTGAACCTTACATCGATTTCTTTTTTTTCCCATACTATAGGGTACCTAACCACAACCTGTTAGGTAGGTCTACAAAATGCTAGGTTTTGATCCTTCGCTCACAATATAATTTTTCCTTGTATATCGCAATAATGAGTGACGGGCCTAATTTTAAACCTTATTTCACGTATTAAATATGCCGCACCACCATATCAGCACATCTTAAATAAAGTTACAGTTTCAAATGTCGAAATTGAATAAAGAACATTAGTGAAGGAGTATTTATAATTGAAACATCTATTCTACTCTTTTTTGATTGTGGCAGATCCGAAGGACCGTTTTTTTTTATTTAATCTTTACTGCATAAGAGAATACCCTTAATATACAAACGGTGAACTTAATACCGTAAGTCATCCACTACCAGTTAACCTTTAAGTAAAGCAGCGATTGTAGTGAAGCATAAGGTCTAACTATAAAAGTATTTAAATTTAACGTAAAACCGGTCATTTTTCAATCGGCCGTCTTCCCTCTCTGATGGTTTCCGAATCCCTCTATTCTACTTGGTAAATTTGACATGTTATCGTATTGTTTTTAACTCGGCCGCCATTACTATCAAGTAAATAAGAGCTATCGTAAAAATTGACAATATGATAACATATTAAAAGCAATATTGATTTATCGTGAAGTATATAGAGGCCTCAGAGCGGGGTCCGTTGAACAGATTTCATTAAACAGTTGCTAATGTCAGATTAATTGTAAAAACCCATTCTCCTTAATATATGCAGGTTATTTAATTAAATCACCATCATATTTATCTCAACCTCGTATGTTTTCAATTTAACAACTTAAAAAAATATAGTAGCTAGATGAAGTTAAGGTGGTTTTTCCAACGGCTCTCTCGGTCGACATACGATTTTGAGAAAGTAAAGAGTGTAAATGTATTAACCGCAATACAAAAAGCATCCGAACACTGGAATTGGCGTGCAAGCTTGTTCCGTTCCTGTTAATTAGCAAGATTATCTCGCTGTTAGTATTTACAAACTGAGAACGGTTTTTTGTGATGGTTTCCTGTTAAACGTTCGTTTTAATATGTCGAGTTGTGTTTCCTTTGTGTTGTAGCTGACTCACTTAGGGGATTCATTTGCAAATGTGTGTGTATTAAACATCATTAAACATCGTTTTTTTTTGTCGGATACGTTCATGATCTTGCTTTAACTTCAGCGCCCACCGTCCCAAAATTAAGACAAATTAGAACTTATCCGATAAAATACGTTTTTATATGTTTATTCACTATCTTTTAATAGATAGCAAAGTAAATAAAACCTAGGGCCTAGTCAAAATGCAGGCACTAATTAAATAATCTACAGCGAAAAATTGTACAGGATTGACGTAAGCAGATGACAGATCGCATCAACCGCTATGTCAACCTCGTACATTTCGAGCGTATAGAAAACCGAAACGTTAACAGCGTTTGCATCTTGGCTAAGCCTACATGTGTGCGTTAAAATGTGTTCTGTACAACCCGAAGATTCACCCACGGAATGATTTAAAAGCTGTACGTAGGCGGGTATTTTTGAAAATACGTGTACCCTACTTAAACACTGAAGTTAAGAAAAATTTACGATGTCAGTTTCGTGACGAAAATTTGCCATGTGTAGTTAAATTTCGTCACAAAACTGACGTCGTTATTTTTTCTTAACTTCAGTACTTAACAAGGGTACACGTATTTTTGGACAAGCCCAGGCGTGTGCTCGTTTCGTGTATGTCATGTTATGTACGTGTGCGCTTCTGTTGCAGGGTGCTGTTTTGTGACGTTTTTCACGCGGAAAGCGGCCTTGAAAGCACAAGATGCTTTGCACAATATCAAAACGTTGAGCGGGGTAAGTGCGTTTTATGTTGTTTTTCTACTGAGGCTGGCGATATGGTAAAATATACTAGGTTAAAGAAAAAATATCTTAATGTGGTATTTGTTGTGTGCGTCATTTATTCAATCATTTTTTAAGTAGCCTTTTAATACGTTTAAAGTCACAATTTGTGTTATCAGAAAAAGGTACATAAAAAACCTAAATTTACAAATTTAAAAAACTTTTAAGCAGTTCAATATTAACATTGAGGCAAGTCCGCTTCGCGGAGCGGATATTATCTCGAATTCAAACGATTTTAAATCTGTCGAGCACAGGGCTACACGCTTTAGTGTAGGTCTAGATAGACTAAATATTAAAGATCAATTTTTACTTAAAACTATGAAAGAATAGATTCCGAATGCTATCTTTATTGATCAAGGTCAAACAAATCTAGTAATTGATTGAATTCGATTTTCAAGAGATCCTCTCTGTTTTGTGGAAAATATATAAAATGATGAAGCGCCTAGCATTTTAATATCGTATTAGAGTATTCTTCTAAATAATTTTAATTTTTACATGTGAGTAACGCCTTGTAAACGGGACCTTTGGCAACACAGGCCAATGACCGTACTCTATGTAGCTTTTCTATTCGTTTAGTTTTTAAACTAATCGCGTACTAGTAGATCACGTGATTTTTCGCATGACGTGACCTACCAGTAATTTCTTCTTGGTCTTCCTCTACCTCTCTTTACCTCTATCTTTCCTTCTATGATTTTTTTAAGGTAAAGGTCGTGTCGCAGCGGGTGTCCTATCATTGTCCTTCTTCTATTTCCTATTGTTGCTAATGAATTCCTACTTTCTTTTATTATATTCAGGACTCGGTTATTACATTTTTTTTTCTGTCCAATTTATCCCCTTCATTATTCTCCTCTGATTGTTTTTATTTTGGGTAAAGCTGCAAATCGTGGTGATAAATATATTTTTAACTTAATTCTTAATCTCATGATGCTTGAGTACTAATGCTGCCGTAATACCAAAGACGGCGGTTAACTGCATAGTATTCGTACCTATAATAATCCTCAATTTAATGTGGTTACCAATAATAGACTATAAAAATGCTTCAATTACTACGAGTATATTACAGTTAGCCGCCTTCTTTGGTATTATGGTATAAGGGGGCTTATTCGGATCAGTGTTCTCTAATGTTAAATGTCTGTAAAGTTAACATTATAAACGTTAAGCTTTATTCTTGTTAGATGCAAACGTGTAGGTATATAATATCAACATATCAAAACACTTAGATATATTAAATGTCATTTAGTAATATTATAGGCAATTAACTATAATTACCTCGTTCTCGTATTATTCATATGTGAAAAAAATTAAAATATATAATTAGACAAAAGTTTTTCTTTAAAATGGCCCAGTTTTAGTATCATAATAGCAGCCACACGATATTCGCGCGAGCAAACATAGTATCGATACCGAGCCGAATTGTTATCGAATACAATCGAATTACCGATTCTTCCTGCAGCGGCGTGCCTTTCCCGGGCAGCTGCAGGGTCAATAAAGAAGCAGAAGGTTAAGTGCTACAGATATTGAAACGTTATAAACAAAAACTATTTCAATCCCAATTGAGTTAAGCAAAAGCGACGCTTAATTGGCACAAAATATTTTATAATACGTATAAAAGAAAACAACAAAAAAATACTAATAAAAATTAAAACCAAGCTAAAACTGAAACACTAAATCTAAAATAGACCCAGTGGCATTGTCCCAAAGATGCTAGTAGCTTTTCCTAGTTGAATAGTTATAATTGTAGTGGTCGCGGGCCAAAACTTTTTTTATTCCATTCGGCGTAGGTAGAGGTTCAGCCTCTACCGGATCGAAGACCTAACAGTTACACCAATAGGAACGAGTAAAGACATATTATTATTGCGGTTGCTTAGGAGAATTGTGTGGAAATTGCACTAAACTTATGGTCGATTAAAGGAATATGATAGTGATAAAATGGACGTTGATAAACTCCGACACCATTTGACCGAATACCATGAAGTTGATGACACATCGTAGTATTTTTTATGAAGGTTTTTATGCTTTTCACTTAGTTTCAAGTATCTAAAATGCGGTAAACACCATGTAATATGATATTTATACTATAAGATAATATAAATACAGTCAAACAAGAGTAGTACTTGGCTGTCTTATTGCTTTCATACTCTCACTGGCAGAACAAATCGCACCTTCGGTAGAACAAGGACATAATGTACAATGTGACTACAGAGGAAATTGTGCCCTTGTCCGGTAGAACAAAGGCACAATGTACAATGTTACAAAAGGGAATTTGTGCCCTTTTTCTACCGAGGGTGCGAAATATACTGACAGTAAGAAATAATGTGGCATCAATAGATAGCCAAGTTAATACGCTGATTCCTAAAGTACAAGAAAATTTCAATAAAAAAATACTGATAATAATAATACTGTTTTGTAGTCCCACGTCTTAATTAATAAGAAACAAGCAACGCCGCGGGAAAGTCATAGTCATATGTTTAAAGTATTTGATTGTGCTTCGTCATAGTCGGTCAACAGTTCTACTTCACTGAATGATACTTTTTGAATGCAAATTCTAGACTTGTCACTGAAAATACTAAATTCGCCATATGACTTCCTGTAATATTGGAGAGTCCTTCCCTCGATTTCTCCAAGATCCCATTATCAGATCTTAAAGTATCCCAACTCTACCATAAAAACAATCATATCAGTTTTTGAGTGATCGGGGAACATACATAAAAAAACCCCGACGAATTAAGAAGCTGCTCCTTTTTTTGAAGTCAGTAAAAAACTAAATTACTCCCTTTTAATAAGGATATTTTTACTGTATAGGTAATTCCAAATTAAAACATAGTATATATATACTTTCATCGTTTAGACAGACCGTTACTTGATAACAAAATAATATTAAGCTACTGCTGTCTTAGCTTTACTACATCAACGTCGCGTCTTCATCTCGTGATAATTCAATTCCATTATATTATCGGGGTTTTCTCTCTCGATTGATTCGGATCTCCCTCGGAGTGGCAGGTGAGCCGCCATCTTGGATACACACAGAAATAATACACGCTGATTGGTCTACATTGTTTGCTACTTTATTGTTATCCGGGCGCCAGGAAAGTTGTGTTATAAGAAGTTGTTATTTCTTCTTAATTTGTTTGTTTGGTAGCTGTAGCAGTTATCGTAGTGTTGAGTAATATTATTATTAATTCTTTATTTTATATCCAATTTGTGTTTCATAACTCAAATCGGGACATACATTTCTTATAAAATGTAAGTGACCAATCATTATTGAAAAACTATGAAAGATCTCGAAATTGTAACTTCACCTTATTTACAATCTTTGACAAAAAGCCATTATTTTGCCATCAAATAAGTACTTCACTTAACTCAAGGGACTACAAAAGTTAACGCTTTTATTAAGTAAATTTAAAAATTGACGATAAAGGCAAAGGCCCTAATGCATTCTGCCAACAAACTTCCCTTCCGTTTATATTGTAGGTTTTTTATGGTTCCCGTCTAAACGTCAGTCGTTCACGCCTTTTAATTGGCGAGGTGCTTTATCGCGGTCCGATCGAGGAAGCGGCCAATTACCGTGGCGTGTACACAGGAAGGCTTTTTGAATTTAGAACTTTTATTCCTTCTCTTTTTCGTTTTCTTCATCGACTTGTAGCTGTCTTTATTAGAAACATTAGAAGCACGAATGTTAGGCCGAGACTAGGCGAGCGTAATTTCGTAAGTGGTGTGTTTTTGGCCTTTGTAACATGATTTATTATAGTAAACGTTCCTATGTCAAACGAAGCGCACCCGCTAACGTGGATCACGACATTTTGAACTTTCTTCGCCGGCATTTCATTCACAAAATTATATCCAGTGAGTGAATTCAATAAAACGAGGTCAAGTCAAGTTTTCATCGTAAAACTTACATTTCTCAGTCACTCGGGTGAATGGCGACGAGGTTTAATCGCTCAACTTGGCAGTTATTTCAAAAAGACGTAACTCAAAAAGAATTTTCATACAATTTAAAACTTTATAGGAACAGCGTAGTGGTTTTCAATAAAACGACAGGAAACTTGGAAATGTGCTGCTTTTATATTTTAACACAAGTGTTCAAAAGGATTTCGCATATTGTTGTAGGAGAGTGACGGAAGGGAATTAGGACGCTATTGAAACAATGATCTTACTCAGATTCATGTTTTACATTATACCTTTAACTTTTTACAAGTATATACGGACTTTTTAAACATAAATAAATTTACCTTTCTAGGTAGGTAGGTAGGTTTGGTTCTCCAAACTAAGCTCTAGGCTTGTAGATATGGGTACTGGGCAACGATAAATGTACTTATACGTATTGAGAAACATCTTAAAATAAGACAATACTCGCGCTCATCACACAATTATTTGCTCATACCGGGTATCGAACCCGAGACCGCTAACTTCGTGACTACCAAATAGGCTAAACGGCGTCGTCGTGATGGTTATGATTGTGGTGAAAAGTGAATTCCACATAAATTAGATTGTAATGTGAGCAATTGAGTCATTTAGAGGCCGCAATATTAATGCAATTAAATAAAGTTGATTTTGGAGTAAAAACATTATGTATGTTACTGACTTGACTTATACGAGGCCTCTCGTACAAAAAAATATACATACTACGTTCATTCAAATATAAACCTATTGCAAAGAAAATAAAATAGATTTTCCTCTGTTCTTATGAGGGATAATTAAACTAGAAAATTAATTATTGTATAATATTATACAAACATATTGTGTTCTTTTTGTTGTGTGTTGTTATTTTTAATATTGTATTGGTTAATATTCCATTGGCTTGGTGGGCCTTAGGAGTCTGTATGGGACTATTCTGAGTATTCTGGTAAGGGCAGATATTTGTGTTATGAGTGCGAGTATTTGTCATTGTCCACTGGCATTTGTTTATCTATGTTTCGCTGTGCTACCTTTCTTACAGCTTTGCATATAAAAAGTTGAATTTTTGAAAGTACACAGAAATATGTTTATGAAAAGTCATTGTAAAAACTGACTATAATCGAATATAGCATTAATTATTATGTAGTTTCTTTGATAGTCACTTACGCCTTCATCTTGTAACTATAATGTCATATCCCCAGCCGATTTCAAAATAACGTATTCAAGTATTCCACGGTAACCCGACGGGGCAATGGCTTGCCATAAATCAATCTTTTGCTAACGCTCGGTCAGCCGTACCGTGGCAGGGCCGCACACCTCGGATTAGGTTGTGGATGTTCACACAATATTTAATAATGCCCGAGTGAGTTTGCCTTCACTAAAGTTTTTCGCAAAACATCCTTAATGCACTCGCTGCCGTCGCTTTGTCCAAAACGGCTGTATCTAGTATTTTCTCGGTTGTCACTCAGTACGGATTTTTCGTTATAGATAAATTAGAGAGAAATATCTAGGCTTAAGCGGCTCAATACTCGTATAGGCGCTGAGCGCCTAACCCGAGTCAGTTGTCCAGCCGCCACCGATCAGTTAACATGTGTTTGAGCGAGATAGCGTAATATAAAGTTAACATGGTTAACACGATTGTGTAAACGCGTGCTGTCATAATTCTCGTCATTATTGCGAGATATATATATCTTTTACTCCATAGTGCATGTATATGCCATTTTTCTACAGCTCTGTGTGGGGTCTGCGAATGTATGTTTGTGAATGTACGTATGTATGTGTAATATATGTTTTAGTTTGTTTTTAATTTAAGTAAAGAGCTAAACTATTGCTGACAATACGATAACGTGTCAAAGGAAATACTGTTTTACCCACTTGAATTGAGACCCAGGTCGGTCGCCAGGTTTTGCATCTTATGTTTTACACGAGGTTTACATACTATACTCGTATACACGTAGTCACGTATATATGACCTCTGTGTCTGAAATAAAGGATTTATTTAGGCTTTCGGAAACTATCTAATTTCTCTGGAAGTTTAAAGTTAGAAGTTGCCTTTTCCCAGGCTATCAAGTATTTTTTTGTTTAAAAATTCACGCCGTTCTGTTCAAACGCCGAACCCTGATAATGGAACAAACATACTTTTAAGCATATAATCTTAGTAAAGATTTAATGACAGAAGTAAATGAAAGTTATAATAACAGTTTAATAACACAATAAAACTCATAATGAACTTACATTGTTTTGCTTACACCCCATTAAATTTGTTGTACATTAAAGAACCATAATAGCAAAATATTTCACGCTGTAATATTGATGCTTCAGAGCTATATTAACCAGGGCCCGTAATATGGTCGACTATATCGATGTGGATAAACGTGAATATCACATCCGTCACTCTCACACTGACATACTGGTCAGAAAGTGACAGATGCGTTATCCACGTTTATCCACATTGATAAAGGCGACCATGCTACAGGCCCTAGAACTTATTTAGATGTGATTCGATAAAATAATTTGGTATAAGCCCGGTGACCAACATTAGTTTATTTAAAAAAAAAAGCACCGAGAGAATAGCAAGAAACATTCGCAACAAGCAAACAAACTCGGGTTCGACATACTACTTTTATTCAAATTCAATTTCAGGTGCACCAACCAATAGGTAAATAATATAGTTTTCTTTTTTCTTTTAATCTTGATGAATGAAGGCAACCCTGCGCGGGAACTTTGATCGATAGCGGATTTATGACGGGCCCCCGTCTTAAGTAATTGACTTGCTTCATAAGGGCCCCGGCCACCCGGCTGTATAGGCTCTTATAATTTCCTCATTCTGATAGTTGATATTATCTGGTCAATTAAGACTCTTTACACTCCAGGAGTGATGGCGTGATGTTATGCATGTATGTAGTTAGGACTATTTAGTGGTTTTTTTTTTTAGTATAAGTATTCATATTTCAACTGATACTTAGAATGAATGTAATGTCGTTAAATACTGGATGTGCAGCATTATATGACGAGCTCTATCCTCCTGATTTCCTAATTTCTTGCTTGAGGATATAATAACAAACAAAAAGCCCCCTATAGCTAATTCTTCAATGTTTCTTAAACAGGTATCGTGTCTTACGAGGCTATATCCCAGTAGCGAATAGAAAGGTGTGGATGAAATTGAAATTTAGAGACACAAGAGAGAAATATTCTTAATCGTATCCTACTGATCCTACAAATATCCTAATAATATTTTAAATGTGAAAGTTTGATGGATGATTGTTACTAATTCACGCCAGAACGGATTGGCACACAGATAGAATAGGCTACTTTTTATCCCGAAAAAATTGTCTGTTCCCGAGGGAATAGCGATAAACGACTTCGACGTCAACGAAGTCACGGGCAAAAGGCTAGTGTCTATATAAAATATAAATATGTGGAACATTGTCTCTAAAACGTATGCTTAAACAAGCGATTATCAAAGTTGAGAGATGAAACTCTCGACGTGAAAAATACTGGAGCCTCGAGACTTTTTCCATGGTAAGATTTTTCCTGATAAACGTTAAACCAACGTTAATGAGCTGTAACGTACCCACAACGATTATGAAAGCGTTAGTACTCTTATATAAAATTGTCGGACGTGGGCACCGACGGCAGACGCTTAACAAAAAATACCTGAGTCCAGTCAAAGAGCAGCGGAGCAAAATTTTGTTGAGTGTTGAATTGAAGGATATCGAATCAAAACCACTGAAATAAGAAACTACAACAATGGTCCATAAAAACATAAAACAGGCAGTCCGGTTTTAAAAAGCACATTTTATAAGTACATTCTTCTTTTTCCTAAATCGCATGTTTCCAAATCGCTCTAAAACGCTAAAGTTGTAAACTTTTAATGCAAGTCTTTAAATGTTTGTATATTATTAAGTTTGGCGCATGCGAAACATATTGAAAATAAAAACAAATTTGAATAAATCTCGCAGTAGGTTTTTACCTGGGCTTTATTACAACATTTAAGTTAATACGTATTCATAATGCCGTAACCGGAGTTATACGTTCTCGTAGCCGTGCTACGACACGCTACGTAGCATTAGTAGAACTCGTAGCGCTCAACTCCCCTGCATAATGCACGTTAAATAACTATCAAGTTGTAAGTTTTATTACAACACTCATGCTAAGTCTTTAAAGCTACGCTGACTGCAGGAACAAATGTTTCAGTCTAGTTTCACGTTAAGACTTCAAAATTAAGTAATTGGAGTAAATTAACGTATTTTAATAAACATTTAAATTTTACATACGACGTTGATTTACATAATTTTGGCCTCTTTTTATATTATAGTAGTTTATTGTGTTTATTACCAATACTCCAATTGTTTTAAGTGACACGCAACATTAAACATAGCAGTTACATGTCTGGAAGTTGACATCTGTAATGTTAGAATATTTAAGACCAGCGCGATTTGAAACTAAATTTAAACGAATTGCGTGGGATTTAACATATCTTCCAAATATACCAAGACCGCGTAAACGTCAGCGGGGTGTTCTGCGATGTCGACTCCGGCGCTGCATCTCATCTCAGCGACTGACAAAGCGTTCCCCATTCTGCCACCTTCGGACCCGCCGGTCCGTGCACTCAATTTGTAATACACGTCGAGACTGACTCAAGCCACAGTCTACAGAAAATTGTTACGTGAATTAGGAGTTAGATAATGAAAATCACTGCGTAGGGTCAAACAATTAAAAATTAAAATGCTTTAATTTCCTTAGATGGCCAGAAATGGGCTGAAGAGCGTTCTGAAATTTCCAGCGTTCATGAATGGTAGTTATTTAGTGATTAGTTCTTTATTCGACTTTGAATAAACAGTATTGCAAACTATTATGCTAGCATAAAGACATGGTAGCTCTAGGACCTCGCTTAGGTAATGTAGAATAGAGCTGATGGTAAACATTTGTTTGCCACCGTCCCAAATAAATAAGAATCATTCTATCAGCTTAATGAAGTTCCCCTAGGACTAAACCAATGAACATATTCATGAGGTTCCCACAACATCGTCAGTAAATGTGAACGACATTCACCAATTGTCGATCCACGTGTAGACTTGCCCAAGAACGTAGGTTAGCAGTCGTCACTCGAGAAATCCTCGACCTCCAAGGTCACCCGTTTTATTAGCTATGTGCCCAGCCCACTGTCATTGATGTATAACATTTTTTTGGTTATTTTATTGTATCATGCGAACATGTCTAACAATACGTTTGACGCATCATCGTGTATTGAAAATGATTTAGTTAAAAGTTTCGTAAAATATTTTTTATTGATAATTTGTTAGGTTACCTTTAACCGGGGGGAAAACTGACTAATTATAAACCCCAAAGAAAAAAGAGTGTATCTTTGTCTGTCTGTTATACGAGTATCTTAGGTCCCAAACGCATAGATTAAATTGAGCTTGGTATTTTTTTAAAGAAACGACGGTTAAGTGACAGTGAAGTGGTTTAGTTGTTGCCCATGACTTCGTCTGTGTAGAAGTCGTTTATCGCTATTCTCTCAGGAACTGTTCAATGTTACGAGTGAAAAAAAGTATATCCTATTCCAGACTATAATCTATCTCTGCCAAATTTAATTTAGTTCCGTGTAGCCGTTCTCGCTTGATTGAGTAACACATATCCATCCAAAATGTCACATTTAAAATATTATATGTAAGACTAGCTGTTTCCCGCGACTCTGTCCGCGTAGAAGTCGTTTATCGCTATTCCTTCAGGAGACGTCCAGTTTTTCCCAGGGACTCTATACCAAATTTCATCTAAATCGGTTTAGGTGTTTATCAGTGAAAGCGTAATAAACAGACAGAGATAATTCTGCATTTATATTTTTTAGTATAGATTAGCTTTAAAATTAAAATAGTTAAGCGTAGTTAACCATACAAACAACAAAAATGAAAAAAGTTCCGTTGTTACACGAAAATTATCACTACAAATGTATGGCTAATTTTCGAGTCACAACGGAAAAGTTTAATAGAAAATTTAATTGAGTAAGTTAGCGTGGCCAACTTTTTGGTCCTTACCCATATATCTATTTAATAGTTATTTACAGATTACAAAGGTTTGCTGTTTTTCTTCTCCCGACTGTGTCACGGGCGACAAAGCTTCTATTGTTTACTTCGCTCGAAGACCTGTTTCACGCTTTCGTCTTCGGTTCGTGAATGAAATCCTTGCAATACCCCACCGGTCACGCTTGGACTCCCTTTGCTCTTGCAGCTTACCACTGAAAGTATCTAGACATTTTGGAGTTATTACAATGCAAGATCAAAAACTACTGTGTCGTATTCAATGAATGGTGTCAATACCGACAGATACGCTGCGATACTTTTATTGTAAAAAAGTATAGTGTAAGAGAGATTTATTTAAAATGTTTTTATGTTATATCGTTTGGAACTTTGGATTTTTGACGTAGTGCTTATGCGCAACTTTATTCACTTACTTTATGGTATTTGTTCGCACATTTTTTAGACAGTTATAGTTTTTATTGATCCTATTTTCCTTTCAACATAAAGCCGGGACACTTTACCGGCTTTCGAATAAATCCTGTAAAAGCAATTCTTTCCGCCCCTCGCGCGTTTCCCTTTTTAGTTTGTTAACCCCGGATTACACCTTACGTACGTGTAACTCTAAAAGAATCGCTTGATTCTTATACTAGTTGTATTTCTATATTTTATTTTAAAAGTAAATACAATTTTGCCTTTATGGTTGCCAGGTTAGAATAGTTCCACTTCTTACGACATCCACTAGAAGACATGGTTCTTGTGGATGCCGTAAGAAGTGACTAAAGCGAATAAGGGCTTGGAGTACTGTCAGGCGATGGGCTTGCAACCTGTCACAAATACACTGGTAAATATCTTAGCCTGTTTGTGCAAAATGTGGTTATAGAATTATAAACAAGTCTTTTTAGAGTTGTTGGTATTTCTGTAGCTCTGCCTACCCCACTCTGGAAATGGAGGCGTGATTTTATGTTATGTTAGTAAATAAAATCAGGTTGTACAGTCTCCAGCGTTAGGATATTATCTAATGTTGCGCTCGAAATCTGACACTTTCTTATGCCTCTAGTAAAAAAGATGTGTTTAATATATATATTTGGGTCAATGTGGAATACTATATTATTGCTAGAGTGTACGTTCTTATTTCACATTTTCAGACCTATGAAGACGAAGAAGTTTCAATTTGTATTAGTAACGTACAATTATATTAACTTTTTGATATTGAGCCACTTACTCCTTACCATTTTTTAGAGAGTTTATTTGCAGAGATTTTTTTTTCAAAATAAAGCAACTAATTAATTTTAATTATAAATCAGTACATCTTGGCTTAGTAATAACTAAGTTGTCTTTTTTATGTTTTTAACAAAGGGTTAAGCATTTATTGGCTCGCTTTGTTTTTGATGCATACAAAATTATTTAGCGAACACGTTTATCAACTCGATTCGTTTTAGATTCCAAATCTTTAAATATTGTGAAAGTACGAAAAATCCGTGACGGACTCTTCGCGTCTCGCGTCACTTACCGTTTGTAAGACACATCTGAGAGAAAGAGTTTTGTTTCTGAAAACAATTCACTATAGAGACAACTTTTATCAATCAATTTATACGATACGAATCTGGCAGGATAACAATTCGCAATGTTGTTTGTTAGAACAAAATTCAACCTTGAGAGTTTGGTATTTACATGTTATTAAATACAGGCCGCAAACTAAAGATGGAAATAAGATGTAGAGTCACTTTTTAAATGAGATTTTGATCTCAAAATGTATGAACTTATTACTACTCATATTTATATAGAAAATTAAGTACGAAATGACATAATTTCAATCTTTCAAATTGCGATATCTCAAATAGTTACTAAAATGGCCCTTTTGGCTGAAATAAACTCGTACCATCGCATCGTAAAATGGTATCGTCCCATAAGCAAAAAACCCGTGGCAGTATCAATTGATAATTGAAGAGTTACACGGATAGGTTTAAACAGAAAACTTGAGGAGGCCCACTAGAGAGGCTAGTGTTAGCTCTATGCACGGGACGGCTGTCAGTGCAGCTCTATATATTGACAGGAGGTAGACAGGGCTGAGATTAAACACGATATTGCCTTTGACGTGTTTCTGTATGGGGTAACGTTTTGATTATTCTTATTTACTTGACAGTAATGGCGACCGAGTTTAAACAGTAGAATCTCAGAGCATGCAATACAGAGAGGACAAGCGGCCGGCGGCCGCGTCGCAGTTGTTAGCTCAATGTGCATACTCTGTCGCTAGTTCACCTTCCGTTTAACGAGTGTGCACGCGTGCTGATTACAGAATATTACGATTCTTCCCAAAATAATATGGATATCTTGCGCGTGTACTGTGCAATAGGAGCGTCGATATACAAGTGTGTGTGCTTTAGATGTGTGCGTGCTTTGTCTAGTCAATTACTTGGGCTTTGTGTGGGTAAGTGAACTTGCGACAGGCGTGCTCAATACAAATCGGCCGGCATATTCGATCTCCTTATAATCATACATCTATGAATAGAATAGAGGCCCAGGTGGGATATAGTAAATCAGATCCCCTACCTCGCTATATCTCGCCAAAATTCAAACCATCTGGACGATCCTCAAATTTTAAAACAAACGGCGTTATTGACGTCAGAAATCCCATACACTTAATGGAAGTAGGGTCGAGTTACCTAACAGGCACTCTGCGGCCTCCTCCACTGCGCGTGAGCCGCGGCGCAATCAAAGAGAAGATCCCCTGTTGGTAAGACTTCGAAAAAACTGCAAAAAGGCCTTCTTGTTCTTGAGTGTGCCACTCGGCACTTTGCGGCTATTTGAAGGATATAAGGAACGAGCATGTATAGTCACTGTTTTAAATGAAATTTTAATGTCAAAATGTTGAGGTCACTATGACCTACGTGTTAAAGATATAAACGTATATAACTTTTTAGCTCGTTTGGCTGCCGGATTAGAATAATGCCACTCCACGTTTTCTCGAGGATGTTGTAAGAGGCGACTAAGGGAACAAGGGCTTGTAGTGCTGTTAGGCGATGGGCTTGCAACCTGTCACTATTACACTGATATCGTTTTAACGCACCTGAATAGAGGCCCTGGTTCAGCTAGTAGAATATCAAATGTAAAGACATCGGCGTGTATTTATTTGATAGTTTAGGTATGTCTATCAAAACGGGGTGTTTACTGTGATTAAGTTCAATTTTTCCGTTGTCCGCCCGTCGCTTCTTGTCCGCGCCGACGCATTCCCGCCTTGTAATTATATAAGCAATTATGTAGGTACGCGGTGTGAACTAATTAGTCAATTAGTATGTGCCTCACGTGTGTGGTTAGTTTAGCCGAATGGGTCACTGGTTTTTTTTACGCAGTGGGCGAGTATATAAAAACCTTGAAAAGTAAATTTAAAGTTAAGATTAGGTCAGGTTATGTTAGTCATTAGTTTCATTGATACGGAAGATACCTATAAGTTGACTCTTCTGCAATTTATCATTTAAGAATATGATCAGATATATGGCAAATAATAAAACATTTTGCTGAGTTACGTAACGTTGCAGGCAATAAGCTTAATAATTGAAACTTACAACTGGTAAATAGAAACATACACTATGCATTTGAATTTACTTCATTTTACCGAATTTGGGGCTTTTCATGTCTTTTACAACCTTATTATAAAGTCAGTTTAAAACTAGTTTTAATAAAAAAATAATCCTCGACTAATAATACGAGTATGTATTGATATCATTGCCGCAATGTATTAAAAAAAAAATGCTACTAGAGTTAACTTGTTTGTGTAGCAGGACGGTTAGCGCCATGTTGTTTCAAGGAAATTAAACTGATGCTCCGACCGCTAATTTCACTTGTTTGGAATACCTAATTTGACTGGGTGTGGCCCAGAGAGTGTTAATTGGATATTTTTGGGTCCACTTTTGGATGAGAGGTCGTTAGTTTCCGTCGGTTATACAACCCAAACCGACCTAATATGGAGCAAAATTACGTTTATGGTTTCAAATAATGTATAAGGACGCTATCTGCAGATGTAAAATGCTTAAAAATATCTTATATTTTTTAGTTGCGCATGCATTGCAGCATATTATTTTAGAAACTGAAGTGAGACTCACGCAAATAGTTAAAACAACTTTTGTTTTTTTTTTCCTAAATTTCATAAAATATAAAAATCTACACAATATTTAAAACCACGAATCTGAATAACAAATCTTGTTTAACTTATTCTGAAGTCGGTCAAAGTTGTTCCGAGTCCAACCAAATTGATTATGTCCAATATGGCGCGGCTTTTAACATAATTCAAGGCGAAAACCAACTTAATTTATGTTAATTGTTACAACACGCCTGTTTAACATAAAAGTAATATACTTTCTTTGAAATTCAGCTAAGATAAAAAGATGTTACATCGTTCGTGTTATGGTACAAGTTTAATAAAATGACTCAGTATATTTCCGGGAATACACTCGATAGAATTAAATTAAAACGGTTGAATGTACGTTCAAATTATCGAACAACGTTACCCGTTTTCATTTCTGTGATTCAAAACATGTAGGCGCCTACGCCAACTGCCGCCCGCAGTCGTAGCACTCGTAGCTTTACGTTCAATAATTTCGTATAATTTGCTTTTTATTATGGTAAACTATGCTAGCAGTTTCATTACCAGCAACCCGCTAGATGGGTTCTCTGTTCAAAGGCAGTTTTTGCTACGAAGCTGAAGACGCTAGAATCGGTTACGAGCGAAACGTATAGCGCTGCATGGCAGCGAATTTGGTAGAAAGTATAGTCAAGAGCAATGAAAACGGGTCACTTAGTACAGAATTTATATAGACAGTGACCCATTTTCTTTGCTACTGAGTGTAGATAAATTAAATACTTTATTCTTATATTTTTTGTCATTACATTTTTGAGTCTATATAAAATATAAGAACAGGACAAAATCTCATGGACAACCCATAATGATATGTCTGCGTTCTAACAGTTCCAACAAATCCCCCATCATTTTACGACTGTGAAGTTTATACGGAATCGTAACTCAAAATTATCTTGACTTACAATAAAATTAATTGCTGAAATCGCATTAGAGCCTTAACGGTGGCGTCGTAAAGTACCTGGCGAGGGGCTACATCCGAGTCTCATATATTATATTTTATCCATATGTTGCAGACAGACATTAAATTCTCTCGATGTGCGTATTTCGAGATGAACAGAGTATGCTTGAATCTTTAGTGATTTTGAGACTAGATAGAAATGATGCTAAACGTAAAATCGGGAAATAATATTTTGAGTATAAAGCAGGGCATTAATTTCCCCTAGGGCGAGCTTTTTTACTTAAACGATTTCCCGAATCCTTTTTTTCCCCAATAATCCAAACACGAACTCTCCGTGAACGCTATAACTTTTATTATCTGTGTGGAAAATCAGAAATAATGACGTCTTGACTTGTTGAACACCTCTCGGTACATAGTACCCAAAACCGTTAAACTAACATAATCCCTCTCATCCCTTCGTACTCAGCGGTAATGGCTTATTAGCATATACTAAATTCTCCCTATAAATCTTAAAACAAATGGGTTATCAGAAAACCTCAACTTTCCCGACTTATCGCACTGTCTGCAGCATTCAGGTACAAGTGTATCTCCCTACTTTACTGCCATCTCGAACGTTCCACGGCATCGATTTAACAGTAAATCTGAATATTCATTTAGGATTTATGACACGTGTCGCTTTCATTCTCAGTCCCTCCTGTAACGGTTATAACGTTTTATGGAAGCAGCTGTGAAATTCGCGTGTACTTGGCTTAACTGATCACTATTTACGGTCGCGGTTTAGATTGTCATTGCAGAAATATTCGTTTTGGTTTTATGAACATTAAGGCCCGATTCGACCAAACTTTTATACCGGGGTAAACGCTTACTCTAAGATTAGTAATGTCAAAAAATGACAGTTTTCTATGGCATTTTGACATTACTAATCTCAGAGTAAGCTTTACCCCCGTGTAAAAAGTTTGGTCGAATCGGGGCTAAGAAGGAAAACGAACGCTCAGACTTGCTGATAGAAAGTGTTTTTTAAGGCCCGTGGATATTTGCAATCTCAAAAGTAGGAATAAGTAGTGGGGATTAACCTACCTACTTAGATACATTTAGACGCAATTAACTCGTTCCTTTTCAAACTTGTGTATAAAATATCCTCACAAAGTTGACTTAATCGTCATTCATTAACTCAATCTGAGTGCGTATATACTAGTAATTTCACCGGACTGACATTATATTTCAATTAACTTTATACACAACACACACTTAGTTCTAATTAAGAAACAAATGAAAATCAAACTCCTAGTTTGTCTTCACTGTAGAGGAGGATTAACTTTTTTTGATATAAAGTACGACATAGCTTTATATTTTTTCTTCTTAATATGTATCCTCCCCGGATCATATTTTAATTATTGAATCAAATATGATCCACCTTACCTCGTTCGTCCTTACTCGTCACAATCGGATGGGTAGTTCAGACGCGATAGTGGAACTCATTTATAACCCATTTTTGACTTAGCCGAGTCGAGTAAAAAGATTTGCTCTATCATCATTGTCATTTTATTATCAGGTAAAAGACTTCCACTGCTAGACATCATAGGCTTTCCGCAGACCAAAGAACTGTAGTTTTTTCGCATCTAATCAGTTTAGAACTTCAGTATCTTTCTAAGCTCATGACCTTGAGAGCCAAGAGGCTGTTAAATTTTAACTGCGAGAGATTGTCTCGACGCAGGTGCTAAAGATAATGCCTGATGTCGGGTTCCGCGTCCTAATGACTCTCGTAAAGGTCTTGTTTGTTTTTTTTTTAACAAAATTAAAAGCCGGTTTTGTTTAGTTCTATTATCTGCAATTCATTTGTATACCTCATCAATCCACAAAAGACCCCCATGGAAAGTAATTTAATTATGCCCTTGCTTAGCACAACAACGTTTTTTTAAGAATATTTCATGATTATGTATAAAGGTATATGATTTTACTTTCTTAGATACAAAATCAAAAAGAAGTCTCAAAATCCAAGTATTTTCAGACAGATTTTATCTAGCGTAAACAGTGTAAAATTTGAAACGACAGAAGGGTCAAATTTTGAGGTGCAACGACTATTATTGTGTCAAATTCTCATTTAAGAACCAATTTAAATTATTTAACTTTTACCGTTTCCCCAAATTAAATTCAATAGAACCCTCCGAACCTGTCAACGTCTACGCCGTCGTTATTTTATCACAAATGATATCGTCAAAATAAAAAGGGCGAAGCAATTCCCGGCTTATTTTCTATTATCGGGGCGTCTTAAACGTAATCACACCGGTCGATGCCGGATTAAACTTTTCTAATTTCGCACCGATGAACAGGTGCGATCGAATTTGTAACTCTATTGTAGGTGGAAATGAGCAATTTTGGCGGAGTCAGCGAGAGATTAGCGCCGACCCCCGTAATCCTAGCATCGAGCTCGAGATGTGACCCTCATATTTCATAATGGAGCCCCCACAGTCTTCCAGAATAGCCCCCTCCGGGAGCGACCCCCCTTACATTCTCCGATTGTTGATATGTTTATTAAGGCCTGATCAGAACTTCGCATAGTTAGGCGTGATTTGCACTTTACGTTGTTCGAATCGCAAGTTTGCGCAGCTTTGGTTGTTTAATAAAGTTTCATTATTGACACAAGTTTGGTACCAGTGCGTGTGTTGGCGCGGTATAAATTAAGTTGCGCCTAATTTGTAATTATACTTTAACGCATTCACTACCAGGGGGAGTGGCCTAACAACAAACTTGTATGACAGTGAACGCATATATGCGTCGGCGGCAGTGAATTTAACGCTCATGAGATACTGGAAAAGGCCTGATTTTTCTTCGTACTTTAAAATAAACGATTTAAACTTTAGCTATCTTGAGCAATTTAAGCGCTGAATTATTTTCAAATCACTTCAATACAAAATTTATACATGTACACTCAACACAGAATATTATGCAGTCCCTGCATGATAATTCTTTGAGATATTGTTTTATTATGTAAAGTGTAAGTTAAAGGATTTAGAACGGCACATAACATGGTTACACACACCCAGAAAACCTTATTAAAATCAACCGCGCCAAACGGTAGAAAGCACGAGTTATTGGTTATCCGGACCCGATCACTGCGAGCGGGTGACCCGGCCGAAATGATGTATGGCCGGATAAGACAATGTAGCGAAAAGGTACGCCCGGCTCGCCGTTTCGGGTCGACCTTTCAATTTCCTTGAGTGTCCGGGTCAGAGTCAATATTGCGGTCTTTATTTCTTTGTCTACAGGAGCGTGATGACTTTTTAGGTTAGGTTCTTAATCTCGATGCGGTGCAAGCCTGTAGATGGGCATTTCTTAGAAAGTTTGTACCTAGTTAAGGACTAAAATTAAGAAACGTTAACTTTTCCGCTGAGCTACGAAAATTAGTAGTACATTAATATATTATATATCAACGCCAATTAGCAGTATCTCAAATTCAATAAATGAAGCAGATTCAATCCTCACTCGCTAGTAATATGCTTGCACTTGCTACAGGAGTTTTGTCTGAGATACCACCATTTGTCTTATAACAGACAAATGGTGGTATCTAATTGGCTGGCTGGTGGTGGCTAATTTTCGTAACTCAGTGGAAAAGTTAACGTTTCTTAATTTCAGTCCCTAACTAGGTACAAAGTTTCTAAGAAACGCTGAGATGTAGTGTATTACGCTCTTACTTTCTAACTTTTAGTGTTTATTATCTGTAATCGTTTGTTACTACCAATATAATATTAAAATAATCATCAATAATAATAAATAGCGGGTGATAATCTTACACAAATTGACCTTGGCCCAAACTAAGCTAGACTTGTACTATGGGTACTAGACAACGATAAACTATATAGAGAAACTAGCGACCCGCCAGCGGCTTCGCCCGCTGCATTTTTTTTTTCATGTCACTTATGTGTATGAAAAATAGATGTTGGCCTATTCTCAGAGCTACCCGATATGCACACAAAATTTCATAAGAATCGGTCAAGCCTTTTCAGAGGCCTATGGGAACGAGCATTGTGACACGAGAATTTTATATATTAGATACGAGTATATACGTAAATTCGTGGAAAACATCCAAGACTCAGGAACAAATACTCATGCTCATCACATCACACAAATATCTGCCCTTACCGGGATTTGAACCCGGGACCTCTAGCGTCAAAGGCAGGGTTACTACCAACCAGGGCAACGTGTCGTCAAATTAGGGCATATAATTATATGCCATAATTGAAGTTGTATGTTTGCAATCATATCAACTGATCTCTCCTAATTTAATGACGTAAGCTATTAGCCTACTCATTTTGATATCAAGCATGCCTGCATAGCGGAGATACTACGCGTCACAGGAACAGTCGTTATAGCTTACACTGGTAATTTATGCGCGCAATAAATTTCAAAGGGCATCTATTTTTCCCCTGGCTACCCCCTTACTCCTGCACATACACCATTTGCGATATTCGCCGCGCCGACGTCGCCCGTACCCGGGTATGATTGATGACCGGCCAAGTGGTCCGGATAAGACAATGTACCGGAAGGAACGACCGGACCGCCGGCCGGTACAAACTGACCGTGCCCGGTTTATTTGCCCGACAGTCCGCTGCCGTTTGGTATATGATGCGAGATAATGAAGGTATAAGGGAAATGTTTTTTCAATAGAGTCATATTCTTGCTGACTGTATACCTTAGGTTATCAGTACTGTATACCTGGCAAAAACATAACGGCTGTCTATTAGTTTCGACCATGGCGAGGTTAAAATTATCGTTTAAAAACGATGCATACGAACGTACGCATAAAATTATGCGTACGTTCGTATTTTATTTATTGATGATGCGATTAGCCTAGTTGTTACTCTGTTAGCGGTCCCAAGTTCAATGCCCAGTATGGGCAAATAATTGTGTGATTAGCGCAAGTATTTGTTACTGAGTCTTCGATGTTTTCTCTGTATTTAAAAGTGTGATTCTCTTTGTACGTAGATTTATACGTACAAGCTAGAGCTTTGTTTGAGACAAAATTAATTTACTTATCTGTAATGGCGGCCAAATTAAAATAATGCGATAACAATAGGTGTAGAGACAAAGTTAAATAAGGCCCCTGATATCGATTTTAAACGAAGTCGCTCTTTATTTGCATTCGTACTAAATATATAAATGTTTTTGACGTGGCCTTGTGAACTGTGCAACATTAACCGCGCAGACTTCGATATTTATTACTTAATCACTGAATACGTTCCCAGGATCGCTCGCAGCGTATTGGAAACTATTATAATAGCTTTTACGTACTTGAAGCGCAACTAACTTCACACTCTAGCAGTTACAACTTCTCTCTATTCGAACATTGCGATGATATTAGTCTTAACAAGCGTTAGATGTGATCGCACATTCAACTAATATAACAAGACCTTTTGAATGGCATGTGTATACCCCGTATCCTTCCAAAACGCGCCTAATCTTAGAGGGTGGGTGGATCATTTTTCGCTGGTGGTTGGTAGAAAGATATTTCTCTATATCTGTTTCCAATTGAAGTCGGTTCACGTATCTTCGGATTGAAATCGTGGTCTATCGGTTTACAACGAGTTTTCATAGCGCAGTATCGAAGCTCGCCGTAGATATTTTACTCCGTGTTCAGAGTCTTGGAATTATTTTTGCGTTTGTAAGGCGATCGAGGAGATTGCATTTTTCTATTATACGTTGCATCAATACAGGGAGGTTTCGATATGTGATGAGCTGCTTTTCTTTATTCTTTGTAGAGTTTCACAGAGTTAATAATTTGTTCTGAAACTAAGTTCGTAAAGAAAAACATTTTGACATAAAAACATATGGATTTGATCAATGCCCTTGTGGTTGCCGGGTTAGTATAGTACTACTTCATGTCTTTAAGTGGATGTCGTAAGAGGCAATTAAGGGAATAATGGCTTGCAACCTGTCACTAATAATAAACTGGTAAACATCTTAGCCAGATTGTGCAAAATGTGGTTTCAGAATTACCAACCAATCTTTTTTGAGTTGTTGGTATTTCTGTAGCTCTGCCTACCCCACTCTGGGAATGAAAGCGTGATTTTATACATGTATATATGTAGATTAGATTAAAAGTTATACTAAATATAATTTTGTAAAAGTATTGACTTGCACGTATGGGGCGGTACGTAGATGAGGACGGACAAACACCGCTATCTTTTGTGCAGTATCCGGATAATACACAAAGGGCGGGACTGTCTTAAAAGACAGGTAGCTTTAAGACAGCCCACGGCTACGTTAAACGAATAAATATATTTTATAGTATTTTATACAGGGTATTTAATAATAGGTGCACAAATTTTAATATTTTCTTCGCTATTGTTAATCAATTACACATGTTGAGTTATTTTTACTCTAGCTTAAAAAATATTAGAGATATTGCCGATTCAATGATTCCACTAACTTAACGATATTCATGGACCCTCTAATGCAGGGGTATGAGGAGAGGGGAGTGTTGTTAAGTAAGTTAAATGAAATTTCAAATTTTGAATATCAGTAGGAGAGGGGTTTGTTGTCTGAGAAACTGTACATGAAATTTCAAATTTCGAATATCAATACAGTGTATTGCATACCTACAGCTTGACAACCCATGTCATCATTTCTAGTGTGACTTTGTGTCCACACGAGAAGGTAAAAGATAAATAATTTGCAAAAAAAAAAAAAATTTGAACTCGTTTTATTGTCGTAATATATTATATTAACGATAAATCAAATCAAATCAAAATCAAAATAATTTATTTGTCAGAATACAGTAATAAGGTGTTATAATTATTTTTGCACTTGTATTCAGCATGCAAGCAGGCGTACAAATGTTAGTCATAGGTATATTCAAATTCTATTTTCTAATTAACATTACTAATTTATAAATAAATTGATGATACAAAAACATATGTTAAAATTGGTGCACTGATAAAAAAATTACCCTGTATAGGTACAGTCACGAACATTAATTTAGGGCTCATGTTAGTTTCAAAGTCAATTTGACATTCTACATTAATAAGTTTGAGTTTTTTGTAAGTTACAAACGACTTTAAATCTCCAATGACATTAACGACGTCAAGCAATTTTTTTTTAATTTGTTTCTAAATTAACGTTTGCGGTAATACAGCAAATCCAAGTTATGTTGCGATATAAACATAACTAGAGATAACCGGATCAATATAATATTAATATCCGATGAAGTTTACATGTAAATTAGATGCGTATTTTTTACAGATAATGTCACAAGCATCAGGCTTCCGTCCTTTTAGGGTTGGTATTAGAATGTAAAGAAAACTTTGTCCCAGGGTTCTCTACTAAGGTACCCTCGTGGTGAAGGCCAGATCAATCTCGGTATCAGCTTGCCGATTTTTTTTTACAAATGTATTGGTAGGTAGTTATATAAACTTATTCTAAATACCCCAAAATAATTGCTCTGTCAATTATTGTCGAATATTACTACTACTAATATAATTGCGAAAATCAGGATGTTTGTTACTCTATTCTGCCAGAGCGGCTGAACAGATCTGATCTGGATGATTTGGCACAGAATTAGATTATAGTCTGGAATAGGCTACTTTTTCCCCGGGAAATTGTACAGTTTGCAAGGGAAGAGCGATAAACGACTTTTACGGGGATGGAGTCGCGTGAAAAAGTTAGTATTTAAATGTTTTATAGAGTTGGTGACTAGTTGTAAGTTCACTAATAAGATCCTTACAGCTTTCCTATAGGTTATTCGGCAATAAGTATTTCTCTCCGTAAAATGGAGAACATTTTGCTATAATTAACACAGTCGGTGAATATATTTTCTGCCTAATTATGAATGAAGCGAAATTTCCCAAAGTTGGCAAAAGTAACGGGCCTTATTAAATTAATTACTTATTATAATTTTACTCAGAAATGTCTGACCTGTCATTTTTCCCGACCGTCCGGGCTTACGGGACTCTGACATTAAAAGCTCTTTTAAATAACAATTTAAAACAAATGAAACATAACCCGCCAAGTGCGAGACAGACTTGCACACTAAGGGTTGCCACCCATTTTGTCTTCGTTTAAGGTAAAAACATGTGCAAAATAACGGTCATTTATTGTAATGTAAAAAAGTACAGTCGGTGCGTGAGAAAAACATCCACTAATAGGGTAAGTTAATTTACATAGCCTCGCAGCAATCACACCTTATACTACGCAGCTATCCTGTTAGTGTATTTTTCCCCTATCAGATTCAGGCTTCAGTGTCCATACACCATCAGGTGGCTTGTGTGTTCGTTCGTCTTCTCGAAGCCACTTGTTTTTTGTTAAAAACGCTGCCCGAGTCCACGTCGGGATCTTTTTGATTTTAATTTACAGTCATATTAGTGTTATTACTTTATAACTATGAAATTAAAGCTAGAATATCAAATTTATAGTATAAAAAGTTACACTAGACCGGACCATTTATCTTCAGTTTAGGTGTTCCGCTCGTGCCTCTACTAAATAATTAAAGATGAGAAGAGTACTTTGCGAATTAATTAAAACCAGCGAACTACGAGTAACGTCGAAATAATTGGCAAGGATGAGGTAGAATTACTGCGTTTAGATATTGCGCCCAGCATCAGGTTCCGTGGAATGCCAATAATGGGAGCACGGATCGTGACCTTTTTAATTCGCCTGAGACCGTTTTGGTGCGATTTTCTTCGATTTGATTAAGCCTATGCCGTAGGGCTAGCGCAACTTGATTTTTCTTGCTTGGGACTCAGTTCATGTCTCTTCTTTGTGGCTAGTTAGAGAAAAAAACAAGTGGTCCATTAGGATGACATTATATGTCCTGGGCTGAGATTCTACACGGTAATAACGATATCGTCTTTGACGCCTTTCCGAACTGTCAACGTTTTAATAACTCTTATGTCATTTACAATTATGGCGACTGTGACATAAATGCGATATCGTTATAATGCAGTAGAATAGAGGCTCTGGTTACAAGTAAACCACAAGATTAGCATAATAATTACAACACCAGTATCAAGCCTAGATCTGGCGGTTAATAATAAAACAGTGTAACCACTACATTTACAATACCTGGATCTACATTGGACAATAAGCCATTGTATATATACTAACAATAATTTAAAATGATACCGACGTGCATACAGGACTCGATGCATAAATGTGGAAGAAGCAGAAGAGATTTGTCAGGAGCGTAGTAGATGGAAAGAAGTTGTCTCTAGGAAACAGGAGTGCCTACCCCTCTGGGAAACAGGCGTGATTTAATGTATCATATATATGTATGTAATTTAAAATGACACTGGATACACAAGAAATAAATATTGAAATCATGAGACCTTTTTACTCTAGGCATAGAAACTCATATTTAGAAATACATACAAAAAAAACATAAACATATAAAACATATAAAAAACACATACATAATACATATAAAAAATTAAATACCCGAAATAAATATGTTGCTTATCACACAAATATTTGCCTATACCAGGAATCGAATTGGGGACCGCTAGCTTCGTAGGCAGGGTTGCTAATAACTAGGCTAACGCATTGTGTAAACAGTGCTAGAACACCATAATGCAAGTGGACGATAATGTCATGGCTCAAATATGGTCTTAGTTTCGAAGTTACCTAATCAACTACACCGAAACATTTGTTTTGGTTATCTTAACCCCTCGTCTGTCAAAGGTGAAAAAAAAATACCAAGTTCTAGTCTCTTCGGATTATGACAAAGTCCGAAAAGATAAGTAACCAAAAAAAAAACCAAAAGCTATCTTAAATTTGGGCACAGTTCAGTGACAGTCGAAGGGTTAAATACGAAAACCATCCTTAAAACCAATATGTTGCAAAATAGCAGAACTTTGTGGGTGTTACATTATAAAAGCTCTCCACCGTTTGCAACACGACTCACGCTTGACCGGGGCTTATCAGCTCAAATGGGCCCGTGCGGAGCCCTGGCGGGTTGGACGTTTCACAAATAACTTCACCCCTTTGAGACTTCAAACCCTCATTTTGTTCTCATCTTACCACTTAGTTGGCATTGTTCGTATCTACTTTATATACGTTCTAATGAAGACATTTTGAGTGTGCTGACTTTTCAGATTATAATGAGATTGTGCACCTTTACGAGGAAAGGATTAGATACTAGCGGCTTTTTATAAATTAACATATCGACAGTGTAAATATAACCTTGTAATTGAGCGTGTCTCGACTTGATCGTGCGGTTAGCAAACAAAAATATTGATCATGATTAAACCTCGTCATACTAAATGCCATTGGCTTAACCGTACTTACCATTATAGAATGAAGAATATTAAACTTATCATAGGATAAGTTTGAAATTCACTATGAAAAGGCACTGAAGTGCTCAACTGTAGGTACACTAGGTACATCGACACTGCACAAGCGAGGTTTCTTTCATTTGCCGAAGTCTACGAAATGGTCAAGTTATGATTGTCTGGCGCAATCAGGGACGAAGTGGACGATAAAGTTTTCTAAGAGATCGTCTTTTGAACCTCATCTTGGCCAATGTCGTAGGTACGTACCCCCGCAGAATCCTTACGTCGACTGATTAGTTGACTGTGCTGCTTACTTTGACTTTTTCATCTGACTTCGAAAAAGGAGGAGGTTTTCAATTCACCTGTAATTTATTTTGATTGTGTTTGTTCTTCGATTTCTCCACTAATATTAGTTTTTTTAATATATATTTTTTGTGTAGTAGTAATTTCGACAAGATCGTAGATCTGCTCTCAGGATCCATGGAAAGTCTTAATAATTTGGAGTCGGTACATTGATTATTAATCTATGCAAATTAATATTGATTGATTTCTTTACCACACAATATATAAAATTGAACTTGTAAAATATATTTACCGCGGTTATGAATCCTCTACGAGCTATATATAAATATTAAGTATGATTCTATCGTCATCGATATCTCATTGGAACTGTCGCACACATAAGCACATTCGGGGCTATTACATTAGTAACATTCCAAACGTCACGTTAAACGTTTATGCGCCCATTCGTTGGCACTCGCGGCACGTGACCGTGTAAAGCGGTGCATTCACGGACGCTTAAACGATCCGATTCCAATAAGTTTATGTCGTATTGCCACATTTGGATGTAGTGGCGTCACGTGCTCGAGTGAATTCAACGGCCGTTAGAGATCGAATTGTTCAAATTGGAATATGATACCTCGATCGTTTACTCGAATAGGACAGAATTCAAATTTATATTCTAAATTATATTGAATAAAGTATTATTTTTACAAATTGGTAATATGTAGTGAAACAGCTACAGTTTTGGATAAACCATTGGTGTCTGGTGATAAAATAATGCCAAGTAATAAATAATATTAGCCCGCTATTTCACCATCCCGACAGTGACAGGTGACAGGTGACAACTAGTATACATTGCAAAGTTTACACACTAATACATCACTGAAATTCATATAAGCTGCGCCATTTACACTGAAATGTCACCTGTCACTTGTCATTGTCACGATGGTGAAATAGGGGGCAGTTATAAATGCATAACCCTGTCAATGTAACTAGTTAAAAAAATCATTTGCAAATGCCATTGAATTTATTCATTTCTTGCACTATACCTACCAATTTAAAGTTAGTCAGTTAATCTATCAATCATTAAGCTCTTTTCTTTGCATAAATTTTATTTTATAGGTAAATATAGTTGCTAACCGCGACCCCATCGGCATACAAGTCAAAATTTCCTAGATACAATATATCCAGGGGTTTCAGCTATTTCCATTTCAAACTTCAATAAAATCGATACAGTGGTTTAGCTGTTAAAGCGTAACAAACAAACAAGCAGAGTTACTACCGCGTTAATAATATTTATCTGAATGTGAACTGGACACAAAAATATAATTTAAAGTGCCTAAAGTATACCATCATTAACTTCGGTTACAAATACTGAAACCATGATCTCTACGCTCTTAGGGCCTGTTGTTTGATCAGTAATTAAACTAACTAATTGTTAAATATCGTAACTAATGGTTAAATCTCAAGGAAATGTGTCAAATTTTCGATTCTTTTTTCGAATTTTAACCATTGGTTCAGTTAACTACTGATCAAACAACTTGGCCTTAGTCTTACTCTTAGCTTTACTAGCTGTTGGCCGTAACTCCGTCCGCGTAGAAAAATAAAACATAGCCTATGATAATCTGGAATAATGTAGCATTCAAATGGTAAAAGAATTTTTGAAATCGGCTTTGTACTTACAATATACATACATACACATACATAAAGTCACGCCTTTATTCCCAGGGTGGGGTAGGCAGAGCTACAGAATTACCAACAACTCTAAAAAGACTTGTTGATAATTCTGTAACCACATTTTGCACAATTAGTTACAATATATTACATACAAATCTTTCCTCTGTATAATATTAGTATAGAGTATAGATACCGCAGACTTACATATTATGTTTATGATCAGGTTAATGAAAATCAATGAATACATAGCTTTAAACACGAAAGCTTCGCCGGCAACTTTGAAAGTTCATTCCCTCCGTCCGCTCCATTAGTTTGGGACGATTTTTCCAACCCTCCTCGCTTTAGGGTCAAAGCCCTTTGGTTCATCGGCGGAAATAAACTAGTTTCCAAAATATTACACCACGCTTAGTTGGAATGCAAATTAAATCAATAAATAAGAAAATTATTTGTAGTATACTAATTACTACTGTAGTATACTAGTTTTTTTTTTATGGCATTTTAGAAGGCAAACGAGCACACAGGCCACTTGATGATAAGTGGAAACTGTGACCCATAGACATTCGCATTCACAAGACTGCAATCTTAAGACTGATGCGTTGCCAACCCTGAGGACTAAGATGGAGTGCCTCTATGCTAGTTATTTCACCGGCTGTCTTATCCCCAAACCGGAACACAACAGTGCGAACACTGCTGTTTGGCGGTAGGTTAATGGATAAGATGGTAGTAGCGATCCGGACGGACCCTGCACAAGGTCCCACCACCCGCAAAAGTGGTAATTTTATTGTACAAACGAAGACACTATTAACTGACCACCCATAGACTTTAATACGTTCCCATACCACTACCATCACATATTCACTGTCATCAACGCATATAACAAGCGTTCTCATGACTGACCCGGTGTCTTGAACGCTTTTACGCGCCTTTACCGTACGCGAATTTAAAACAAAAGATGTGGCACCATTTACATTTTAAATTTAAACAATAAAATAACAAAAAGAAACTACTCTTTTTTTTAGATTATTATTTACGTAAGATATATTTTGCTTTAACTTTGAAACGAAATGGTGATGTTTTTTATTGTTATCATAATAATAAAACGACAAAGGGCCTAGAGGGCATACAGGCTGCTTCTTTTCACTGTACATTTTATTTTTTATTACGCCGTATACTAAACAAATGTACACCTAGCATGTTTGTAATATGTTTATTGTTTATCTCACCTTTTATCGCTAATTCTCTCTTAAACCCAAACAAAATACAGTTTCCCGAACATTACATTCAACCCATTTTGCGCCCCGTCAATCAAAACGAGGTGTCGGGACGCAAAAGTTTCCCGGGCCTGTAGTTTCACGTAATTAACAGCGTGAGTGACTGTTTTCACGTTCGACCGAGGTTAATAGGTGAATCACACACGGTCTGTTGTTCGCATGTAATAAAAATTGACTAACGCATAGTGGTGGTACCACACTCCTGAAAATGTCAGGGCCTAAGGGGCCTCTAATCTACTGCGTTATAACGATATCGCGTTACACGTGTTTTAGAATCGTTTATGTCGCAGTCGCCATTATTGTAAATGCCATAGGAGTTATCAAAACGTTGACAATACAGAAACACGTCAAATACGAGATCCTTATTACCGTGCAGAATCCCAGCCCTGCTCTCCTGGGTAACACCATATTGCCTTTGTCATCTTATCGTATCGACATCGTTACTATAACTCTTATTTACTTTACAGTAATGTGGCATCCAAGTTAAAAACAATACAATAACATGTCGAAGGGAATATGCTTTATACCCAATAGAATAGAGTCACTAGATGCAGTAAAAGATCGAACGACTTAAAATATGGCCTTCAAAAATTTTGGCTTCTCTTTTCTTAACGCACTTGCGATACTTCTGGTGGTGCGTGTGTTAATTGGTCGCGGTGATCACTTACCATCTGGTGACCCGCATGCTCAACTGCGTCCTATTGCCAATAACCAATCGATTCTGACCCGTTTGCCATATGTAACTTAGATAAGATTTAATTTTCAATGTTGAATTTTATTTAAACAGCAGTAGAGTCCTTAAAACATTGTAGAGCAAACTTTGTGGAAAAATAGTAAACGAACGCCATAATATAGGGTTTAAACTGTGACTGGGGTTTTACCAAAGAACTAAAAAGAAAACGTTCATAATAAAGTTGTTTACCTTGTTCAAATTATATTGAAGGATCGGTGCACAAACACCGCGTTCTTTCTTTACACAGCGAGTAATGGATAATGAACGCGGGGAAATTACGGGACGCTCTAGAGGGATTTGTTTACAAGGTTTTGCGCCGGAAGGGAAATTGCTTGCCTTTTCAAATTAAAAAATAATAATTAAAATTACCCAGCTATAATTAAATTTTTTTTTATTGCTTTTCAATAATTTATTATTTTGTTTTTGGTATTTTATATTTTCTAATCATAAGACATACCCTTAGTAAAACAGACAAACTATTAAACATTATTTTCAAGCCACGAAGATACCGTTCAACTACTTTCTTACTTTGTTTTTAACTTCATTTACTCAATCGTGCAACATAAACAAAATCAGTTGTGCAGCCGTTTTTACACTTTGAAAACACTATACATAGTATATCATAATGATGAATTTTATCCATGACATATTTCTTGTAGTTAAAACTATTACGATAAAAAACAATCAGCAAAAATCGATACAAAGGTACGGTCGCATATAAGAAACTAACCGTAAGTGTGTCAATACAGAGTTTTGTGTGTCAGATTGATTTGGGCTGGGATTCTACACGGTAATAACGATATCGTCTTTGACGTGTTTCCGTATTGTCAACGTTCTGATAACTCTTATGTCATTTACAATAATGGCGACCGAGTCATAAACAATTCTAAAACACCTCAAACAATATAGCGATATAACGCAGTAGAATAGAGGCCCTGAACTATTGATACACAGCTACTAAAGGTTCAACCCAAAAGCGGGTCAGCCGTAATTCATTGTTCAGGAACGTATGAAACCAAGTTTTCACATTAACTACGCTTATTTAAAAAAATAAAACAATCCAGATCAAACTGTTGCAGTTATAATATGCGTGTAAATGTGTCAATACATGGTTTTGTGCATCAGATTGTTCTAAACAATTTTCTATTTATACAGCTACTAAACGTTCAACCCAAAAGCGGGTCAGCAGTAGTTCATAGTTCAGGAACGTATATAACCAAGTTGTCACTTTAACTGCGCTTCCATTGCAATAAAAATATAAAAAAAAACATTAAGACAATCCAAATCAAACTGTTGCAGTTATATTATCTCGTAAGTGTGTCAACACAGTGTTTTATTACGTCAGATTGTTCTGAACAATTGACTATAATATATATACAGCTACTAGAGGTTCAATCCAAAAGCGAGTCAGCCGTAGTTCATCATTATACAGGATGGTTCTAAAATCTAAATATAGCTGTCACTGTGTTCGATCCTGTAATCGGTGCCGCAGTCGACGGGACAATGCGGCACTCGTTGTAATTGGCGGCAGCTTCCGCGGCCATCTTCCCTTAGGGTCAACATAACACAAAAAATGAGGGTAGATGCCGGTTCACATTATTGAATACCTATTGATTGACTATGATCATTTTTTAAGCTTGCATTGTGCTGTGCAATTTTATTATTTGAGTGTTATTTTTGTATTTTATGATTATTTGTATTTATGTTGACGGTCTCAATGTAATTTCGTATTTTTCGACATGCATACCATTTATATTGTAATATTGCATTGATGAATAAATAAATAAACAATGTTTACTAAACACTGATTGATCATTGTTACGAACTCATGATACAATTAATAAAATTAACCAATAAAATATTAATAAGTTCTAATTCTTATTTTAATAAATGTGTTTCGCTCCTGTTAAGGTGTATTTCGCCAATGTCGAGTTATTTATAGACACTCCGATGGACTTGTTAGAGAAATAAGTCCTTGGGTATCACACGCGAGGACAATTATTCGGTAAAAGAGTATTTTCTCTTGTAGACTAAACAAAAGCACTTTGGGTTAGACCCACGCGCTTCTGTCAGGTCCATTAATAAGTTCCCAATTGCTTGCTTGAAAATGAAGTCGCTGTCAAAAGTAACCTAAATTTTATTTGTATACTAAGTTAGAAACTATTTTGCAAATTCAGTCCAATTAAACTTTAAATCTCATTTATTAAAGTTAATGTTCAGTCCCGTCGTCTTTCTGACTACCGCGTGCCATCTTAATTTTTTTCCGACGTCCTTCGTTGCGTATAATAAGCCTAAAAGGGCCTCTTTTCATTTCGCCCCCTTCCATTTTTACGTAGGATTTTCGTTCACCTTTGAGGGGACTAACGATTCCAAGTCAAAGCGAAAGCCGGTCCACTTTGACCGCGACCAACACTACAAAAGGTATCATGGCCCTTTGTGTTCTTATGTTCTCAAGTTTTCTGTTTTACATATTTATTTCGTGTGCTCTCAAATCAATCATTCCTTTGATTTAGTGGGGGTCATTATTTGGACAAAGGGATTAGGGTGTTTGTGTCTTGAGATCGTTTGCCAAACGGAATCCAATTTATTACAGTGATGTTTCTCTATTTTACGTACATAGGTACAAATAAGCTTTATTTTCTGTATTAGACTAAGCGAGATGTAAATAGATGATAACATCATTGTGAGTAGGGATCCTATTAGCCTATACGCGTCTGCTGTTGGCCATTGTCTAATCCCAAGGATAGCCGCCACAAAACAAAACGTTTATAATTAGAGGAGACCTAATCATTAACAAACATATTCTAAGCATATTAAGACGCTTCTTGTGTTAAAAGCGATTAAAGCACTAATAATAATTAAAAAGTCGCAATATCTCAGCATCGCACCTGTCATTAAAATTGTTTAGCAATTGTCTTAGGGTTCCGTACCCAAATGGTGTTACCAATCAAGTTGTTATTTGTTTGTATATCTATCTATCTGTGACCAGACTGTATCTCATAAACCGTTATAGCTAGACAGTTGAAATTTTCACAAATGCTAATAACAGAATAAAATAAATATTTAAAGGGGCTCCCATACAACAAACGTGTTTTTTTGCCGTTTAAATAGTGTCTAATGTTGTCTAGATAATGGGTACGGAACCCTTCGTGCGCGAGTACGCCTCGCACTTGGTCGTTTTTTTCCTAATTTTTGGTCAGATTATACTATTCGCCAAATTAAAATACGTCTAGAAAAAAGAATAACTTAATCGTTTTCTTTACATAGATTAATGACTATAAATCGTTAAAACTCCCGCCATTTACCTATTTATGATCTATCATGCTCCTACCGTGTTGTTCAAAGCAATAGTGGATTAATTGGCGACGACGCTAACGAGCTGTAGGCGTCGCGTTGTCATCGATCATTTGTTTGTTTTATATGGCGTGTGTCAGCATTTCATCGATTGTAATAGCGTTATCTAACTATTAAACCACCGTCAAAACAACACACGAATTAAAATAAGACTTGCATACCAATGCATTTTAAAAAACCGTAAAGATCAAGCTTACCACGCTTGGAAAAAAAATTCCATCGTGAAAATCTAACATCTTCATATTTGCCATTTACTTAGTGTTTTTTTTTTTATTGTATTCCTTGTGGTTGCCGGGTTAAAATGGTGCCACACCATGTCTTCCCGTGGATGTCGTAAGAGGCGACTAAAGGAATAAGGGCTGGCAGTACTGTTAGGCGATGGGCTTGCAACCTGTCACTAATACACTAGTTAACTTCTTGGCCTGATTGTGCAAAACGTGGTAACAGAATTATAACCAAATCCTTTCTTCATTGAATGACGGCATGATGTTATGTGTATGTATGTACTTTATTTGTTACTTACTTACTAACTCGGACGCCTTTACTGTCAAGTATATAAGACATATCAAAACGATGACGATACGGAAACGTGTCAAAAACATTAAAGTTTTACCGTGGAGAATCTCAGCCCTGGTTCCAATGACCTAGTAAATATCTGCTAAATAACCCCCTACCCGCTAAATATACCCTATACGCAAAAGTATCTGCACCCAGTGCTATATTTATATTTGGTATAAATAAGCGAACTAAATGTTCGGCTCCGACGGTTAATTCAGTGGAGGGGTTAGTGGGATTCGCGTGGTTTTATAATTAAAACTTTATCACCCTGTATTCAATTGTTAAATGAATTAATTTAAATGCATAAAACATTTTGTTTGTTTTGTGCATATATTCTGTTCACATACTGCACAAACTTAATGCTTTATAAAAATGAAAAATAAGTTGGTTTGTTATCCAATTTAATAAAAATAAATACAGGACGTTACAATTTTGATGCCATTTATAACATTTTGGTAACTTAAATTCAAACACAAGACCATGATAAGGGTAAATCTGTCCATTAAAGTCAATCAAGCTGTAAAGTCAGTAGGTATCTACAGGCGTTTTGGTGTAGACGTATTTGCATTAGAATAACAGCTTAGTGTACTTTGATGAGGATGCATTCTGCGAATAATATCGTTATCGAAAATGTATAGAATTAACGCTAACTGCCAGATAGCCGCAATGAGCGCTTATGTCAATTCCATACATACTTATTGATAGTTTTCGAAGATCATTTACGTTAGCACTAAGCATATTGTCTTCTGTCTTACTGGTTTATTTGAATTGTCGTTTAAACAGTTTTAAAGTCCGATATGAGGGAATAATCGACCATCGACGTAAATTCTCTTTTCATTGAAAAAACTTATTTTTAATTTTAAAATGTGTTACGAAGCGGTGGCATTGCAGTTTATCTAGCTAGTGTTACTTATATTCGTAGCTTATCTTCTCTTTACATAGCAATCGCAACTGGAAATGAGTTAACCTTGACTCAAAACTATGCCGGAACCTGACGAATGAGGCTTCAAAGCGTTGAGTCATTCCATTTTATTTCATGCAGGGATTGAATGTGGCTAAAATACTGTTAACGGTCTAAATTAAAATAAGATGAATAATCTTTCAATTACTTTTTACTTATAAAACTTATTGATAGCTCTATTCTTCTCGTTGAAATAAAAATATGTTTACTTAAGGGTTACGTGGTCAAACCCGATTATTCGAAATAATTGTTTATTAAAATTGAAAGTCTCATGTCTTGATGATTATGTTAATTTTGACACAACAACTTATATTGACTTATCGGGTTTGACCACAAAACCCTCGACTGTCAAATAGTGAATTAAAAAAATAACGAATTCTTTCATTGGACAAACTATAAACAACTAAGCGTTTTCGCTCAAATGAAATTCGGTCAAAAAATATTCGCGTTTGCGATAAATTACCCACTCTGTCATTATGTAGGTACCAACAAATTTAGAAAGTCAACCCCTAAAAGGAACATAACGGAAAATAGTAAGAAGAGAATAGTAGAATATAAAAGATGTTTGAATTACGTACGTTTCCATTATGTTTATTATAACTACTTAAGTTCTTATAGTGGTTTTAGTTACTCACGTATTCTCTCCGAGTTAATCTTTATTGAAGCCAAGTTAAATGTTTCAGTGACTTCTGTCGTGAAGTTAGCGTGTGTCGATGTTAGTCCGGGTTGCGGTCGCTTCTGGAAAGTTTGTGGCTCTATGTAACTGACCCACACATCCATAAGCTTACAAACCACTACTGAGGTTTCTGTTTCAAAGGATCCTAGGAATATTAATGTACCGTAGTAGTTCCTTGTGCTGAGTCACTTCTACCATCTTAAACCTTCAACCTACCGCCAAACAGCAGAGTTAGCATTGTTGTGTTCCAGTGAAATGACTACCAATAATGCGTTCTATTTTAGTCCTCAGCACGGCTAGGACATGACGGCCCGCGGGTTACGTCGCGCGCGAGATTGACTACCTGTCATTGTCTAATTAGAACGGTCAGAAAAAGACAGGTAGTCTATCTCGCGGGTGACATAACTCGCGTGCCGTCATGTGCTACGAGTAGCCGTGCAGGGCTGGGAGCAAGTTTACGGTCTTTGGATTGCAGTATCAACCCGTGGAGCGCCCTATGGACCGCTGTGTGCTCACAACGATATTTGAATTTTTAAATCAGAGTTTTCGAATTAAGATTGATATTTGAATACACATATAATTATGTCAGGGCGCTCTACGGGATGAGATTACAGTGCTATCTTAGTACCAGAAAATAATATGTTCTTGCCTAACGTAGCAGTCCCCGATTAATTACCTTAATAAAGTTACGCGCTAAAAATATTCCCTAATTCCTTGGCTTTTGCGAGGTAAGCTCAGCTTGGCTTAGCTTAGCTTAACGCGACCGGCGCGACCCTAGTCTAAAAGACGAATTGTTCGGACCGCGCATGACCCTAAATAGCTTATACGCGTTTGTAAAGTTCATACACATACGACCTTTTAGATAAGCACTGCAGTCAGGTCTCGGTGATTGATGATAACTTTTAGCTAATTAGATAAGGGATATCCCTACGTTATCATATATGTTAGAAAGTGAAGCGTAAATCGACTGTCTACTTTTTTTTCTTTAGTAATAAGTGAAAATAAATAAAACGGGGCCTCTATTCTATTGAGTTGTGTCATCGTATTGTTTTTAACTCGGCCGCCATTACTGTCAAGTCAATAAGAGCTATTTATTGTAAGGTTGAGAAGACGACAACATGTCAAAAGTAATACGGTTCTACCGAGTAGAATACGAGGCCCAGGGCAAATGCGAGTTTCGAATAACAACACAAAGTATTTGTGTTACTGAATTTATCTATAACTAGCTGTTGCCTGCAACTCCGTCCGCGTACAAAAATAAAAAGTAGCCTATGTTACTCTGTGATAATTTAGCATTCTAATGATAAAAAAGCTTCAGTAGTTTTTGAATTTGTTCGCTATAAACATACAAAAATACAAATCTTTCAACTCAATATTAGAGTTCATTGAAATCTCTGGTGCGAGAACGACGCACGTTTGGTCGGTTTTGTTATTGGTGATTACTTAATGTGATTATAATAATCACACCGAGTTTACGACGACGCGTTGGCCTAGTTCGATTCCCAGTATGGACAAATATGTGTGTGATGAGCGCGAGTATTTGTTTCTGAGTCTTGGATGTTTTATATTTATTTAAGTATTTATTTCTCTATACAAGTATTTATATAGTTATGTAGTATCAATAGTATAGTAAGCTTAGAGCTTAGTTTTGGACAAGGTTAATTTGTGTCAAATTTGTCCTATGCCATAAGTATAACGCTTGTATGGTATTAATGATATTGCTTTACGATAGACAAAACAAAAAAGAAAAAGGAAACAAGTTTATTAATTAAGGTAGTGAGGTTGGCTTACAATGGATGAGGTCTGATGATAAAAAACCGATTAACGCGTTTGTCAAGAATTTATAAATTCCGTTTACATACCATGCACTTCACAGCCACGCTAAGAACCTATTCCCACCAACAGTGTACCCGCTCCCGCCGCCGCTCCCGCTTCCGCCGCTTCTGCCAGCTCCTACGTTATCTCAATTGATGCGATGATTCATGAGCGGCCTGTACTCCGCTAATTGTTCGCGTCGATCGTTGAAAACAGAATGATAAATCTCTCATAGAGCGGGGGTTACGTTCATTATTTATTGTATAAGGAGCTCTACTAATGAATTATATTCAGGTACAGATTTTTAGTGGTGGTATAGTATCGTATGCAGGGTCTGTCCGAATCACTACCACCATCTTAACCTACCGCCAAGCGGCAGTGTTCGCATTGTTGCGTTCCGGTTTCGGGACAAGACAACCAGTGAAATTACTAGCATAGAGGCGTTCCATCTTGGTCCTCAGGGTTGGCAACGTATTTGCATTTAGATTGCAGTCTTAAGGCTGTAGTTTAAGGAAAGAGGTAGAGTGGAATGAGGGAGCCTGTGTGCTAGTTTGTATTCTCTATGCAATAAACAATAATATACAGTACTGGCCTCTCTTTTATTTCTGGAGGTTAGTTGTAGGGTTTGCAAATTTGTCTCCGTTCCGTTCAGAGTCACCCATAACTCCTGCAGCTGCTCTTATAACGCCAGTCCACACCCTAATGTATCCTTTTACTTTCCGTGCCCCTTTTGTTTTGATATTTTTTCCCATTTTACTTGTAACTGACGATATAACATGACTAGCAGTGAGGCATTCCATTATAATGTGCAATAGGATGTACATAATGCAGGCAATTTAATTTAAACTACATTTAATAGGAATAAGGTTTAATTTTTCTTTGATTATAAATTGTAAATGGCATTATAGAGCAAAAGTAATTGAACTGGTAGATACAAATTCCCATTCAGAAAAATGTTCCTGTTTGTGGTATGGTGGGACTTTCGAAGTTAAAGGTTGGAAACGCATTTTCAAACTTGAGATTGCATATCGCCCCTTTACTTTCTCAATCTCGTATCTGATCGATTAGCTTCATAAAAAAGTAGTATTTATTCTACTTAAGCACATGAGTGCTTTTCCTACTAATCAATTAGATACGATTCGAGGTTAAGAAATCAAACGGACGATATTGTGCTTGGGTCTCAGATCCCACACCATCAGGACTTTTGTTTTAATCCGTTCTGCTTTTATATTGTTAACATGTTTTTGAAAATTTAGTAGCTCTTACTGCCAAGTGAATAAAATTAACAATAACGTTAACAATATGATTACAATACGCAGACAATATAAACTAAAACAAAGCAGGATTGAGCACCAAGTGGCCTGTGTATTTGAAAATATAATTTACAAACTTAATTTGAAGCACAATTTCACAATTTTAAACGACGATTGAAATTTCACCGTAAACTGACTGAATTATACAGTTAATTTCAAGTAAATAGTGCAGCTCCTAGCTTTTGTCTGAGATTTAAATCACGGGCAAACTTCAGGAGCGGCCAATACTCATTAGTCAATAAGACGCCGCGCCGCCGCCGCCGCCGCCGCCGCCGCAAATAAACGAAGCGTTGACAGAGCGAACTGTGCGCTGTGTCCACCTGGAGGACTAGACTCGCTTTCAACTTGGGTCAAAATAGAAATCACAAAAACGGCCGCCAAACTTTAACCGGCTGGTAAACTCGGCCAGTTTTTATGTTTTTTCTTTTGAGTTTGCACTATACTTAATCACGCCAACGTTTGTATGTTGTTACTATGTTTCTACTATATAACTAAATCAAAAATCCTTTTATTAACCTGTGAGTAAATCCACCGTTATAGTACAAATTTTTGAGGCTTGCGGCGCTATAGGAGACCGATGTCTTTGAAAGATATGCCTATTGTGAACACAACACGCTGTTACATATCGTAATTTAAAATCGAAAATATAGGTGCGCCGAAAAAGAGACATAGAAACAGTAAGAGTGCAAAGGTTTATGGCTCACCCTATATGGGGTAATTTTTTAATAGGTGCACAAATTTTAATATTTGCTTCGATATTGTTAATCAACAATAACACATGTTGTGTTATTTTTACTCTAGCTTATAAAATATTAGAGATATTGCCGATTCAATGATTCCACTAACTTATCGATATTCATGGACCCTCTAATGCAGGGGTGCGAGGAGAAAGGAGTGTTGTTAAGTAAGTTAATAAATGAAATTTCAAATTTTGAATTTCCGTAGGAGAGGGGCTTGTTGTCTGATAAGCTGTACATGAAATTTCAAATTTCGAATATCAATACAGTGTATCGCATACCTACAGCTTGACGACCCATGTCATAATTTCTAGTGTGACTTTGTGTCCACACGAGAAGGTAAAAGAGAGATAATTTGCGAAAAAAAAAAATTTTTAACTCGTTTTATTGTCGTAATATATTATATTAACGATACAAAACCACACGTTAAAATTTGTGCACTGATAAAAAAATACCTGTATATGCGGTATAATTATGGCCAATTGGCTCACAATTGGCTCTGTCGTCGCTGCCATATTCGACAGCGAAATGTTTTCTAACAAAACAGATCTTATCACAAGGTAGTCGGTCATCAAAGTAAAGAGAGGCGGCGGCTAATATAGTACTAACAATAGGACGACAGCGTTTTATCCTAGATTAGGTTGTCAGGAGCAAACCGACTTGAGTTGGACTTTATTATTTTCTCTCAAAAGTATTCACTGATGATGTCCAAGTTTTACTGCTTAAAATTATAATGGAGTTCTCTATTGCTAAAAATGTTATGACATCATTTTAGTTAATTTCATTAAACACATTTTTAATACTTTGAGATAGCAAGTCGAAAATCTAATTAGTTTCGTCCTTGACAAACTTTTAGGAAAGATGTTTAGCTGTAGACATGGTGCACAAAAGTAACAGGATATACTTATCTAGCGGTTTTGGGATCGAATTCCGGTATGTGTCAAATATTTGTGAGATCATTGGAGTTCTAGAGAGCTAGATGTTTTCGTATTTATGGACATGTTTCGTATCTACGAGTGTAAATATGTACATAATAATCGTTAGCTTTGGGACTAGGTATATTTGCGTAAGATTGTCCCCTGGTATCTATTGTTTTACTTTAATTGTTACCTAGTTTATGGTGACTATGACGAGACCACAGTCCTACAACCATTTAACTGTTTACACGATGACAAGTAAACGGTTTTAATGTGATTTAAAGCAATCGCGTGGTTCCTTTGTCCAGGTATTTCCCCGGGCGCGAAGGAGTTACTGTGAAAAAGTTTATTTGACAATACTACTTATCGCAATATCTCTTGGTCAAATGATGTGCAAACATTTTTTATGTTTAATAGGGCTTTAAGTCCAAAAACAGATCACAAGTATCACAGATGTAAAAAACAGTCAGGACTTTTAACCGTTTTACCATTATAATTATAGTACTTGCAGTAAAACCAGAGTATTAACAGAACTCGGCGGTCTATCGTTGTAACTCTCTCTCGCATCTTTCAGTAGAGTTGTTGTGCCAGAGAGAGTGAAAGTGATAGACAACCGAGTAGAATTGAACTGTTGAACCGTTGAACTGTATTTATATGCGTGATTTATTTTCTTGCTCACTGAGAATAATCCATTTCATCTGAATGATCAAATACAGGAGTCGATGCCAAACGTCAGAATCGATCCCTGTTTATTGTTTACCGTTTACCAGTGGCTTTGTTTACGAATTATTTAAATTGTTTAATTTGTTTACCCACTGCGCTAGGGTCGCCAGCCTGAAATATTGCCATTTATAAAAGTTTGGTACATCTGTCTATTAATATGCATATTTAACATGTTTAAAATAGAAAAACTTCTAAGTACATTATTTTATTTAAGTGTCTATTGATTTCATCAAAAGTACAGTGGCAGACGAAACATTTTACATTTCCGGAGTTTCAGTTCACAAACGTATTTGTATTCAAATTGTTGCATATTTAATTTAAGCTAGATTAGACTTGTAATACGAGTAACCACGTAAAAAAATGCTATGACAGGAGGTATCGTTGCGAATTGTGAAATAAAAAATGGGCAATTATAATTTGTATAACATCAGTGAACCATTTTATTTATTTATTTATTTATTTATTATATATGTACAGTCAAGGGCATAAATATATATGCGTTCCCAAGACGTCAACAACATCTATACACCTTTATGCCACTGGCAATAAGGTTCATGTATACATATATTTGAAACGATAGCTGTATATATATAAATGCCCTTGACTGTATGTTAAGAAGAATTAAGCACTGTTCGGTTGTTTTTTTGGGTTTGCTAACCCTATATTTCCTTACATTGTATGGTCCAAATGAAAAACTGATAGAGATGGGACATGAAATGTATTAGTCGCCGTCTTCCAAATTTAACTCGCATCGTGTAAAATAAACTTTAATTTTCACACACTCAGTTTGAATAGTCACATTAAAAACTCGTACGTAATTTTAGTTTTGCTTACAAAACGACTAAGAAACATGGATTAAGGAAGAAATACTCTTCTCATAGTAATTAATTGTATATTAATTGCTTATTTTATTTTCTGAAGTCGTTGTATAAAGGGACTTCTAAACGGGCCATATTTTGCTGCAATTTGCGGCCGGCAACTATCGCTGTCTTACTTTTATTTCGTATGTTAAAGTAAGACGTGTTTAGTTGCCCGGCAACAAATTGCAGCAAAACATGGCCCGTTTGGAAGCCCTATAAAAGGTTACTGCTGTGCTCTTAATAGTTTAATCCTATAACTCGTAAAATTCATGCGCAACAATGTTTATCGCTGAAGTTTTAATTTGTTTTAGCTAACTAGGAAGCCACGTTTTTAATAAATAAAGCAATAGTAGATTTGTATGAAGAGTAAAAATCGCCGTCTCCTGTAACTTGCGCTTCGTCGTAAATAATAGATGTGCTCACAGCGGCCGGCGATTTAACGCGTCATCGGGCAAACCCTGTTATAATATTAAAATTAACTTAGCGATAATCATGTTTGCCCCAGATTATATCGATTGCGGATTTAGCATCGTTCTGGACGCATCAAACCCAGCTCGATTTCCTTTAAGTAATTTTGTAAATAATCTGTTTCTGCATCGTTTTGTACGAAAAATAAGATTCAAAATGACCTAAGACATTGGAGAAACCGGCACCTTACGTTTAAAACAATGTCAAAAACAGGTTCCGGGGCTTTTTAACTTTTTAAAATTAAATGCATACATTTTAAAATGTTTGGGAATTACCTTTTAAACTTATGACAATTTATTGATATAATCCTATAAATTTGTTTTAATCTTCGCAAACCTCAGACTTTCATTACTTATATTTATATTATATCATATCATTGAATAAGGCTAATAAGGCTTGTAGTACTGTTAGGCGATGGGCTTGCAACCTGTCACTAATACTCGTACACTAGTAAATATCTCAGCCTACTTGTGCAAAATGTGGTTACAGAATTATTAACATGTCTTTTTAGAGTTGTTGGTATTTCTGTAGCTCTGCTTACCCCAGTTTGGGAATGAAGGCGTGATGTTTTGTATGTATCATATCATAATGTAATTGTTTCTTTACAGATGCATCATCCAATTCAGATGAAGCCGGCTGACAGTGAAAATAGAAATGGTAAGTTTAAGCTAGGTGTGTTCTCATTTACAGCAACGTAAAAAAAAAAAAACGTGAATAATTAAAAAATAGAAGTAACTTCTGTCAAATACCTATCGTAAGCCATAAGGCTGCTAATAGCAGACCAAAAATCAAGAGAAACGTATAGAACCAACAATTGGTTATAAATTAAACATTTAAACATTATTATAGTAATATTTTTTTTTTCGGTTGTTAATTTCATTAAAATTTGTCACCTTCCGGTACATAAATTGTAGTACAAATAGAACTCATTTATTAATAATCGCCCAAATATTGATTAATAAGTTACTTCGTCAATTTAATTGGTTTTAATTGGTTAAGATTAGTTTTTGATAAGCTTATTCTAAGCGAAGAAGAAGAAGAAAATTGTTTCTTTGGTGCAAAAGAGAAACAAAATAATATAAATCAGAGTGAAATGATTTTTAAAATAAACTTAAAACTTTCTGCATCTTAATGGGGTGCCACTCAGCATAGTGTTAGCCATATAAGTGCGTAGTTTCCTTATTTATGTTCGCTAATTATTGATAAACCGTTTCAGCTTGTGACAAATCGATTCAGTCGCTATCGCTAACTATTAGGTTACTTGCCTGGCGATAGTTGACGTACGGCGAACCAAGCAAGCGCGTAATACTCACGCTAAATTAGCTCTTGTTATCACACGATAGAGCCACGGATGCGACCCGCCTGGCGTATAAAGACGCACGTGGGGTGAATATAATGGGCCGTGCGCACACAAGTCTGCGAAACAGTTGTCGTATTCTGCTGTTTGAAATGTAGAACAACGTTCGACTAATCATAGCAATATGAACACACTACTCAATAAAAATTCATCCTAATGACATTCAAATAAACTTATTCTATTTGGCAAGCCTTACAGTTTTTTCATGTTTCTATTCATCGTATATTTTCTTATCATTATGCAAATATTGCACCATAAAAATATATTTTATAGCGTATTTTATCGCATGCACATCACATTTCACGTTACCCGCTTTATAGCGCTTATAATGTCCTGCGAAATCGCGGTGATACAGTTCGAGTCTAGTCGCTCGAATGGAATTTGACAGCTTGTTTTCTATTTATACATTCATCGAACGGATTGGTTCTCAATACCCTTGTCCATCAATCGTGCTAGCCAATAAGTTGTGTGCGCGTTAACGTAAATTCTCTGTGGTATTTGTATACGCGTCTTTTATTTCGTGTGGTTTCTATATCGATGGGAACCTGTTCCTGATAGATATCATTTAATTTTATGATATAGCAACTGGCTTCTTTTGCACTTTGTTCAGCCCCTCTTGCTTTTTTATCATATTCTTGATGTTAAAGTAGCTCTTAGTCACTTGTAGACACTGTTTTTTCTTGTGCAACACATCGGGTAAAGTATTTAAGTGAGAAAAACTCATTGGTACATGGTGACCGCGGGGTTCAAACTTGGTAGCTTACAATCACGAGTCGATCCCCTAAGCCACTAACTTATAGGCCATCGACGCTCTTAGACACCATCACCGATGACATCAAAAACATTTGACTAACAGCTTTTTTGATTGATTATTTTTTTATTTATTAATCACCGCAATATGCTTTATAACAATAACGTCAGTGAATACAAAATGTTATTAAACGCCTATTCAAACCGCAACTCCAATTGATGCGAGCTCTCTTGTTTATTTATTGAACTAAGTAAATCGCGGAAAATGCACGCATTCAATTATAATTGACGATCATTCAATATATAAACATCCGATTACTTATGATCTCACTTTGTTTCACATTAATTTTGTTGTTGTTTTTTTTGGTCCGATTTTCTATAGGAGTTAATAGGTGTTTGCGATGATCTCAGAATCTTTTTTAACCATAATTTAGACCATTCTACAAGCTATTTATTAACTTGCAATATACCTATGTATGTTCGGGTCAAATCTTGCAAGGAAAATTTGAACCACTCCCCGGGGCGGATTGAACTACAATTTTGTTTACCTGCGGAACTTCAATAACAATACATCATAATATATGGCACGATCGAGCTGATCTCATGATGGAGTCCGAAGGTGGCGACAGGATCTACGCTATACGCAAAATAGACCCACCCAGTTCGGACTCATCAGTTTGGTCTTGATAAGTAGTACATGACTTTGCAACAAAAATGTTTTTTTTGGCGGAAACTAATTTCAACTAATAGTAATTTGCTCTAATTTGTTATAGGCTATATAACAAAATACTACCATCAAACATGCGTAGACAACGTCATATTACGAATTGGATGATCATCTAGATCCGATCCACTACCGCTGACTTTAATGTAAACAACCGGTTAAACAGCAATTACTGGAGAAATCGATCAGTCCATCACTTTTGCGTTATTAACGAAACTTGCAGAAACAAATGCAGACGTAACGCTTCTGTTTCGTCTAGCGCCCAGCGCAGAAACTTAATCAGTTGGCGATTGACGGCTTAATCCCGGGATGTAAACACTGCGCGTGCTAAGTCATCAACACCGAACTCTACGGAAGCTCAGCGATGTTGACGTCAGACCGGCGTAAATCGGGTATAGGTCGGGATCCCTTCTGGAGCCGTGAAAACCGTGTCAGACGCAGGACGGGGCTCGTTAGCGGGCGGTGCGGGGCGCAGTTGACAACACGAAGAATGAGTGATCGTCCGTCAGCGCCCGCGCACCTCGGCTGTACCGGCGCGCTAGTCGTGCCCCGGCCGCGGTTCAATGCAGACGTTATGTGTAGTGCAAGTGAAGTGAAGTGATATGCGAGGTGACACGGGAGGCGCGCGCGCAAAGGCGGGCCGGTCCAACGGCGGCTACCCGCCTATCAGTGCCGCCTACTGGCTGCCCCCCTCGAACCCGACCCCCTACCATGTGCCAGGTTCGGCCACCACGCAACAGCGTGTTTCAAATTGTTTCAAACCTTTGATCTGACGTGAATCATTCGATTGTTCTTTTACAAACGGTATGCGATACCTATTTTAGATTGCAGAACAGGTTAGGTTTCTGGTTTCATTTGCTTAATTAGATAATTAAGGTATTTTTTATTTCCACTTACCAATATCAATCGCTCTACATTTAGAAGTAAATTTTGTAAATTGACGCGAGGAAAAAATATTTGTTTCGAATATTTCCCTCTTTACATTAGTTTTTCCCTATAGTGCTCCGTGACTAATTACAAGCGTTAATTATCCTCGTAATGTATTACTCCGTCACGTCCAATCGGCGGCTGTAACGTTCTGCAATATTTCACGTTCACGTTCAGTAGCTAGTGTGACCATAGCTACTGCATTTATAATCGGCTACTGCTATCGGGTAGCAATTTTTCTTGTTAGAATCTAGTTCCACATTGACTTTGACCGATTTTACGATACGACACAAACAAACATTTAAATACCTATGATTTGTAAAAGTTTATTCACTCAACATTTATTACCGCAAAGAAATGTATTGAAACACGCGTGCCAACTGGTTTTACAATCTATTAAACAGCGTATTCCGACATTTTCTTACCAAACTCTATTTTATTGGCCCGCAAAAAAAACGTCAACATATTTAACAGCTTTATATTTATTGCTTGTACTCACGTTAAAAGACGCTTTTCAGCTATCGTAAGACGCTCCTGATGGGCGTTTAAGTTTGTTATCGCGCAGCATGACCTCGGTTATGCTTGCTTTGACAAGGATTTACCTTATCCACTAAATATTTACTTTTCACGCTTTTTTCCTTGTGAATTCATCAACCTGTATTTATTCCCGTTCTAAACCGGTGTATCTATGTGAGAATAAGTCTTGTCTGAGGTTTCTGACCCATACATTACATCCGTGAATGTAGAATTCACTGCAAAGGATCCTCAATTTTACATTTTACTTCCTCAATAAATGGCTATATTGCAAATAAACAATTTCAAAACACATTTGCATCGTATATTCACCCTGTAAAATTAATAAAACTGAAAAAAAAACAACTTTTGTCAAGTATGAGTTACCTTTTTTCTACAACACAATTGACGAAGCTTCTATTCTAGTTTAGGCCCAAACGCCTTGATGCAACTCCAACCTAACTATTTAGGCGAGATTATCATAATTTAGCAAACAGATTATCGAGTACATTAAACTATTAAACATTATTATAATTTATCACCTAATTATTGTAGCAAATAATATTATAAGAATGGCCTTATTATAAACATTACACGAAATTATATTACGCTAAATTAATTAAAAAACAAAAAACCTGACCGCAAAAACATGTCTTTATTATTAATGTCAAAAAATAAGCTAAAAAGGAAAAAACAAGGTCAATAGGTAAAATTGTAGAATTACGCTTGATTCAATATTGAATAAATTATTGCAAGTACAAACAAAACACAACAAGTCACAAAATAGTCCCCGTCAGCAATAATTTATTCATTATCAAAATCAAGCGTAATTCTACAATAGACGTTGTTTTTTTCTTTTCCGTTTACCTTTTTGACAGTAATAATAAAGACATGTTATTGCAGTCGCGTTTTTTTTTATAATTAGTTTATTTTAAACCCTTTGCTATTATTTTACTACGGATACTATAAATTGCGTAATAGACCGCTTACGCAATTTATGTTACGTAAATTTTGATCGTGTGTTTAATTCAAAATATTTTGAGAATGAAGAGAACTGACAGCTAGACCTGAGAGAAATCTCACCCTTGAGCATTGACACTTCAGAGGTAAAAGTAAAATGGTTTAATTAATTGATTCATTTAGCAATTCGAACTACCAAATCACACAATTTTTCGGCGTCGGATAGCCTTTGACACTTGGGTTGCCGAGACAAATAATCAATAATATCTTAATATTATAAATCCTTCCAGACATATTATAGATATTCATACATAAATAGATGCGCGCAAAAAACGTAACCCTTCTTGGCAGTCGGGTAAAAGTTTTAAGGTAGGTGCATTAAATAATAACACTATTAATAAAAAAAAATACTTTACGAATGTTGTTAACTCAAAGTATGCTTAAAGTTTTTATGTAAATTGAATGGCACATATTATAGCTCGGTCCCTTCCGCTCCCTTAATAGTTGGCAAGTTTTAAGAGTTCTCAATACAGCCCCACGAGTTATGATATGACCTACGCCCGCATTTCCGTATGTCCGCATGCCAGGTATTATTTTTGCCAATTCTGCCACTTACATGTTTTGCATGAACACTTAAGCCGCCAGCGCATTTTGTTCTGTAAAATCCAATCAGTTTAATTTTAGTACCTTCTAATAAATGGTTCGAAGCATTCTTATGTCTAGTTGAAGCGCTGGAGCATCTGTCTGCGTGCGCGCAGGTACGATCTAAAGGGCCAAAATAGACTAGAATCTCTTTACCTTTCTTATTGGCATTCCTATAAGGTATCAACTGGAGTCTCTTGCCGTCTTATTGCAATCCAAATAGCTTAAGACACGGTTGGAAGTGAATTCCTATTTTAAATAGTATCTTTAAAATGGACACGCACATAATCCTGCCTCGTACGAATTTTTTATTGAAATTTCAGATATATGTGTTAGGTTTGTTATGGTTTTAAAAGTTACAATTTCAGGAAACGTTTTTTATTAAATATTTTATCTTTATTTTATTTGGGTGTACTGTACAATATGGCAATGTCATCACTTATTTTACAATTTTTACTGGATAAGATCAATATTATTTCTACCAGAGAAGGTAATGATTTAATTTAGTTAAAAAGAGGGTAATAGCAAAAAAGTTCCAATAAAAAAAGATGAAAAAGAAAAAAGAAGTAGGTGGAAGTTTATCTTGCTGTAGATAAGAAGTGATAATATAATTCAAATATGTATTATCGGTTAATCATACTGAAACTTTTCGTCTTAACCGTAACGATCCAACCCAAACTGTTGTGATAATAAATTCGGGTGCCTTGTCACTATTTGCGCCTTTCGGGTTTTTTCCTTTTTCTAGAGCCTTTTCCTCTCGCACGGTCCCTGGGGACCTCGCTGATTATTTTTAATGAACTGCTTTCCCAATTGGGCACTATAAAATATTCGAATAATATTTATCTCTCATTAAAGCAAATTGGTTGATGTCAAAGAAATGCTACCTAATAATATTTGCTGCTTCGGATTTTATTTTTGATTCTACAAACAAACGAGGATAAATATTTATTTCAGACATACTTGTAGTTGCTCGAGTCAAAGTCAGGCTATATCTTTTTTACCTGTATGTCCGTTTTTTATCGTTTATTTAAGGGATAATTTTATGCACTAAAATATTTTAGTTAAATCGAAATGAGTCCATTTCTACTCGTATGAATTGCGTGTAAAGCGCAATTCACTTTACTAGATCTGATTAGGTTCGGTTCTGTCTATAGAACTCAGGATAAATTGTTTCCGTGCGTCCGACCATCCAATCAGCCTGTATCCTATCCGCTCAATGTTGAGTTTAGGCCTCTTCCTTACAAAGGTTAGGCTTGAATTAATTATTTAGTGTTCTTTACCTTTTTATCTGTAGGTAGCTGTGAAGCGATCCCCACAGGAATAACTAATATTCTTATTACATTCTAATGGCTTCAAGAGTAGGCAGCGTATTTATTAATTAACCGCATAAAAATATATGAACAGTAATAAATATTCCTAAAGCTCTTACGATAGGCGATAATATGGTACAGTTGGCACTAGCTATAGTTTTTAGTATTTTGTCACTTTAAAACCTTTGACAGAGTAGTGCAGCAGTTCAAACATAACGTTAAATTAACAAAGCACTAGTGCCCAACTACTTAGGATGCCGACCGTACGTACCTGCTGCCTATTTCACAAACCTGATGGGTACGGGTGACAGGTCACAATTCATCATACTTTGTAATGTAAATTTCTACATCGCTGGATTTCATATAAACTACGCAATGTACACCGTATTGTTACCATCCACTGTCAGGTTATGAAATGGGGCATGTCGTGTCGATTATATGCACATTGGTCAAGGAACATTATGGAACAATCCTATCGGAAAATTCAGGGTAGGTACTGTACTGACGAATTTTGTATGTTTGACGGGATTGTTACTAAGTTTTCTAAATTTTAAACTTATGCTTATGTATGACGTTTTATCCGAAAGAAGTTACATCCTGGGCCTCTATTCAACTGCGTAATAACGATATTGTTTTTGACCTGTTTCCATATTGTCAACGTTTTGATAATTCTTAAGTCATTTACAATAATGGCGACTGAGACATAAACGATTCTTAAACGTGTCAAACACGATATCGTTTTAACGCACCTGAATAGAGGCACTGATTTTTTTTAACTGACAGATTTCGACTTGTATTGCAAGCTTTTGATAAACGGGCCCCTTATAAATGATCGTTACAATAGTTATAATACAATCTACAGCATTTCACACACAAGGTTCAAAAATATGCTTACATTATTTTGATATTATTTGATTGCAAAATACCAAAGTTATGCAGGGATATGTTCGATCCGAACGTATTATATTATAGGTATGTTATGGATAGCCAAGGATCTTCCAATTTATATCTAGTACTCTCTGATTTTACCTTGGGTCATAATTGTGACAAATACCAAACCAACCAATAGATAGACCTCTATAGTATCAATTTATAAAATGATGTTACACTCTGTTTGTTTCTGTGTTATATCCTAAATAAATATGTAATGCAAATCGCACACACTATTGAGAAAACATATGGAGTGGCATGTGTCCTGTTTTCTTGTTTTATCTTCTGGTGATCGAATGGATGGCAATGAAATTTGAAACCGTTTGCGTAGTTAATAATGTTTATTTCTATAAATTTACTATTTACGTTTATCTACGACTCGCATGCGTGTTGTCACGGCTTCGGAATCTCTTTAATACAAATGTTTACCGATGCCACCTGCATTGCAAGACAAACAGCCATTCAACGAAGGAATCCCAGCGTTAACAACCAGCCGCGTACGCAGAACCACAGTGACGCGAGACGGATATAACTACATCGCAATTTAGTGCGGATTACTATCCTTTATTGCCGGATCTGTTTGTTGAAGCGATACTCTGTGTACTGTTCTAAGAAGTAGCAGAACAGACATTCTGGCGAAAATGCTATTTAGGTATAAAAAAGATACAAAATTTGTACTTTATCATATTAACATATTTGATAATGCTTACGTTGCTGTAAAATGACAAGTTGCAAAAGTGTTTATCTACTTTTAATAATGACTGTACGACTCACTCTCACGCTCCCAAGAATACATTGATTGCCAAGTCTGCACTTTTTCTTGGGCTGGTGAATACATAGCTCAACAGCATATCTTTACAGCATCATCATTTATCTTTTTAGCAGGTTAGTCATGCATCTTATCAGGTAGGGGACTTCCCATTATCACATATTTTAACTACGTCTTGTCTATATCTACTCGAGGTATAATAACAGATCTCTTTATTTTCGTCTCAAGGACGTGAGGGAGTCTTTTTGTAAATGAGAGATAGATTGGAGGTGGGAACTGGCTGTTACGCGTGACCAACTGTCCGTCCGAGTGCTACAACTAGTTTTTTTCAGAAAATGCAGAAACAGATAGTTCAGAAATGTAGAACTTAAATAAAACGAAGATCTAGCATATATTACGTTTAGTTTCGTACTTCTACAAAAGTTGAAATTGCACACAGGCTTTTTAAACTAGCATCTACTTGTTCATAGTTTTTTAAGGTTCAAACGATATTAATTCCGTTCATAGCCGTTGGGTCGTTATCGCGAAGGCTGCGCGCGCGCTGTTTGTACAAGTGCTCCTTGCGCAAGCGGTGTCGCCTTACAATACAGCGAGCACGTTGACTGTGTGAGGTAAAGGGTCGGGAGTTCGGGTTGAGTCAGTATTAAATATTATAATGTTCAAGCTTCAAGGCTATATCACCGAATCCTTACAGCCATCACGGTTTCCAACATTTGTTTTTTTTTATATATTTCTCAGCTTATGACGGCAGAAAGTCGTTAATAGCGTTTCTCCCAAAACAAAGCTGTTGTCATTTATTATAAAAATCTTTAAAATCCTTCTAGCGCATTTAGAGTTTAAGCAAGACGTAGAACTAGGATGTGGATTTTCGCCAGATTATAAACAATGCAAACTCTACGTGGAAAGATTTAAAACTGAATAGATTATATCACTTTACTATCGAGAGCGCTGGCTCACCCACAAATGCTATAGCAAGTCTGTTATCAACGTCTTTGTTAATATGAACTCGTGTCGAATTCCTTTGCTGCTCGCGGTCGTTAGCGCATCGCGAGCGTGGTTGCTGTTTGACAGGCAGTGGGCACCTTTAATCTTTGTTGCTGCTTGTATACGATAACGTAAACCTTTAATTATTACAATAGCACAAGCTACTTTTCTTTAATTCTTGTTTATTGGTACTTTGTATAAGTCCGTAGGTGGGATTAGCCATCCTTAAAAAAATATCCTATTTCCCATTTTTCTACTTCTAAAACACAAGTGTAAAATTAATTGTATACGTTTCCCACAAGGGTGAATTGCAAAAATATTGTACATAGTTAAGGATTGATGTCAAAGTTTAATTGAAACAAATTATTTTTCCGTTGTGTAACGCAAATTAGTCACACAATCGTATGGTTAATCTTCGTTACACAAAGGAAAAATATTTTTTTTCAATTAAACTTTGACATCAATTAGGTCCTTAATTGTGTACAATATTTTTGCAATTCACCAACAAGGTTGTTTTTACCATTAAACGTTTTAGCTTTGCTACACATTCATTTAAATAATAATAATAAAAATAAATATCAGGGGACAATCTTACCAGAATTGACCTAGTCCCAAACTAAGCTCTAGGCTTGTACTATGGATGCTAGACAACGATAAACATACTTATATTAATATATAGGAATACATACTTAATTACATAGAAAACATCCAAGACTCAGGAACAAATATTTGCGCTCATCACACAAATATCGATATATCCATTTTAGTTAAACATTATTATTTACGCACTGTACAGTAGTGCAATTCCGTTAACCAGCATTGTTTTCCAACCGTGGAAGAAGACCACACTGTACACCGCTCGCCTCGATAAGCAAATGCATCCGCAGAACGCCGGCTACGAAACCATTCCCGCAGCTTTTGTTTATAGCCAAACCCAGACATAAAATTAGCACAGGTGATACAGTTGACAAAGGTTCTAATGGAGAAAAACTAACCGAAACTGTAGTAGCTTAAGGTTTGTATTCGCACGCCGTTGTTGTTGGTTGAAATCAGTGGTTTAGATGTACATTTCGAGCCGTAAATCGATGCACGGTCGTAAGCGACGAGGCCAGACACCCGTGTACTCGTAACAGTTTAGCCAGGGTAAAAGACCGATGCGGTGGGATTATACGGTTGTGAAGTGGTGTCTGGTATCATGATTGCATTTTGGTAGGCTACAAGATTTATGTATAAAACCTATAATTACGTCCTGTCTTTTAATATTGCTAGATGCAGGAAACATATATTACATTTGTTTAAGCCCATCTTGCTATGATATGGTTTACCATTACGTATTATAATAGCTACCATCGTTATCGTATACCACTATCATAAATTTGACGTTATAGTAATTAGCTCTTAAAGTCATATTTATAAAAGCATAGTGTAATTTTCAAATAACTGAGAGGTACCAATACTTTAAAAAATGATTACGATATTGAAACAAGATGGGCTAAATAAAGTGGTATAGAGGCCTTCTAGTCGTAATTGGTTCCAAGTCAAATAGATAAGTAATAGGATTAATAGGTACGATATTATTCTATAATTCACACCAAATATACTTGTAAAATTGTTTAAATAACTAGTAGAATGCTTCGTAGATCAATGGAATAGAGATTTTGAAAACATTTATATTTTTAATATTTTTACGTCGCAAAACGTTTCAACCAGACGATATGATCATAAGAGATTGTAATCAGAACTTCACAGAGTTGACGTTTCGTGTTACATACGAATGTAGTTTTTTTTGTTTTACTCCAAGTTTTTTGATCGGAGCATAAATTAAAATAAAAATAAAAATACTTTATTATTTTGTATCAGACGAAATAAACTAACTTTTACGTGGCTGATCATATTTCAACATATTTGTTTTATAAAACTTAAGTTGTTTTATAAAACTTATAAATGATCTATTGCAGAACAATATTTGCTTGTCCTTTTGATTAAAATTATATTGTAAATAAATATATCACCTTTGAAAAACCTAAGAAAATTATACTTTTTACTTTTATTATTATCAATATTCCAGATTGGTTGAAGGAAGGTTTTTATAAGATTCCTTAGCACGGAAAGGTATAAGTTTTATTTTGTTGTTCACTTTGTTTTTTCAATGACTTGTTTTCATTCATAAATACATTACAAATCACATACACATTTCTCAAGGAGCTTTTCCACCGGCGGGGCGAGAAGAAAATTGAAATTTCTCCGACCCATTACCACCAAAAAATGTCATTGCTAAATATTGCGTGCGAGTTGACTCGCACGCACACGATTTGTGTTTCGTTGCAGAGTTATAAACACTCTATGCATCCGTAATACGGCTCAATACAACGTGTTACAAAATAATCCGTAAAAAAGAAATTACGTAAATAGTGTCAACCCTAGTATACTGTATACCTAAGATACTGAACTGCAGGTGCGTTCAAACGATATCGTGTTTGACACGTTTAAGAATCGTTTATGTCACCGTCGCCATTATTGTAAATGACATAAGAGTTATCAAAACGTTGACAATACGGAAACAGGTCAAAAACGATATCGTTATAACGCAGTTGAATAGAGGCCCTGGCGGTATTTAATAAGGGTTGACACTACTTGTGTAATTTCTTTTTTACGAATTATTTTGTAACACATTGTATAACAACAACCATAATTTTAAGTTCCCTTTTCCAGACCATTTCCAAAGATCCGCCGGAAGAAAATTGAAATTTTGTCATTTAAGTTGCAATTCACTTCAATCCAAACCTCTCGCCATACCGTTCGAAAAGGACCTTTATATTTTTATCATAACCGCCATCCCTTGGGCCATACCTACATTGTAATTGGCCAAGTAACACTACGTATTCCTCAAATCAGTGACGTAACCACCGAACACGAGTTGACTTAACGATCAGTTATCATTTACCTAATTAATGTGCCATTAGCCTGCTTTGGGGTCCAAAGCAACAATGTAACACATAGAGGCCGAGTTTCCTTCCTTTAGCAAAACATTTGGTATTACATGAACTTTTCCCACATTGACGGCAAAAAGGCATTAAAAAAACATGGAGCCGAAGGTTAAAAAGCTATGCATCTAAATTTAAACTAAAATTTAAACATTACCTGCGAGTATAAGAAGCCTTTTATTTGATAATCCACTTTACTATTTGGAAGAATATGTCGTTTTTAAATTGTAAATGTTACTATCACTGTTGTTATTTTGACTTTTTTTATATTTTGACGTTGGATTTTCTCGTGTGAGCATTTATTATTGGTTAATATTTATTTGTATTGCTTATTTTTTCTAATTTCTGTTGTATCATTTTGTTGATGATGAAGCTAAAAATAATAAGTTGCAGTTTGTACATATTTACATTTGCTGTTAAAAAGTAACACGACATTCTCGTACAAGCCGGAATCCACTTTAGAGTGATATGTCTACGTCCGTATTCCAAAACTCGGTAACGACCTTCTCACCGTGGCCGGCGAGATCTAACTTTTAATTGAGTTCGCAACAAAAGTCTCTGTCTAGCTCGGAGACATCTTTCTACCGCGAACAGGTCGAGGCTTAATGTTCTCGGTAATCTTAATACCTGGATGTCTTAATATTTTGCCTTATCTTAATTAACAGAATGATTTAAATGTAATTATATCAAATTTTATAAAAAAAAAAAATTCAATAGTCACTTTGTTACATCAGAAATTTCTTTTTAGAATATTTCAAAACAATTTAGTTACAAGTTTTTAAATCGCTTCATGTAAATGCCAAGTTAAATAGTTCGTCTTCAATGTTTTATCGAAGCTTGAAAAGCAAATATATTATTTATAGCTAGTTGGAACGCGTAAACGCGTAAAGTGCCAGAACTCTTCAATAAAACAAGATGTCAAGTGTCAGAGTGGATAGGATCTCGCGAAAGTTAAGCAATCACGCGCTGGGCTCGCGCTGCCACATACGTATCGTCGAACTTTCCACAACTGCTGGAGAGCCTGCCCGCGACAGCCCGGCCGACGGAGCGGTCTCGAGATCCTTATCACGCCGCGCTTCCGGCCCGGTCCGTTTACATTTCTCTGTGGATAAAACTCTCGGGAGGCATCCTTAAAAGCCGCTCGATGCGCCTTATCAGCCGGTATTGCGACTATATTGTTGGCACAGCGACTGACGCTGTTTGCTTTGCCCGGAACGGGAATGTAGCGAGAAATGTAATTTATAAGTTCAGCGGATACCGGGGGCCCGAGGTAATGGCCGTATATTTTGTTTGCTCGCCTCTTAGATATAATACTTTTAGAGTGGTCCATGCGACGGCTTGAGGGTACAGTCTGCGATTTAATAAACATGGTAATGTATTCCAAACTGGGACAAGTGGTCATGTTCGGCAGTGGCAGTGTTACGGCCTTTCGGCTGACGTGACGCTTACTGCGTTGCTGAAACCCTTGTTTCGGCGGGACGAAACTACAATTGGAACGATTTGTACAAGGGATTGCAAGAATCAGCTACCCATTGATTTAAATTTATTTTACCGAAATGAATGGAATATTTGCCTCCAGTATATTATAAGCGTTGTAAAATATGCATCAAATTTTAAAGTTCCAACGTTCACGTCTTAAAGTTCCCTCTACATCTAGCAGCTAACGTCTCAATCCACCCGCGAGTGCACTCCGAGCCGAGACCGCGTTACGACCGACTTGGAAATTGATAGAGCGAGCGAATCAGCCCGGCTTTAAGTTCCAGAACGGAACAGAACAGAATATATGACAATACGGCGGACAGTTCGCTGTTCAACTTTCCGCTACAGCGGCGAGCTGCCCCCGGCCTTTTTCAAATATTTACGACTCTTACGATACAATTCAGCCGGCAAGCGGTGAGTGAGCGTGAAAAGTTGATGCCATATTCATCGTTGTTACAGTTGCCCTCATCGAGCCAGGACATATGGATTTAAATATTATATAGCTCTTGGACTGTGCGATGATCAACAACGTTTTATCGATTTTCTACTTACAGAGTGCCATTTATTCCACGATGTATTAAAAGACAATATTGACAGTGAGACCGACCTGAAAATCGAACGTAAACATTGTGTTGAGAATCTGATTTTCAGATGCGGTTTCTAAAGGAAACCGTTTGAGCGTTGTCGTCTCTGATCGGGAAATAAAAACAGATATTTCGAGCTGCAATGCGCCTGACATGGCGCAACAAAGAACGATGGAAATGTCACAGCCCGCTGCGAGTAATGGCGGCGATGCACTTGACGAGACAGACCGGAGCAAGAATGTCTCCGGTGGCAGTGGGAGCAGACGCTCTGGTAAATGCCTGCAAGTTTACATGGCTGCGTGTACATGGTTATTACTACATTATCGTCGTAAAGTAAATTCTTCTTAACTACCACTCATTAAAGTATCTCCAATCTGAATAATATCGTATATTACCCATAAAATAACAAAATATCAATTTATTATCATTACTAAGCAATGCTCTAGTCTAGTCACAGATCAACTTTGATACTGTCTTAGATTTTTATGCTGCGTTTGCGCTGCGTAATAAGTAGTAATAACGATATCGTCTTTGACCTGTTTTCGTATTGTCAACGTTTTGATAACTCTTATGACATTTACAATAAAGGTGACTGTGACGTTATTAAAAAAACTAAGAATTCTTCCATTACCGTGTATGTATATTAAAGAAATTTGTATATTTGTTAACTCCCGTCCTCAGTTGTTTAAAACACGTGGTGAGGTCACGAAAAGGCAGCTAAGAGCACGTGTGAAGTCCCAACTGTATAGGCCTCCCTGTCGTAAATACATATATATAAAAAAAATGTTTTTTGTATAACACTATACAACAGCTTACCTCATGACATAAAGTTATTATCGGGAAATATTTTTAAATCCAAATTGACAAATTGGCTTTTGCAAAATTGTTTTTATAATATAAATGATTTTTTGAATTATAGTGACCTAAATAGATACTAAGTAAGGAAATATCAACTATTTTACTTCTAATAACTAATGATTGTGTTTTTACGGAATGTTATTTATGAATGTTATTACCTATTTATTGAATTATAATTTCTATGTTTGTATTGTAATTGATAATTGTATTTTAGATTTATATAATATTTTTTTTAGACTAACTATTAATATTTGCACGCTTGCATGCAGGCTGAACGCATTGGATTTTTAATTATTCAACATCTGCTTTATGTTTACTGTGTTCTGGCAAATAAATATGATTTGATTTGATTTGATTTGATAAACGATTCTAAAGCACGTCAAACGTGATACCGTTATAATGAAATAGAATAGAGTCCCAGTGTACTAAGCACAAGGGCAATTGTAGCAAGGTACGAACGCGCTTTCAATATAATTAAATCTTACTTATGATATATATGATTATAAAAAGTATTTTAGCAGTGTGAATTGAATACGCCAAAACCAACTACCTTAAACGCAAACGTATTTGAATATAAGCAGTGGGACCTACGAGTATAATACGATTGATTTACGCGCCGCAACACGTGGCCAGTGCAATTGACGCTGCGCTCGCGCCGGCCGCCGGTGGCTCCGTGTTTTATCGTGTCATTAGCGCTTGTAATGACGGCCGGTACGTCTACTACTTCACTATTAATAATCTAGTGGAAAGCTGAATGTGTCTGTAGTTAATTTGGAACATCGATATTGTTTAAGGTTGTCATCTTTAGTAAACTTTTGTTAGTTATACGGTATAAATCCGTCAAATTTCATGTTTTTATGACGCTTTAATATGATATGTATTTATATGTACCATCGTTATCGTTTACCATCGTCATATTAGTAGATAGTTAGAATCGTTATTAATTTTCATATATTTTTTTATTATTATTTATAATAAAATTATTCAAATATAATTTTTACGTTGTAAAATGCATGTGAAATTAATTTTGGCATTACATTTAGGTCGACACTAAACTGTGTTACTTATCTGAGCAGCTCGAAGTCGGCTTGTCAATTAATCCCATATTCTCCGGATATTCAAACATGTAGGTATTTATTATAAAGCAAGATAATTATGTTTAATAGTAGTCGACGACGAGTAGCTTTGACTGAGTCTCGGCTGCGCTTTATATGAGTCCAGCAACTGCTCTACCAGGCTGAGGCTTGTGTAGTGCTTTTCTCGAACAAATGCGAAAAAATATATCAAATTTGCTGATAATATTAAACAGTCTCAAAATTTCCTTTCCGAAAAAGAACAGTGTCGCTTCTTCAGGTTGAATTGCAAAAATATTGTACATAATTAAAGACCTAATTGATGTCAATGTTCAAGATTAACAATACAATTGTACGACTAACTTTCTTTACACAGAGGGGAAATAATTTGTTTCGATTAAACTTTAACATCAATTAGGTCCTTAAACATGTTTTTTTTTTGCAATTCAACCTTCATCGTCATTAGTATGAAACTGAAATATACCTACCATTAAATGAAATCACAAATTTCAATTAGAAAACCTAATTTGACCTATTTGGTACACATTTATTTTTGAAGTCTATGACATTTTAGATAGTAAAATAAAAATGTACGAGTGTTTGGCCGTTAACAGTTAATTATCCTTGTTCAACTTCAAACATAGTTTAAAAAAGTAAAAAACGCGGCTTATGAAATTTCACACATTTTTCGCGGCCGCAGCTGCCATTGGTAAATAATGAAATCTTTTTTTTAATTTTGCCTTGGCCTGGAAAGCAGAACTTCGCAAGCTTTTTCTACAACATTAAGGTTAACATTTCTAGGCATGTTTGAAAATAATATTTACCGCCGTACTCAGAGACATTTTAGAGACAATGAACTCGTTTCTTTTTCAAACTTGTTAAATGAAAAATCGTCATCAAGTAACGACTTAATTGTCGTTAACTGAGTGTGGCCGTCAGTGTGTTTATGTTTAGAGTAACTACTCAGTTACACAATATACTTGAAATATTACTGGGCCTCTTTTCTTTAGAATCGTTTATGTCATAGTCGCCATTATTGTAGAATCCCAGTCCAGGGCTGGGATTCAACACGGTAATAACGATATCGCCTTTGACGTGTTTCCGTATTGTCAACGTTTTGATGTTTCTTATGTCATTTGCAATAATGGCGACTGTGACATAAACGATTCTAAAACACGTCAAACGCGATGTCGTTATAACGCAGTAGAATAGAGGCCCTGGTCTATTTCCTTTGAATATAAGTATGTCTAAACCTACAAAAGTAAATCTGTGAAGGCCTACACAACGGCGACTAGAGCGCGACGACGCATAGGTCTGGGAGATTATCCTCATTGAGTGCTATTTGCGTGCCGTGTTAATGTTATTAAATTATTGCTAGTACTTCATACTTGTACATGTCTGCCGTGATTACGCAATACACTCAGTTAAAATAATTTACTTGTTTTTGATCATTATACCGTATTAAATGTAAGTTCTTATATCACGTATTTTTCGTTTGCGCCCCGTAGAAGACCAACACATTTAAAGGTTTTTAAATTTGATTTTCTACACGGCACAAACCATATTTTTTCATGGCTAGGTAATTTTTCAATTCCTTACAGCATTCTGTTTCTATTTTATCATTATTATCGACATGAAATAATGCCAACAGTCTCTATCCTAAGTTTCATCCAATTTCTGCCAGCAATCAGGCGCATGTCGTTCTTTCTCGCCGAATGAATTACTACTTCTGCCAGATCGTGGACTCCACTCTACGCGTGTGTTCCAATGGCTTAACAGATGTAGTCAGCAAGCCAATTCAACGCGCTAATTCTTTCAATTTATTTTGATAATCGGCACACTAGATACGTAGAACTAGAAAGCAAAGAAGAACACTAACATCAGACAACGTTTGCTTGACACTCGAACATACAATCGCTAAGCCGTGTTGATTTCACAAGGATCAATTGGCAGGTCCGCTTACCGACCCGTCACGTCTCGGTCTATGTTTGTGTGCCCACTTAGCACTGTCGTACTTAGTTATATTAGTGTAAGTACGCTACTGATATGCAAGGAGCCTACTTATTTAGAGTAGGTACAGTTGCCTCCAACGGGGTTGTAGTTAGTGCTAGTTTTCCGTAGGGTGCACAATTGTCTTGAAAAGGAGGAATAAACCAAGATTTTCAGTAAAGTGATAAATAATAATAATCGTCTGAGTTTATGCTCACTTCATAATCTGTCTAATTTTGATAACCAATTTGTGGCATGCGACGTAACGTAACCGCGAATTGCACCATTTGTTAATTGGTAAACTGATGACTTCTTTATTTATTTGACAGTTTTGACACAAAATTTTATTCGATAATTCACGAAATATCTAAAGTCTTCAGGCATGTTTGAACATAAAACTTTGGTGAGCAGGCGTTGACGGAGAATGAAATGATAAATCTTATTTATTATATTATAATCGATATTTTTGTCGTATTCATGGACTACTCGACTAAAGGTTGCCTAAGTCTAATGAACGGTGAAATTTGAATTAAACTAATGACTAATTTACCAATTGATTCCCGCCCGGTGCATTGAATGCATCGGCCCGGGAAGCCCGGCGACGCATGTTAAATGCACCTACCCGATAATTTGCCTATTAGACCTGCCTGCGCCAAGCCGATAGGCTGTACAAACGATTCAGTCAATCTGATTTTAAGACATTTACTTAATTCTAAATTAAGTTGAGGTACGATATGACTACACAAACATATTCTAAGATTTTTTAATTGTATATTAGGTTACTCGTATCCATTTTCAACATCTCTTAAAATATTTTTAGTCAATTTGAAGTGACAGTTGTCACTAGTCGAATTGCAATCACGCTTAAAAGGTGCTAATTTATATTTTTGATTATTGTTGAAATTCAGTAAATTGGTACCTACTTTATTGAGGATGAAGTTATGTCGAGTAACTAAAACTACAGAGATTTTTAGCCAAAATTTTATTGCAAACGGAGGTGATTTTTACGAGTTTTTTTACTAATAAGCTTATTTAGTAATTTAATATTTATTTTTGTAGTAAATATTACAGATGAATTCATTCCCTATAGGTTTTTTTTTTAAACAATAAAAATCACGTTTTGTTAATTGTGCGATTGATAACATTGATATGGGCCTCTATTCAGGTGCGTTAAAACGATATCGTGTTTGACACGTTTAAGAATCGTTTATGTCACAGTCGCCATTATTGTAAATGACATAAGAGTTATCAAAACGTTGACAATACGGAAACAGGTCAAAAACGATATCGTTATAACGCAGTTGAATAGAGGCCCTGATAACCTACTCGTGTAGAGAGAACCCGAGCGATCTTTCCGAATCTAAATGCATGAAGTAACGTCGAATAAGCAATTAAACAAATTGATCGGCTCTGCAATCAATGTCTTTATCCGGCGTAATTGTCGGGCTTTTGACCGGGAGCTTTTTGTCGGGATCTAGTTTCGGGCTTAGTTAGCGCTTTGTCTGATGAGCTTTACGTACTCCGAAGCTTATAAGCATTCAACAATTACACGTAGTCTCGTTCCGTTAAAAATGGTTATCGATCCTTTAAGCCATTAGTATTATGTGTAGACAATTCCCTTTGTTTTAATCTACCGCTGTCGCGATAATTCAACGCTATAGCTGCTTATATCCCGATATTTGATGGTTTTGGCAAATGGCTAGTATATTACATTATCTCATTCTTGATTTAAGGTAACTCATCATTTTATCGATTCTCACTTCATGGAATGTATAATTTCGTCGAATTTCATTTCATAGAACGCTATTTACTGCAGAAACCATAATGATTTCAGGGTATCTTAAACGTTAATGACGTACGTTAGGTTAGGTTAGGTTAGATGTTATGGTTTCAGCAGAAAGTAGCGTTCGATAAATTTAATTCGATGAAATGATAGATTAGATGAAAGTGTTTCGATAAAATTATAGACACCCTGATTTACTGGGACTGGGAAATTTTGACATAGAATCGCGGAAATAATCAAGAAATATTTACATGTTCTTAAAATGTGTTTAATTAACTAAGGTTAAGCCCCGATTCGACCAAACTTTTTACACGGGGGTAAAGCTTACTCTGAGATTAGTAATGTCAAAATGCCATAGAAAACTGTCATTTTTTGACATTACTAATCTTAGAGTAAGCGTTTACCCCGGTATAAAAGTTTGGTCGAATCGGGCCTAAGTAAGATAATGAATACTGAATCTGTGTAAGCATTGTGCTGTAACCGTAACACTTTCCTGTGAGCCAGTACTTAGCATCGTAGTTACCAGCGATGCGTGCGCGGACACTTGGCAAGTCTTCGCTAATCACAACAAGGTTCGTCTGTACGGTAAGTACAGTCAAACCAAGGAATTTTTAAGCTTGTTTACTGTCATAATTTAGACGTGTTATACAATGTTGAACGTCGGTTTTAAATCTAGAGTCCGTTTTTACGATCGGTGTCTAATACGAATTGAGACCCAGAGGTTATGATGGGTTCACAGTAAAAGAAACCATAGTGTGACTTGAAATTACAGTGTTCTTGCTATTGCTATGACTTAAAATACGTGACAACAACAATTAGTGTTCGGAATAATTATTAGGTACTTTATACATACATACATAACGTCATGCCTTCATTCCCAGAGTGGGGTAGGCAGATAGAATTGCCATTAACTCTAAACAGAGTTGTTGATAATTCTGTAACCACGTTTCGCACAATCAGGCTAAGATGTTAACCAGTTTATTAGGGATAGGTTGCAAGCCCATAGGCTAACAGCACTACAAGCCTTTATTCCCTTAGTCGCCTCTTACGATATCCACGGAAAGACATGGAGTGGCACTATTCTATCCCAGCAATTTCACGGGTATCATCTTGTAAAACTTCTTAAAGAACTCTTGACATTGGTCCTATTTCAAAATTATAATACAACTCCACTGTGTTTGGTACGTACCTTCGCATAATAAGTACTTACGTGCTTAAAAACCGGCCATAGCGAGTCGGACTCTTGCACGAACGGTTCCGTCCAATTATCAATTTTATCAACATTCTGATTACAACATTAGATGTGTCTAATGTTGAAAAAAGACGGCAAAAAATCACTTTTGTTGTACGGGAACCCCACTTAAATATTTATTTTATTCTGTTTTTAGTATTTGTTGTTATAGCAGAAACAGAATTACATCATCTGTGCAATTTCAACTGTCTAGCAATCACAATTCATGAGATACTGCCTGGTGATAGGCAGACAGACAGACAGACGGACAGCGGAGTCTTAGTAAAAGGTCCCGTTTTTACGCTTTGGATACGAAAGGCTAAAAAGAACTGTACCCTTACCATGATTTACATTTACCGTACTCGCTAGAGAATCGGATGCTCGGGCCCTAACAATATTGTAATAGAGTACAATACGAGGGACAGAGCATTCGACTCGCTATCGAGTACGGTAATTGTAACTCATGGTAAGGGTTACTGAGCGACGAAGTTTCTTAGATAAATAAATAACAGCACCCGCCATAGGGAGTCTAAATCATTTGTATTTGATAAATGTGGATTTACAAAGGTACCTTTAATTACCGCGGTCGCGCAATTAAATGCACTTTTTCTCAATCATTTATTATTATTATTATTTCATTTTGGACAGGCAGTTGACACTGATATGTCCAAATCACTGTTCACTTAGTATGATTGTCAAATTTATTTTTAAACTGGTTAACACTTAGAGTTCACGACATCAGAGGGTAATGTTCCACATTTTTACTATCCTGTAAAAACATACACACATGTATGTTACATGTATTTTGTGTAATATGTAAATCATACATTGTCATTTTTAAATTAAGATTCAAAAAGTTTTGGGACACTGTCAACATGTGTAATGAATGAATCAGTATTTCTTTACAAACTCGGCAGAATTATGAGTTACTTCATGTTCTCTTTGTTGTGAGTATGATTACCAATAATAGTTAGTAGTTAATCGTGGTGTTAAACTATGCTACTCGTATTTTCGTCAATAAACTCTTGCTATAACCATAAACAATGATCTCTGCGTGCCTATTAACATTGCAAATCCCATGAACAGTTCGAGTACCTATTAGAAAATCCAGTAGTTACCAAGTAACAAACGCTCAAAGGTCAGCACCAACTTTACACATTTCAAAACCATCGCGACAATATCTCGGCCTTCGTGTACATTGCATTTTTAAAAGTATTCATAAATAACTTGGTTGCTGACAGGCGATCAATGGACGTCGAATATAAAATATTGCCGTCGCATTAGTTTAGGTGGTGGGGTTTTGTAATGCGACCTTGTGGACGATTTCCACGAAGCCACGTCTGTGAAGTGAGGTTGAGGACAATGCCATAAATACCTTGCAGTGTATTTTCTTAAAAATTAAATAATATGTCTATCTTTTTATTAATATATTATCCTTCTCTGGTAATGACCTCCCCGTTTTTTTCATAGAAACCCGATGCGGAGCGTTTGCAATTAATTATTGATACAGGTTTTCTAGTGAAATTATCTTCTTTCTTGATGCGAGATAGGTATACCTCAGATTTTTTTTTTTGTAAAAATGATTGTTCCTTTAAGCGTTTCGAGCTATTAATATTTAAAAATATATCAAATTAAACATGGTTTTATATATTTCTTTTGTCCCGCGTCCTCACCTAAGTTTTCGGGACTTATTATTAATCAACAATTTTATTGTTCTTTTAATATTAGTATAGATAGACTTAGATTAGGGTATAGACTCCGTATTTGCCACATCTATAATAAATAATAAATATATACACCGTACAATAACACAAGTGACGCACGCAGTGTCATTATCATTATGCTACGAGCGCCTTACGTAAGTCATTGTTTTTGGTCTCGAGGATGTATGCAAATGGTGTGTCTCAAACAAATGGGCAAGATTTTAAGCGCGCACGCACAGGTAATTGTTATTTAAATTTCTGTCGTGTGAAATAAGAGTTTGCTTAGTTGAACCGTGTATCTAAGGGCTAAATCGCTACGGCGGCGGCCTGTCGTTTTATGCACTACGAGTAATAGGGTAAAGCTGACACTCTCAAATTAAAAGTCCGATTCAATTGATTCACCTCAGATTCAGTTGAACTCTACTACCATTTACCGATGGATTATTATTGCAATGAAGTTTTAACGGATATCAAAATATATTGACGTGGATTAAGGTTTAAGTATCTGCACCTAATGATGTAAAATGCTAGACCATTATTCCGGCACGGCTAGCACAAATGTTTGGTCACTTGTTACTTAGTGAATATCTTTCTTTAATGACTTTGTAGAGTTTACCAAGCGAGTCTGTCGTCATCAAATGACGTATGCTGCCAGACGGTTGGTTTTTGAAAATCGTTTATAAAGTGTTAATAAAGCTATCAAAGCTTTATTAGCACGAAAGGACCATAAGTACACTAATCATAGTTTAGGTTTATGCCACTCACTGCATAATACCGCCTACATTTACCATCCATGAACCTTTTTAATGTTTAATTGGGAGGCTAATAAAAGATTATTGATCGGCCGTCGTGCGAGCGAACTTTGCTCCGTGCACTGCACATACCCATCCACTGCCAAAAACAGCTTGTGATTAGCAAACACGATGACCACATCGTCGATGTAATCTGCGTACTATACCAACTAAGTTTAGATTATAATTGCGCTTTCATGTTTTTCGCGATGCTAAAATATGATAGAAATTACTAAAGTTCCCAATTTGCATTCTACTCGAAAATTATTTACAGAAAACTGAAAGAATCACCACATAACGCATATTTTGTGAAATTAATTCGATCTCGTGCCGTCCTCCAGCTGTTTGATAAAGTAATATTTTATTTTTGAACCAAAAAATAACTCAAAATTTTAACATCTTGTTTGCCGGTAAATATAATTCCTATAGTTTTGATGTTAAATGTTAGCGGGAATAGGTCGTTGTGGGCGTGAGACTCGTTAGAAAACTGCAGCAGAAATATATCTTTGCACTTGCGAAATTGCATGGAGTTTCACGATATGAAGAGTAGGTAAGCCCTGCCAGTATGGCACCAAACTCATTAGACAAACATGTAATTTGGTGTTCACTAATCTCATTGTCTCTGAAAATACATTTAAAAAACACTGTGACGCATAGGTCATTAGCGAAACGCCAGCTTAAATAGATCGACCATTTTAAACCGCGCTGCCGGTTGGGTTTTGTCGTTTGTTTTGGAGGTTCTTTATATAATGGCGGTTTGTATAAATAGTGATGTCAGTTAACAGCGTCGGTTCCCGAATGCCGATGCAGAAGTAATGTGGGAGCGGCGTGTCAATCTCCACCTGCGGGCAAAGCCGGCTAGATCTGAGTATTGTTTTACGTGTATTTTGGTACTGGATATAATTAACTTCGCTAGAGGCAATTGGATACGTAGCGAACTTCCTCATGTAGTCAGGCAGCCAATCTCTTTCTAATCCAGCACAAAATTATAGTGACGGTTTTACTATTTCATCCTCTGTTGGGCTAGAATTCAGTAGTTGCGTTTGATTCGTGATGTTAACTTACGGACACCGGTAGTCCTTTTTCCGATCTATGATTTTAACGATCGAGGATAGTACCTATATATTCAACAGGCGATAAAATATTAACGAACGGTCGTAAGAGACCACAACATATTAGTTACCAAGTGAAGAGGGGCGACAATATGAGATTTTTTTTCTTTGTGATCAGTAGGTAGTTTTCATAAAAAATGGCGATATACAACATTCTCAAAATACTAAAACAATGCAAAAGTTATGTTAATCGGGTGTGTAATGATTTGCATAAATCATATGTACTAATTTTGATATTTAATTACACGAATCGCATATTTTCGATCAATGTAATTAAATGGTATACAGATTTATTTATAACATGCATAACAACAAAATGCATAATTACTGGAAACCTAATGATGAGTGACCGTAATCTGTAGTTGCATAATGTACAAATAGAATAATAGTCACCTCGTATATATATGAAAGTCTTAAATAGGTAGTATGAGATTTTTTTTCTTTACTTACAGTCATTATATTATAAACGTGATGTTTATTTCTAATTCATACACTTATTATGTGTTATATCCAATTATTCATTGGACCGTTATGCTACAAAAAATATACATTTTGTTTTTATGCAGGGCGTTTATTATTAATTTCGTAGTTAAATAAAATTATGCAAACTGTTTTTAGACTGATTGTGAAGTGACTGACTGTGGTGAAGCGCACCCATGTAAATCATCATTTAAATAGACACCAAAATATAAAAAATAAACCGCGTACGGTTAAATATACCTGCCCTGGGGAACGCTCTTGAATGTATCGGTGTCGTCCCGGAGCGAATCAAATGAACCGATAAGTAGGTGACTCAACGTTGCTTGTTATGTGCATATATTGGCCATAATGCGGTTAAATGTATTCCGGGAGCGACGGATGGGAGGATATTTCACATTTTACCGTGTTGTTTTTCAAACCATAACAAAGGCTTTGAATAGTTAATGTAGTAACCATGGTTTAAATGATAAGTAATATACAATAGTTGCATGAATACTCGACAGATGTCGTCAACAAGCCTTTGATGTATATAGTTTATATTTTACTTACTATCTTGTTGACGGACTAGTTTTTTTTTAAACTGTTATGGGCATTTGGAATAGTTGATTAATAATATTGCGTGATGTTACGAGTATGTATTTTATTTACATCAGTTTGTTTACGCATAATATTTTCGTAAACTTTATATTTTTATTAGTACAAACTATTATGCTGTTATGTTGCTACACTTGCTACTGCTATCCTATCAGTCATCCACATCTAAAATTGTTTTTTTTTATAACTAACAACTTTGATGGCAGCATTTTATGGAGTTATTCGTATTCTTATTTTTTCCATTACTCCCTTAAATTTTAATTATAGTGCTATAGCTCTTATTTTTTTTTGTTTCGGGTTAAGTCGGTTATACTAGCTTAAGAGCGTATGCGAACGAGAGAGAAGTAAACATTCAAAGGTCCTTTTAAGAGCTATCGCACTGTACTTTTGTGTATAATGCAATAAATAAATCTTAATAGTTGTTTATATTTTTGTGTTGAAATTTAGTCTTTTATAAAGCATTTCCTTCATATTTTTGGAGGCCAATATTAATAAATTTTCGTGAAAGCAGAGGAGGGAGAAAATACAATTTGGACCACTTGCAAAGACCTTTTATAGGTTAGCATTGTCGACATATTCTTTATCTTCAAAAAATACCTACGCCGGGTGAGAAATGGACGGCCATTATTGCGATATCATATAGCGGGGATAATATTTTCTATGGACAAGACAAATTATTGCTATTAGCGTCCGGCCACCATTCTCCGAACCTCCTGCGCCGTTGTCGTCCTAGCGCGCAATGCACGCGGGGGCAATAATTCACTATTTCCCACTTGGGGGGCACTCCCCCCACAGCTTAATATAGGCAATAACGCAACTTTTTCCGTCCCCCCTGTGTAATTTCGCAGTCCTGAATTATAAGCCCATTAATCATGATCGTAGTATCGCTGTGTCGATGTGCATTTCGGGCAAAGTTTACAGTTTATATTTCGACCCGCACGGGCTATTATTATATTTTATGTTCGAACTTTTTTCCCGTTTCCGCGTGGCAGTTTTTAATGTCAAATGTCTTTTTCGAGTGCTTTCTGTGCGATACGTTGACGGGAAGAATAGAAATAGGAACGTAAAATATTATCGCAGAGCCATTTTTGGCTTGTATTGTCGCTAAGTAAATGTATTAAAAGATCTGACGGAAATTTGGATTAGGTACCGTTTCGAGTAATGCTGCGTAGGTATATTTAAAGGTTATGCTACTATGATTAAGACTTTGATAATCATAGAGAATTACCATCGTGTACCTACGTCAATTATGATGAGTGGGCTCACCTGACGATTGATGCAACTCGCGAATGGTTTATTGTTTACAAGACGCTCTTGTCAATTATTACTACGAGTATCATTGACACCGATCTGCAGCCAAGGGTGCTGTGTTGCCTATTCAAATGATATCAATGCGATAGACATGTCGGTTTTCTATGCCTCAACGGTCCTTTGACGTCAAAAGATAAACAATATGAGATTGCTATATGGAAACGTGTGTTGTGGCGTCTTCACGCGATGTGTAGCTAATGATAGTCTTTGACGTTTGTAATAGAAATAATAATATGATTTATATATGCAATGTTTACTGTTGTTACCAGATGCGTATTATCTTTTGATCCACATACTCACATATAAATAAATGTATAAAATATGATGCCTAACACTAAGTGGATTCTTTTTAAAGGCATGATTATATGTATAACATGTTATGCCGACCCCTCTTGTGTCTACCATTGTGTTTGACATTTATTATCATGTCATCGTTCTCCTGCTCTAATCGATCTTACAATCCTCACAACAATCCTTTATTGTTGTCACTTCTCAATTGTAGCATAACCTGTTTAATTACCAGAGATCGGACAAATGGGCGTCATTACTCGCAATAATGTGGACATGACTCTATGTATTTTAATTAAACAAATTAAATTACATTAATTGATTACTTACTCTAAAAATAATTTTGATCCTTTGCAAGGCAGTAATAAATGTAATAATAAATAAATAAATAATACAAAAAACAGGTATTTTAATAATTATTCCGTGGTTATTTTATTCCTTTTCACGGCTAAAATAAACTTATGAGGTGAAAGTTCCTTTCGCAATCCACGGATATTAATGGAGCAAACTACCTATATAACATGTTAAATTAATATAATATCAATGGCCACTCCTGTATTATTAATTTATAACTACCCTGCAAAGGATCAAGATTAAAGTTCAGGTAAGAAATAAATAAATATAATTTAATTTGTTTACTTAAAAATTTTGTCATGTCCACATTATTGCGAGTAATGACACTCATTTGTCCGATCTCTGTTAATTACTTACAACAGGAAGGTAGACATTATGACTAGATCTTGAGGGTATCATGTCAAAGCGACATATATTTGACCTGATAATTAGTTCCCATTGGTTCGGACTGGTTCTTCATAACTATATCTTACTATGGTCACTAATAATTGTAATGTATATCTAGGTATACCATTACTTTATCCAAATGTCAAAGATTGATCTAGATACATATCTAAGGTACCTAGTTTCATATAATATACCAACATTAAGACACCAAGCGAACAAGCTAAGTAGCTATTATACAACCTAAACAGTCATGAATAAAAACTTGACACCGCCAAAAGTCTCATATAACATATCCAACATGTCCACACGTCTATCGTCGACATCTTAAAAGTGCGTTTTTTGTTTGTGAAAACTTTCCACTGCCATTTTTTTATTCTTGACTCTACACTAATACCGACCGCACACAAGCATTTCTCACCTTCTGATGAATAAGCTGGTGTGAAAGGGATGGACGCTTTATCTCCCGATAACAACTAGTGCTTAGCCCTCTACGTAGCAAGTTTCGTCACCGCGTGTCACAGATGCGATCCTTCATCCGACGCTCTCGCCGCTTACCATCATCAGATCCGCTTACACAACGTTAGTCATGTGACTCACATGCTCCTGTGACGTGAGCAGCAGGATTCATTTTCGTGTGATCTACCGAGCAAACTGTGGTTTGAATTGGGCATTATTTTCATAGAGAATTTCGTCAAGAATTTTAATGCGTTAGGTTTCAGTTTCTAGTATGGTTTTGTTGGATTTTCCATTGTGGTAGGTGCTTATACTGTTTAATAGTGTTTTCGACCTACGAAGGCGTGCCCAGTCACCCAAATAAACACTGTACGGTTGCCTCAATGTATGTCAAATTTAATAGTATGGCGGAATTTCGGTGTGTTGAAAACACTATGCAAGTGTCTTAATGTTGATCTCAATGTAATACCGCTCAAAGCTTTGGCTTTGAGCGGGATTGATTGTGAAAGAGGGGCTTCAATAGGATTCGCTTAGGATTTTTTGCAATACTATGTTAAAATATAAATACTATTTAGATCATGATTTTAAATATTTGGAGGTAACTTAGAGGTAATCCTTTGCAGGAACTCTTGCACTTATCTGCAAATACACATCAAGCCTTACCATACTCTCCACTCGCCAAGAATGCGGGATATATACTTCTATACTATCTAGATACATCTATTGGTTACTTGTTACTTACGATTTAAATCAATGTTTTACTAGTTAACTATAGTATCCCTAAATCATATAGGCTTATTTATTTGGTTTAAACCAAAGCAAGGCTAGGGTGGGTCACTAATATACAAAATAAAAGCAACCATTATACGAATATACCTACGTACATAGACCACCCAATATGTTTGCGTGCGTGTTATGAACACTCAGTCTCCTAAACACCGGACATTACGAATCTCATCCGTCAAAAGCCGACCGGATATGCTCGGCCGTCTCCGGACACGGTCGGCTTTCTTCGGATATGCTCGGCTTTTAGTGCAGACGTTTTGTTTGATAGCGTTTATTAGGACATTGGTATCGGGTCAAGTTTCGTTAACGCATTCGCTGCCCACAATTGCTATTTTATGCCGCGTCATGACGTAATGAAAGAGTATGAGCACTGATTTGAAAACGTCTGATTAAGTCATAAGGATTTACCAAATTATTTTTATAAAACGTTGATATTATATTTTCTATTCTATTCTATATCAAGTACACTCCATAATAATGCCTGATGGATGGTAAGTGGTTACCGCAGCCAATATAAATAAACTTGCTACAATAGAAGTATTATTTACGCGGTCCTGTGAGAAATATCATTAAGAATGTGGAAAAGGATTGATTAAGGAGAGATAGAGAGATTTCAATCAGGGCTCTTACTAACCAAACAAAATGTGACTGGGCCCATTCCATTTTTCACTCATCATATTTCATATCGTAAACATATAGTTGACGTTATGGTAGCTCTTATTTGCTTGACAGTAAGAGATGTAGAAAGTCAAAAACATCATTACAGTATAGAAGCTAGATCAACTAAAACAAGTTGGAATAGAGCGGGTGACTTAATGCTGATGATCTATATGAACGAGTAGCAGAACCTAACTACTGGCTACTGTTTAAATTATATTGAAACAAGACATGCACGCGGCTTGCGCGCACTCGTTCGATCTCAATGATAGTTTCTGCCAAGGTGGGCGGAACCGTGCGACAATGACGGATCGGACTGGGCGACACCAGCTTCTAAGGGAACATGGACATCTTTGCATGGAATTATTTGGGGAAACTAAGAAAACTTTTGGCCTCTTTCGCATTAAATCTGCTTTTAATAGACAGTAGCTATAGCAGGGCTCCTTATTCGATATTGTTTTTTTTTCTAACTTACCGAATTACTTCTCTTTTGCCTGGTAGGAAGAGACGACGATGCCAACGGGTTAAGTAGACAACGTAATAAAATGGTTTAAGACAAAATAGAATCGGGGCCCATTTTACGTATGTCTTCACAGATTTTGGATTGTCAACCGGTATGACCCACTTGCTATTGCAGTTTAAGTTTTCGACAACCTCAAGCTTCAACGATTAACGACTGCAATTACGTTAAGGGATTATATGATTATTGGGTTCATGCGTAATTTCGATTCGCATGTGTGTGTGGTCTATGCTGTATTGGCTTCAAGATATTCTTAGATGTTAGGATATTGAACAAATTGAGTCACTATAATCACAAAGGACCTATATGTTATCAACTCGCCATTATTAATTTGAAGTAAGAAAATAAATATATCAATAAAAGTATTACAATTTTTGTGGCCAATTAATGTTTTGTAAAAAAAAACGAAAATCTACATTATTTTATTGTGATAAATATTCTACGTAAAGCTTTTGCTTTTATGGACTTACAAGCTTCAATAAATAAATCATTTCCGTCGTGCTATTTTACCTTACCAATTTTCCATAGCCCGTAGGATTATAGATGTCATGCGCATTGAAACGAATGAAATTATAACGGTTTGTTTCAATTAAAATAAATATTTTACAGCCGTAGTATATTATTTGGCAGGCTTATACAGATTTACTAAAGATGCAGTTTTGTATCACGTATTTCCTGGAATATTCAGACCCGAAAGTTCTTTTTACTCTAGAATTATGTTGGGTTCACTTGTTAAGTCAGAAATAGAAGGGAATAGAAGACGAAGTAATGAGTAGAAGAAGAAGAAGAAATACATTTATTCACTAAACGTAGGTTAGAGCAGGCTAATTTCCGCAACTCGACGACTTACTCGTAGTTTGTGCGCCTTTTTTACATGAAATACATGAAAAAATAAAGTTTAAAGAAAACAATGAAGGCAGCGGGAGATGTGGCTCAGGAAAAAGCTGGGGTGTCAGACAGCAGTCCTACAGTGCTGATTTTAGCCAGTACCGACAGTGACTCACAAAACGATTAACAAACATACAAAATATGAAATGCTACCGTTCTAACCCTACGCATGCTAGTGCTCGGTATTAACCCTGGAACGTAGTAAATGAGTCTTTTGTACCACTACACAGTTAAATAATGTAGAAAAATTCAGATGAAGGAAGGGCATTCGAATTCCTAAGCAGTTCCCTACATTCTTGATGCGATGGCCGCCCGGGCATTCGATTCGCGAGCTTCTTTCGTTGACGCGTCTTGCATGTGCGGAATCCGTATTGATATCGACAAGCGTAGGCATAAAAGGAAGGTATTTTTATTAATAAGGAATACGTACGTGGTTGTCCACGGCGTATTGATTTTGCACAAACAGTACCTTGTGACTTGTATTGTTTATACGCTTCTTGGAATATAAGCTGGTTACGACGCAATAATTGCGCTAAAAAAATCGTGTAATAATGTCAATGGTAAAAATAATGAAGAAAAGTTATAAAATAAACTACAATCCTGATCGCAGTTTAAAGGATAAATTATATTCATAAAAAATATTAATTTAAAAGTAACAAACGGCCGTTAGACTAACTAGTCATTAGTAAAACGGGCGACGACAGGCCGAATCTACTGACTTTAACAGGTTCTCAGGTGGTCTTACTGATACGTCCATGAGGCACATAGGCCTCGTGCCCAGAGATAAAAATAATGCATATTTATTTATCACTATGACACAAAGTATCTTATAAGAATACTATTTTTTTATTACTATGGTGACGTGTCGAAAGCAGGCTGCATATTGCTTCGGGACAGGGAACCTGTTAAATAAGCAATTCAGATTCTGACTACTTAAGTTTCAATAGAGTTTGTAGGATTTAAATTTACGTTCTTTGTGTTACTCGTATGGTAACGGAGTACTTGAAAAATTTCGTAGATGAACCCGATAGCCAAAGCGATCCGCCTCGGCGAGTCGGGACAGTTTTGTGTGATTTATTATTAGTGGGCTATTAATACACTTTCACACTCCTCTTTAAACAACTATGCGGTTTTATTTATAAACAAAATGTTAGTATTGTATTGAGTAATGGCGTCATCCCATTCTTGAATTACAAAGTATATTTCAAGCGTAAAGTCAACACTTTAAAATGATAAATAAATAAGTCTCGAAAGTGGATGACGAAACGTTAAGAAAATTCTTTGTAAATAAAGGTGTTTTATCCGACTCGAACCAAGACTTCTCCTTTGTCAAAGCATGGTGCTTTCAAAATAGTGCGAAATATGAGAATAAATGTAGGAAGTTTTTCTTAAATAGTTATTTAAAACGGCTTGAACCATTCACCGTATAAACAAACACTATCATATTCACTGTTTGATGTAGGTATATAGGTATATGATAGAATTGGCTCCGGTGGAGCAGTTAATTCCATGTATAATCTCCTGCCCGTAGATTTTGTTCCATTCGATTGAGTCAGAACGGCAAATTTAATTCCGGGCTGAAATCCATGAGCTTAGTGTAAGCACTCGGAACAACTAATACTGAATTTATTACTGAGTCCCTAAGTACGTAGATACATTAACTAAGCATTTAAAACTTATAATAAACCAGAAACTGTGTAAATTTCCTTCAACATTTTAATATACATACGGTAACCAATTGGAAAGGTGGTTTTCCTTCCTTAATGTTGGAATGCCACCTTTCATTGGTTTAACTGATACGCTATCCTTAAAAGTTACTTAAAATTTAAAACTAATAATTTTTTACACGTTTGTGTCAAAATCGCAGTAGTAAAAATACAATTTACATCGCCTTTGCTTTTGCGCAAACGAACGTAACATGGGCAACGCGGGAACGCCATATTTGAACGGTCGTCCATGTAGTTGACAGTATTCAAACGAAGCTAATTAAATATTTTACGTTATATCAAACAGCGTTTCATTGCCCTTTCCAGGTCCAGACAGATATGCTTCCAGTCCAGTTTATTTTGTAAAATGCAAGCTCGGTTGAAATTTTGCCCCGGTATCATCCCGCCAACAAGCTATTTTATATTTTCGAAGCAATTTTTAATAAGGTTAAATAAATATGAATGTATCGATATTGATTTATATAAAAACTTTCAACGTTACCCTTCATGGGCAGTCGGGGAGTGGAGTGGAAGGCACCGTGACTTCGCACGCCCAGCCGCAATTCCCAAATTTCTTTCAGTCAGTGTTGTAGTGTTTTTGAGTGCTTGTATTCTTGGTTCAACGCCATAACTATTCGACATGAATTTGGTCCAGATACCCAGAGACGGCCATAGAGTACTTGGTCAGGGCCTCTATTCTATAATAAGTATATCGCGTTTTACGTGTTTTACAATCGTTAATGACTCGGTCGCCATTATTGTAAATGACGTTAGAGTTGTCAAAACGTTGACAATACGGAAACAGTCAAATACGATATCGTTATTACCGTGTGAAATTCCAGCCCGTAAACAACAATTAACGACTTCTTTGCGGGTGCAGTCGTGGGCAAAAGCCTCTACGATTATACATTCAGTAGTTTAGGTTCAGCGTTGCCCGTCAGTCAGCAGTCAGTACCTTACAGAACAGTTTTATAACTTCCTATAGATAAAAGGTTTCAGGTACAAACCAATTGTAAGCGGTTGGTTAGAGTTTTGCTATTCTACCACGCAACCGCTGAGAGTCATCAATGAGCTCTACGTGATCTAGCTGAACTAAACCTTCGACTTGAAGCAATTTATATCAGTTAATCTTGCCTCCTCGCCCTAAAATCGCTAAGCGTTAAGAGTCTAAGTGTAACATCAGTACTTCACAGGGCTCATCCACAAACTTCACTTATAACTAAAAAATCTTAACGTAAAAACAAACTTGTAAAAGGTTCGAAAATATTAAAAGTGCAACGGAGATTCTAACCTAATCGAAGACTGCGGTCAATCGCAATAATTAAGGTAATACATATATAGAAAAAATAAGCAATCACTAATTTTCTTTGACGGCAATTATATTAGTTACTCTACTCTCATAGCTTTTGATTTATGATTTTGTACTCAAAGCAAAGACTCAATCTATCTTTGTGGTAAGTTTGACACTAGAACTTTGGCCTTTTTGTGGCAACCTACTTAACCGTATACCACAGAACTATAAGTGCACCATTAGTATATTTAAATAACGGGCTGGAAGGTACGTGTCACCACTCGACACGGATGCCTATCGCGGGTTATTGATCCTCACCGTTTGTTTAAAATTCCCTGCGCGTGCGCCTCGTCCGGCGCGACCCGCGTGTGGGAGCTTTCGATTTGTCTTGAAAAATACATTGTCTTTGGTATTCTATGGTCGTTACTGTCTGCGACGGAGTCGAGGGTCGACAAAGTTTTTGTTGAAACAGCACGTTAGAGCAAAGATATTTAGATAAAAACAAAAGATTAGGGTTATTTGTGAATTGAACGAGTGTTCAAGGGTGAATATTAAATATGGGTAATAAGGGTAAGTGTTTTTTTAGAGTTGCTGTCGTTGCTGGTATTTCTGTAGCTCTGCCTACCTAGTAAATGACCGGTTAGGTAGATCTGTGTAGACCGTTCGACATTCCAAATTTGAAATAACTCGTAAGTTCCATTTTACTTTGGTACCCTACTTAGAACAAGTCCTTTACTTAAGTTTTTCGTTTTTTACCTTTACCGAAAAACGAGCCAGACTTCAGACTAGATTAGGTATATGTATTTTATTTCCAGTATAATTACATATCAATATATTTAGTGAATACCAGCTTTATTTCAATTAAATCCACGGCAGTAACTGGTTGGCGGGAACGTCTCCTCTAGGCTCCATCGTATAGGTGCTCGGTAAACCTATTTTGCATCCGACACTTGGTTAAATTGGCTCAATTAACAAGCATCCACGCCGACTCCGCGCGTCCGCAAACGACCGAATTAGTTACACCCACACCTAGTCCAGTGAAAAAAAAGTTGGCAGACGATGAAAAACAATAGCTGGCCATTCATGAAGTTTTACGTTTTCACAGTTGTAACGGAAAACGAGACGGGATTTACGGCTTTTTAGTATGTTATGTTCTTTCTATCTGAATTGAATCTCTAAAGCTATAGCCGTTTAGTTAATAGTAGCAACGAAACAAGTGTTTGAAGAATAGCACATTATACAAACGTAATTAACGTGTTGTTCATTCTGACGAGTATATTAATGTCATAGCATCCTAGAAAAGCATAGATTTTACGGTATCGTTTGAGTTACGATCCTCTCTGTACAGACGACCACAAAGGTGTATACATAATACACGTATATGTAATACACTTATTCACCTCATTTGACATATCTTTGTACTCTCCTACATACAAGAAGCTGCTTATGAAGCACAGTGCTTGCTGCTTTGAATATTGAGCTGGTTATATAATGAATCAGCCGTATTGAACGCGGTAACCACGCTTTCACAGGAAACGAGTATTTACTATTATCATTATTTTCTTTGGTTCGTAAGTGTTAAAAGGCCCAAATAACTGTGAAAAATGTGTAATGCCTTAATTTCCATTACTATTCCTTTCATAAAGGCCAAAAACCACGTGTCGCATTTTATTACTAAAAAAATGCATTTTGTTACCATGAATGGGTATGATATATGAAGTTATCCAAGCTCAATATATAACGGACTAGAGAAAAGCCTTAATTCAAAAATAACCCATGGTTGTCATAAGGTTAAAACTAACATCTAACCTCAATAGTTCCAAATCTGATTGAATTACCAGCACTCGGATAATGTTACCTCGATGCGACTAAAATGATCAGTTTCGGAGGCGAAATTACGGCTACGTTGCCATTGCTTATTCCCAAAAGCGGATCGAACAGCGACGGGCCTCACTTCAAAACCTCAACCAGCCAATTTACACTTAATTTCAGTGATTTCTAAGTCGTTTTAAAAAAAAATATTACATACTTAAAGGCTTAATGAAGTTAGTCATACAAACTATATGGGTAACTCTCATTACACAAAGGAATCAATTAAATGTCGTTTTAATTAAACCCCTTAACTATATACAATGTCTTTGAAAACGTCTCTTCTATCAAATCAAACATGGTACTTAATGAAATTAATTATCATCTGGCGAAGTGGGTACATTTTTTTTTATTTGCTATACTTAAATGATTTTTTAAACTACTAATCTCTAAGCAGCTTTGTATTTTTAAGTATAATTTCCGTTCAGAGTAAAGACAAAGAAAAGGATAGGTGCAACTGAGTGCGAAATTATGTGACTCGTGCATGACATACAATTACGGCATGCTCATATTTGGGGTCGGCGGAAGAATGACTCATGCGCACATTCAATTTGACTGTTCGTGACACTATTACATAACCTATATCCTTTTTTCTATACACAAGCAGGAAAAAAAAACTTACAGCTACTAGCATCCTCAAATTGAATGAATTATATCATTGTAAAAGCAATAAATGCTGTCATTATCTCCGTACCAAATAATTTCTGTGCGAAGTACATTAAATACAAAAATCGCGCAATACGAATGTCAAGTACATTGAGTATCAATCGTTGCTTACCCAAAGTTTGGCAGCCTCTTATTTGTGTCCATCACAAATTTTACAAATACTTAGTGCGAATATAGGTACTAGATTTTTATCAAAAATAAATACGTTAGAGACGTGAGGCTCTTCCGATACGTGAAACAACATCGTAGTGTGTTATTATAATTATTCTTCTTTCTTTAAGTTGTTTCTGTTTGGCCCATTGGTTGCCTGGTAGAGAACACCTAAAGGTATTAAGTTAGGCTTTTAAACAAGTAGGTAACTTTGTGTATTATGCAATAAATGTATGTAAATGTTCATTAAACTATAACAATGAGTTGCGATGTTTAAAGACTCTATGACAAGAATAACATGTGCACCTAAGTTTGTATGAAACCACCTAAGAGGGGTACTTTATCATGCAGTGGTGTTTCCTCGTAGAAAAGCTACTGTTAACTAGTTTTATTTTTCTGCTAACCTTCGCCTTTACAGAATCATTGCTGTTTGTAAGGTATGTTATCTTAGATTATCATGGCTGGCAAATAAATAAATCACAGGACAATGTCACACAAATTGACCTAGTCCCAAACTAAGCTCTAGGCTTGTACTATGGGTACTAGACAACGATAAACTTTTTAATATACATAAATATATATTTAAATACATAGAAAACATCCATGATTCAGGAACAAACATTCGTGCTCATCACTCAGGACCCCTAGCTTCGAAGGCAGGGTCACTACCAACTAGGCTAGCGTGTCGTTAAATACTTTGTGAACATTATGGTCAAATGGAAATATAACATAGGAATTCTAGAAACAAATCAGTTGCGACGTGTCCCGGGCTGTTACTTAGCAGGAAAGGGGGAAGAGGGGTCACGTGCGTGATGGCGGTGCACCGTGCATCACGATACTTGACGCGCCGCCAGCGGAAGTACTCTAGGGCTGACACTATAGTCGATTTTCTAGATGATTATCACAATATAAAAACCGGGCAAGAGCATGTCGGACCATGCTCAGTGTAGGGTTCCGAAGCCGTTAAGTACTTACGACAAACATAAAAATCAACAAGTAATAAGTATTTTTTTATTTAAAGTCAATTGGTGCCGTCTTAGATGATTTTAGTAACACTTCAATCGCCTGTATCTCAAGAACCAATGATGTCTACTTAGTCGTAATTTTCCTTTTAAATTCGTTTTATGCGCTTTCATTTAAATTTTTTTTCAGATTTTTAGTATTTGTAGTTTTGGCTATAGGTGGGGGGGGACACTTAAGTCTAACAAAAATTAGCACTTTAAAGTTTAATATTTCCTAAACGGATTCTTAAGTAATTTTTTTTGTAACAAACCCATAATATTTTTGAAAGAGCTATCCAATGATGCCCCACACTTTGGGGTCGACGAGAAGAAAAAACATCCCCAAGTGACGTGTAGGGGAGGTACACTAAAATAAAATATTTTTCAATTTTTTATTCTTCTATTACTTAGTTAGCGTGACTAATATGTATATTCATGCCAAATTACAGCTTTCTAGTACTAAGAGTCTCTGCGCTAGGCTGCGGACGGACGGACGGACGGACATGGCGAAACTATAAGGGTTCCTAGTTTGACTACGGAACCCTAAAAATTACTACATGAAGAAATGCGATTATGACGTTATAAACGCGATGTGAAAATTCGCTACTAATAAAAAATGATTTTGTCAAAATCATCTAACAAACCCTATCGTCATATCGTTTGTACTGTGATATGTAGGTACACTTGGTTGGTCAGTAATTGTCAACAATTTTAGTAATGTTGGTTAGTTATTTCATGACTAGAGAAATAATTTCTTGGAAAAGATAGGATGTTATTAACCAAAGATGAGTTGGCCTAATTAGTATGACAACGGTACGGAAAAAATCAATTCTTTTGTATATACATACATACTCGTACGTATCTAGGAAGCGAAAATCAATCGAAAGGAAAATACGTTTATGTGGCGTTCTACTGATATAGTCACGATTTGAATTTAATTTAGAGTAAAACTTACTAGTGCTCTTTTCAGGGCTGGAATTCTACAAGGTAATAACGATATCGTTGTTGAGCTGTTTCCGTATTGTCAAAGTTTTGATAACTCTTATGTCATTTACAATAATGGCGACTGTGACATAAACGATTCTTAAACGTGTCAAACACGATATCGTTTAACGCACCTGAATAGAGGCCCTGTACAATATTTAGTATTGTATTTTGTAACAGACCTTCATGTGCCAACCCTAATATCGAGTGAGAAGCGAGACCTTATTCCCGTGTGTTCTCTTTAATCGTCCGTAGATTTGAACACGCTGCTTGCGTTTTTGGCTTTGACACGAGAACTAACGTCGAAGGAAGCTGTTACGCAAAAATGTAGTAAAACAATAGTTAAAAAAAAAATTACAACACAGAATTATCTCACCGAGGTTTGACACTTTATTGCTAAATAGTTGTGGATTGGCAAATTATTGCGTAACAGCGTCCGAATGACCTACATAACCCCCCTTTTTTGTTTGATCTATGCCTGTTTTCACCAAACTTGCAGGGTTTTCCAAATACTTATGAACATGAGTTAACATTTTTTTGTTAAAAATAAGTTAGAACAGGCATGTCTTATGTTGCCCATGTATGATGTTCAATGATCGGAATAGGTAGTGCAATTTCGCGAGACTTCGGTGCGTAAGTTTAGTACCCCCGTTTAACCCCGGGATTACATTTGTAAAGTGTTAAAGTTTGTGTTTAATTCAGAAATGTTATTAAAATATGATTGTTACGATTATTTTGTTAGCATAGAATATCGCATTGACGAAATATGTAGACACTTGCAATGACAAAAAGTAAAAAAGTACTTACAATAACATTATTTTTTAGATTTTTCGTATTTTCCCATTTAACTTCAATTAAGGTCATGTCAAGAAAATATTCTGTGAAATAATACGAGTCCCGGAATCTGGGGACTCATCCATATTAAGTATAATGTTTAAGGTCATACACCCGAAATTGCACTACCTATTCCGATCACTGATATGTTAGTGAAAAGATTGATCCGTAAAGATACGAAAAAAACATTTGGCATAATAATACTTTTGTTGTACGGTAGCCAGCGACACCAGCTGAAAACATAGAAATAATTAGGCAGCGTTAGTGTCACGCTTTTGCGCATAAAAAATGTGTCATTTTCTTTATCCAGGGTGGAAAGGCACAACGGCCCAACTCGAAAATGGGAGATTATGTATCTACAATTCTTCTCTAGTTTCTTATTTTTCTCCGCGAAATCGCCAATTCCTATATCCATCGAGTAACAGCTTGTTAAAGTTTATGCAAACACTTATCGTTTCAACCCTAACAGGGGTGTCTTGTTTTACCGACAATTTTTTCATCGAATATATTCTCATATATCATTCTTCTGAATTTTACTTCATCGAAAACTATTTTCTGCAGAAGGTCTTTTGTTTTGTTGTTATGTTGTGTTTTTGTGTTACATACGTAGGTTAGAAACTTTGTGACCAACCCAAAATCTAAACACCTGTGCCTGATAAAATGAAAACTCTGCTAAGTGATACTGATTCTGTAAATGAGTGTAGACAAAACAAAGGTAAACCTAACAGATGATAAGGTCAATGGCCGAACCTTGACCTTACTAAATAACAATTTTTATACTTAGGGTAGAAATCCCACATATACCTACTTCAATTAACAGGTACTTACTGTATATGTTAAGTACTAGTTGTTTCCCGCGACTCCTCCGTCCGCGTAGAATTCGTTTATCGCTATTCCCTCAGGAACGGTCTAATTTTTTGCGATAAAAAGTAACTAATGTCCTATTCCAGACTATAACCTATCTCTGTGCCAAATTTCATCTCGATCCTTTAAGCCGTTCAGGCGTGATTAAGTTACAACATCTACCCACCCATCCATCAAAACTTTCCCATTTATAATACCTAGTGGTAAGATTATTTTGAAGGAGTATTCTTTGCCTAAATCAGGGGATGATTCTATCAACACAGCGCTGCGTCGATCTCAAAGCTGCGCTAAAATGTGTTTTGTACGCTCCGACGGGACTTTCTTAAACTTGCCGGATAAAACTTCACCTTTGAGATCGACGCAGCGCTGCTGTGTTGAGAGAATCACATCCAGGTAAACGCCGAGGAATTACATGCAGTGGTGATTTGTGCGAATAGCTCGCCGGCTCCCACAATGGTTATTGTCACCGCCATCCTTGACCTTCTTCGCCACTGTTGCTAAACGGTTATGCAATCGCAGAAAAAATGTTTACCTAACTTTGTTTTTTTTTTTTATTTGAGTTATCTTGAGTTCAATACCTTTAAAACCTATAAATAGGGTATGTTTTATCTGATAGATATAGAATGGCAAAAAAAACGGGATAAAATTAATTATTTTGTAGTTTTTATAGCGATACGGAGCGGATGGCAATTTACTAGGTCTTAGATTCGGGCATTGTACGTTATGCAAGATCATTCAGTTCTTGTAAAAATGTAAAGGAACTTAAAACTAAAAAAAAATACAATTATCAGAAAATACATCCATACATGTGAAAGTAGTTTTGTCTGTTTGCACAAAATATGAACATATTGCAATGAAATTTGGTATGGAGACAGCTTAAAACCCGAGATAGAACATAGGCTACTTTTTCTGCGAGAAGCGATATGTAAACGACTTTTACGCAGTGAACATTTTTCTATCTCATAGACTACTGTAAGATAGAAAACTGAAATCATTTCTTCATAATGTTCAATATATTTTGCAATGAAGTCGCGGATTGTGTTATTATGATTGCCGTAAAGCTTGTAACGTTAACAAAAGCCGTTAACTAAACAACAAACGCGCTTATTATTGATGCGCTGTTAAAACATTTCGTAATAACAGAATTCCATGAAGACAGATTACCTCTAGGACTATTCGCTGGCGTTTAGTACAAGTACACATGGCTGGCAGCTTGCGCTCGCCTACCGTTGCCATGTTAGTGTGTCAGGAATGTCGCACCTCGAATACACCGCTATTGTGTTTGTTACCGGTGAAACAGCAGACTCGTTGGTTCACGTTTGTTAAAGCAAAATTAGTTCTCAAGTATGGAAAACGCATGTACAGTTGAATACAATTCATTAAACCGCTAAAAATGGAGCATAACAAGAACAATCTTATCAGTTTGTTTGAATAATTAAATTTTATATAATTACATACAGACTCGTACATACAAAACATCACGCCTTCATTCCATGAGTGGGGTAGGCAGAGCTACAGAAATACCAACAATTCTAAAAAGACTTTTTATAATTTCAGCCCGTGTGGTTGCCGGGTTAGAATAGTGCCACTCAATGTCTTCCAGTAGATGTCGTAAGAGGCGACTCAGGGAATAAGGGCTTGTAGTATTGTTAGGCGATGGGCTTGCAACCTGTCACTAATACACTAGTAAACTTCTTGGCCTGATTGTGCAAAATGGGGTTACATAATTATCAACAAGTCTTTTTAGAATTGTTGGTATTTCTGTAGCTCTCTCTGCCTACCCCACTCTGGGAATGAAGGCGTGATGTTATGTATGTTATGTTATGTGTATAATTTCTGCAACCACATTTTGCACAATCAGGCCAAGAAGTTTACTAGTGTATTAGTGACAAGTTGCAAGCCCATCAGTACTACATTACGTTATAAAGTTTACCTACCTTGGGCTTTCAACAAGAAGCATGTAACGCTAACATAAGCGATTTTCGAAAACTTCTCAACGCATTGACCGCCCGGCACCTTTTGTCAATGCTATACATTTTCGATAACGACTAAGTTTGTAGTTCACATGTTGTCACTGATTGGTTATCTCGTACCTCCCTGCAATTTGGAAACTTGAATAAAGTCAGATCATGGCGTATGTTTACGTGTTCAGGTACCTCTATTATCATATTTATCATTGGTAAGGTCGTTCATTTATTTCGCTGATGTATTTTTAACAATAAAATTGTAGCTAGTTTCTGAGTCTCCGTGTTTACACATATTAGTAGCATTTGTACATTATACACGTAGGTATATTTGTGTACACGCGGTCGTGCATAGTCTTAACCGCGCCAACATACTTAGGTATATGCATGTAGTGTTATTGGTTACCTGCAGCGGTTAACGATATCGCAGACCGGAATGTGGGTCAATGGGTCATTCAGGTTCAAATACAAATGCTATCTTCCAGGGCTATTATTATTATTTAAGAGTCTCTTTGGCAGTACTTTCACACCACGCACGTTATTCTAAAGTTATTGTTTTTTTTATAAAGTTTTTCAGTCTTCATTGACATTTTTCAAAAATATTTTTTCTTTGCGATATTATTAAGTTTAGCGTTTGCAACCCATACTAATAGTTACGAGTAGCTAGCGCAACGTAACGGGAACCTCGTGTTATTTAACTTAATTAAAAACATAAAGTTGATTTGATCAGTAGTTAACTGAACTAATGGTTAAAAATTGAAAAAAAATCGGACATTTTACACATTTCCTTGAGATTTAACAATTAGTTAACACACGCACACTGTTAAACATCTTAGCCTATTTGTGCAAAATGTGGTTACAGAATTATCAACAAGTTTAGAGTTGTTGGTATTCTGTAGAAGCTCTGCCTACCCCAGTCTGGGAATGAAGGCGTGACGTTATGTATCTATGTATGAAGGTATGTGGATAGTTTAACTACTGATGAACAGGCCCTATGTATTGGTAATATTGTTTTCGGCCGTGTTGTGTATTTATTTTCGTCCTCTTGCTTTACCACGAAAGGCGAAGGAAAAACAAAGCAATTAAATACAGAAATCGTTTATGAATCCTTTATGAGATATATAACTAAGGCCCAAAAATAACGAATCTGAAGCTGATATTCTACTGTTTTTTATTTGTGTAAATTATACAGGGTACTTACAATTGATTTGCCTAAAATATAATATATACGTAAACGAAAACATGACTATAGTTATTTTTTATTAGTATAAGCAAATTATATTTAGTTCTAACGTCTACACACACATAATTAGGACTCGACGCCTTAAAAGTACAATTATCAAAAAACCTTGACATCAACACTCAAGAGATGTTTACCAAGTTATTATTTAATTAAAAAAGATGGGAAATAAATTGTAACTCTGAAATCGTCAGAACTTTTCATCTTGCCATTTTCGTTGATTTGTCTCAATTAAGTTAGAATTCTCTCCGTAATGGTACTTACTGGAATTGGATTCTTAGAGATTCGTCATTAGAATAATGATTTTTAATCTTTGGGGGAACTAAGCGGGAAAGTAGGGCGCTTTCTGTATGACGTATATTAATAGGGTCTATGTAATAAATTGATTAAAATATAATGCAGAGTTTGTATGAAACCGACACTTATTGACTGAACTTTTTGTCCCTATTTATGCCAAAATTACTGTCATTATTTATCCTATTATTTATTTCATCCTGTGCTTGATAGACGCCAGCGTTATGTTTTCATAACAGTTTAGAGGTAGTTATAGTTTTAGTTGTTACAAATATGTATTTTTAGTCGACGCATTGAACCAATATCGTTATTAGTTTTGTCTCGTTCTTATTTACCCAAAAATATGAAACACAACGTCCTTGTCCCCTTTGTAACGTAATATATACATAGGATAGGATATACATACACATGCAAATTTTGTATAACCTATCGGGTTTATGCGTGTAGGTATGAAATAAGCCAGTGTGTGTGTGTCACATCGAGGCGATAACAATGCAGCTGTTATGCCGACTTCGCACCTCCCCAGTTAAACGATACTGGATACGCGCAGGGCTGCCTGTGATAAGGTATGGCAAATTATACACGTTGCCTAAACATAGAAAGTGAAACAAAAGGACATCCTGTAAAATACGAATGTTACGTGTTTTAAAGTGTGAATGTACGAAAGCGCGCTCCACTACTTGATTTTAAACATTTACGATAAGTCCCAGCTAATTGGAATAATCGTCTTCGAAAAAAATAAAAAAAATAAAAATGTTAATGTGTTTCTGTTATTGTTATTAATGTCATGTATTACTCGTACTTTTAATTGACGTGCATATCAAATTTTATTATTGTAATTTAGTTTTATTTAATTGTGTTAATATGTTTGTTGTTAGTGTACCTTAATAAATAAATAAATAAAAACCTCTATACTTACGAACTCCAAATTTTGTCGTTATCATTAGCGTCCTTGTTTTAAACGATAAAATAAACCGGCCAAACACTACTCGTGTAGCGATGCAGAACTAGGTTCTTCAGATCCCTGATGTCAAAATTCCACATAGCTCTAAAATAACTAAGAAACGTCGGTAATGAGTCTACTAGCGTTATGTGACTATAATTGACAAAGAACCATAACTCCTCGAAAGAAATGCCAGAGAAAATTCAGTAGTGTAAAATATTTACATAATATTGCAGTATTTTTCTTTATGAAGTATCAACCCTATTCGTCAACGACACACGTAGACAGGGCATGCGTGCGATGCCTCGGCTGTTCTCGATCGCAGTGCTAACTGCGACAATTACCTGCCTAGCGATATTGAGTGACATGGCGCTCCATGATGCCATATGCCGATAGCGACAAATGTTGTTATTGTTGGTGGAGTACAAAATATGGCTATGATGATTAAACAGTTGTCTCAGTGAAATTACAGGTACAGCTACTTACATTTTTCCTTGTTTACTTTATTATCTTTTTTGAACCTGTGTATGCTTAACTGTGTCTCTTATCACCGATGGATAACACTTCATAAAGTACTTAACTTAAATAACCTGTATCCACATTAAGAAGTCATCCATGAAGCTCAAGGTATTCACCCATACGAACACCTCAATTCACCAGTATTAGGGCACAAAGGGAACATAATTCAATAGGCAAATTTGATACAGAGCATAAGGGTATCAGTCTGACGCGCAAGAAAGGGCCTCGATGAAATATTCAGAAGGCCGAAGGTCTGAGGGTACATTTGGCCTGTTAATTTATTATATAACGCCTTCTGTGTGGCGTGGAAGAATTTGTGAGGGCAGACTCTAAGATTTAGGGTTAATTAAGATACATAAGTGATCAACTGGGGCCGGTACCTTAGTACCTATAAAACTGACCGCTAGTAGCCCGATTACCGGTAGTGTTGAAGCCTACCGCCAAACAGCAGTGTTCGCATTGTTGTGTTTCGATGCGGGGGGTAAGACAACTTGTGAAATGACTAGAATATAGGTATCCCATCTTGGTCCTCAGGTTTGACAACGAATTATTTTGCAGTCATGAAAATCTTGAAATCTTAATCTTAAAACACCTTGAGATTGCAAATGTTTATGGGTTTGAAGCCCATAGTAAAAGGGTCGGCATCACCTATGCGTATGACATGTTTGCGCGAGTTAGTCAGACAATGATGTAGGCTAAGTTTTTATTCCAAGTAATGAACGTCCTAGTGCTTGGCGAAGGACTTCACTGCTCTCACGGTATAACATCGTGTTAAAATATCGTGAGCGCGTCATTTAATTATTTAACAAGTTTAGTTATAAGTGCAAAATGTGGTTACAGAGTTATCAACGGGTCTTTTTGGAGTTGTTGGTATTTCTGTAGCTCTGCCTGCCCCACTCTGGGAATGGAGGCGTGATGTTATGTATGTATGTATATAATTATTGGAGTGAGTAAAAACCTACCGCGCTCTTTAATTTTACATCTCAATTTGGAGATTTCTTATCTACCTTGAATGAGACACCAATCTATTAAGATCTGAGGAAACTGTGTAGATATTTAGTTAAATTTTCATATCACACGCATTCAAACCAAGTGATTTTAAATTGCATTTTTAGATAATGCAAATAAATATTTAAAGTCAGATTTGAGTCTGCCGCTTGTTTGCTTACAGTTAGTCTGACAATTGTATTTACTAACCAAGCTTTTAAAACTCTTGGTCGCAAGTCGTGACTTATTATTTCAGTTTTTTAATTACGGTGACGTTGTGAAAGAAACTGTTTTAAAGACGCTATTTCAAGTTTTCTGTTAACGATTTTGCTGCCACTGCATTGCCTAAGTCTTTACTCAGATGCTGCATGTTTATTTTTTTAAAGTTTGCGCTTCGTAACAATAAATTAAGAATATCTAACTGAATTCTAATTAGTATTAAAGGTGGTTTTCTTTACATATATCGACTAGACCAGCTACTCTCAAACTGTGCAATGCCTCGCTAAGACCAGCGGCTCCGTACATTACAAGAACCTTGCTTTGCAAAGTCTTTAAGGGGCAACGCCATAAAAGCAACGGAATCTCGTGTAGGGTAACTATTTATTACTCGTACTCGTACCATACCAGGTTTTGCTTCGTAGGTGTTTTAAAAGGTTTCCGCCGCCAGAAGAAATTTGAGAGCCGCTGGACTAAATGAATCGTAGCTGAACGCACTTTTTCAATACCTTGAGCTTTTTCCACAATTTTATACTTCTCTGTGAGGCTCTCAGTCTCCCCTCAATAGTAACCGATCATTTTATCGACTTCCACTTCATTGATTGTATCGCTATTTTCTGCTGAAACTATTATGTTTTCAGTATATCTTAAACACTAATTACGTGGGTTAGGTTAGGTTAACTCGTGACTACAAAAAAAAACGAGATAAACGAGATATTATAAGAAATTAAATTTCTGGGGAATGATAAGTTAATAGGTACACAATTAACAGAAAGTACTTTTTCACACGCAATTTCAACGAGATCCACTAAAAGATTTCATATTAAAAACTTTTATTTTCCTTTTTACCTTCAATTCGACTGAAGATTTTCCTTTTAATGGCGATGCGATTAAAACACGTACGAATCCCAAGAGCTAATAACTCAACGTGTGTTCGTATCCCGTCGCTTTTCCTCGGCCCGAAGCGCCATCGCTCGGGACGGATCGCACCCCTGGGCGCTGCACTATACTGGTGCACCTTTCAGCGCATATTACGGTGTTAATCCCATGTCCAATGGAGCTCTGTGTTTTAAGCTATTTGAGGGTCCTTTGACGACTAGACAGTAGACATTCAATAGATAGTAGTCTTGATATGAAAAGTACATGATAATTTATTTCCTACCGAGATTGAATTTAACCTTAAAAGCTTTTGACGCTGATCATTTGGATTTTAAGTATATTGATTGTTAGTTTATATCATTTTTTTACACTGTTTTACTTAATAGGACGCTGCCAAACCGGCTGCTATAGTCATTTGCGAAGTTTTGTAAAATATAACATTTTTTAAAACAGTACTTACTTCTATTTTTTGTATAATTATTACCCTACCCACATTGGAATAGAACTGAACTTGAAGTGAAACGCAACTTTACCTCAATTTATTTATTAATGCATAAATAATTAAAAAACAAGCGCGATGGCGTCGCGCCGTGAATACCAACGCTGTTAATTAAGACATAGCTCATTGTTCCGCTGCAGTCGTTTAATTTGTCACAATACACGGAAATAATTAAGTTTTTGCGCGTTGGAGTTATTTCAGACGAGTCAATTTTAGTTCATTCTCCGCGTAAGTACTTACGAGTCATGTGTATGAATCCTTTGTCGGATCTGTCATTGATTAGGACTTAGAATGGTAGAATGGTGGCCAACGACCGCGCCACTCTTAGGCGGTGATTTCCACATAACCACCGTGGGTCCCCTAGGCCCATGTGTTAAATCATTTACCTAGGGTAAAATAGGCCTAAACCGATGCCCTTCGGAGCATAATGTACACTACACGCAAAACGTATACACTGGTAAAATGAACAATAAACAAAATGTACACAACGCATATTGCAAAACACACAAAATGTACAAAAGCAAAAAGTCAATTGATAAAATTTACAAAACGCAAAATGTACACTACACGCAAAATGAATATGAATGAGTATGCAAATAGTTCAACACGCAAAATCCGATTTTGCGATCTTGCGTATCGTACATTTTGCGTGAAATGTACATTTTGCGTGAAGTGTACATTTTGCGTATTGTACATTATGCTCCAAAGGGAACCGATGCACCGACTTCAATGCGCTTCAGCTTGTTCTTTTTTTTGTGATTTTTAGCTAAGTTTCATAAACACCGGTTGACCTAATAAAGAATTGTCAACTCTTGAACTCTATTCTACTAGATGAAACTTTTGTTATGTGGTCATATTTTCAATGTTACGATAACTCTTATTTAGGTGACAGTAATGGCGGCCTTAAACACGATACGATAAATTGTCAAAAGAAATACGGATTTGGGATTTACTTGTTTAAGATTGTCTCTATTGTGTACAATTTCGTACACAGTAAAAAAATAACACTTGTCATGCAATTGCATCGCCACTCTATAAATAACCAATTGTGCGGATACTCGAGTGTAAAATTTATATTTTTGCATTCCAACTTTATCAGCTCAAGTGTCGTGTGGCAAGTTTCAAGTTGCATCTCGTATTTTTTATTAAAATTCTGACCGAGCAGAATCCGTTTTACGTTCGGTGATAAAAGTACGAGTATGATCGAGATACACTTAAATGCAAGCTTCCACACACGAATAGCTCTAGAGTCCGATGCGATACGGAGATCTCGTTGGTAAGTAAATAGGAGCTATTTGCGTATACTACTAAATTTGGCTTCTTTAAAACTTGCAATACAGTAAGAATAGTTTATGGTGCTACTCGTGAGTGCTGATAATAATAAACAAATATGAGACTCAAAAGTAGCAGTACATTTTAGGACCTTGTCGCAGCTATTGATGTACAGTCAAGAGCAAAAGTAGATTATCATTTTAGTACCTTGTCACTTTCACTACTTGGCCACGTCACAACTGTCGCAGTATTGTTACGTTAGTACGATGAAGTACTAAAAAGATCATTTACTTTTTCTGTTGATTGTACTAAATGTAAACCAATCTCACTTTAATATTACTGCGACAAGGTGGAGCTATTTATGATTTTGACCGTACTAAACAACGATAGATATTCCTATATAGATAAATAAATACTTAAATACTTAAAAAATATCCAATACTCGGGAAAAAATACTATCACTCATCACACAAATATTTTTGGTCACTACTAACTAGGCTAAATGTGTCGTTAAACATACCTACATACATATTAGGTACTGTATTTCTACATTTGGACGGCAGCATATTCGGTTTTATATTAACCAAAATGGCTATCACGAACAACAAAACTGTTTCACTTTCGTTTCAGTTACGAAGTTAAAATATAGGCTAGAGCAGATTAATATTTTGCTGTTATCGTGTTTAATTTGTTCGCATATCTCTTTAACTTTTGTGTTAATTAAAGTTTAAATTATTCAACAGCGGCTCCGCACTACCTCTGGAAAGTCCAGTCTATAATGGCTGATAAATACATTATTTAATAACGGTTGAATAGTGAAAGTCCACGCTTTTTAACACGTTTAACTAAAACATTTTTAGTTATGGTCGTCTTAAAATATTTTCTAAGTAAGTGAATTGTGCAACCAAATATACATAGTTTGCAAACATGATGTCCGCTCTGAGTCTGTTAACTTGTTAAAATATATTTGCCGCTCTGCCAAGGCTCTTCCCCAAACCTCACTCTAAAACCACTCATAACACTGCAATTTTTACAACATAGAAAGAATCTCATTTAATTGTGCGTAGTAAACCTACAATACTATCAGCTAGAGCCATCTAGCAAACGAATTTTCTTCACACAGACAGTAAAAAAAAACAAAAGTAACAAAAGCGCAAAAGCAAATACATTTACTTACAACTAATGGTCTCCTAGAAGCCAGATCGTCATACTGTAATGTGTGATGTGCATGTGAATGCATACAGAGTTGGGCTCTTTTAGTTCTGCATATGCAATGTAAACAATGTGGACTGAAAGGATGCATACTAATTGGATGAAGACCGTGGGTTGGTACGTCAACAGGCGCTGAGCTCGCGGTTTCTGATACGGTAATATGATTACGTCGACCGGCAGGGGCAGTTAGCTCTCTGTCACCATGCTGCATCTATTCCTTGCTGCGTAAATTCTCTGTTTGATTGACAAACGTCTCGTCTAGGGTCTGTTTATTTGAATAAAAGTACTTTTGACACTACAATGGAATGAAAATAAATAATTTATTTATTAAGAATCGTAATTCTAAAAGAAGCATTTAATTTGAAGAGCTGAAGATCTTTTTACATTGTTATATCTTCACTTTCATAGGAAAATTCTCTTTATTCAAGTTGCTCTCGCCTGTGTCTCTTCGTCAACAAGTTCGCCAGCGAACTCTTTAAAATGACCACGAGGGAAGTATAGAGGAGGTTTTCTTCTTAACATTGAATATCGTGTTTCTAGTTGTTTATTGCCCACACAGATTGAGAATTTTTTCGTTGCTCCGTTCCCACATATTATTTGTTGGCTAAATCGTACGGTTTACTTTAGCTCGTCCGTAGTCTTATAATTGCAAACAGTAAGTTTTGCAAATAACAATCTCGTTTTTTTAATTATTGCGAAATATGTTTACTTGATTTATTTCTTTGTGTGGTAGCAATAAATATGAATGGATATTGATACCCAGGCATTTCTTATTTGTAAGTTTATCTGTTGTTGGTCTGTATGGTCAGATATAACAACTAGTCGTCCTTAGATTAACTATCATGTTGTAATTGACTAAAAAACATCGACTTTCAAATATCGGCCTTAGCCTGAAATGGCATTGACGGTTTAAAGAAAATAACCTTGCGAATATCTAGGCATCATCCCAACCTTCGACTTAAAGTGGGTAACATTTTGTTCATTCGAATTTCAAACTAACATAACGTTAAATTCAAATATAAGCGTAAACATTTACTTAACTGGATAGCTAACCGCGCGTCGTCTCACGGAACGGGAGCGACATAAAGACAAGTGAAATGGAAAGCTATGATGTGACTGTTTAATTTTCTCACACGCTTTGCTCGAATGAATCTAAGTTTAAGTAAGAGGGAAATTATTTTCTTTCACAACAAGAAATGTTACATAATGCGCATTTAACGTTTATGAAGAAAATAAAATCATTATATATTTGTTATTGCACTGTTTACCATGTTACTAATAAATTCAATTGCCTATATAGGCAACTATATCTTAAATGCCTTTAAAAAAACATTATGCTCATTACATCGGTAACGTCTGTATTTCAATCGCCCTAAAAGCGTGACATATTTTTGACCCCAATGTTTGATGATAATTTAAAATACTATTGCCGTTGACCGTACCCTCACTACCTATGCCTAGACTTGTCGGACCATGCTCAAAGAAGGGTTCCGAAGCCGTTACTACAAACACAAAAGCTATCTCAAGAAACAACATAAAAACTAATTTTCTAAAGTTATTTGAGTTATTGATGACTTTTTATGTGTAAGCTACAGGCGTATCTCTGGATCCAATGAAAATTCTACGTAGTGTTGATAGTATTCCTTTTGAGTTCGTTATAATATTATGTGATTTATGTGCTTACATTTAAGACATATTTTTTATTAGTTCTACCTACTTTTGGCTGTTGGAGGGTGGACACGTAACCCTAGTGAAAATTACTCTTTTCGACATAAACGGTCCCCCAAATCTAAAAATTGTAAGTTATATGTAGTTACATGATGACTTTTAAAGGGATTCAATGATACCTCGTTCGATATTATAATGTTTAAAAACAATTTTTACATTATCTTATTACTATACCTCGTGTTTATAGCACACGGTATGGCCCCACATCACTGACGTTATCGCAATTTCGGCCAATGAGCGCCTGTTTTGCTTATTTCCATCAAATTTCATTATCGCCCCGTTGATGTCCTGACAGCTGAATGACTTCGAGCGTCGACACGGCTAACCGGGAAGGTGAATAATCAAGGATAACACTGTTTCATTAAATAGTGCCCTGGAACAATAATAATGCAATGCAATAGTGCGGATGCGTTACGTCAATTTTAGATATTAACGAAGTTTCGAATTGAAAAGTTATGTTAGATCTACGTAGGTCTTTGTACGGCTTTTTGAAGCACATTAGTTACACATTATATATTTTCATTTTATGGTTACGATAGCTCTATGCGATGTTTTTATTTATCAGTAACTAGCTTTTGCCAGTGACTTCGTCCGCGTAGGAATCATTTATCGATTTTCCCTTGGGAATATGTCTCCGGGCTAAACTATTTCTGAATCAAATTTTACGTCAATCTGTAGTTTATAGTACGACGGAGAGTCTTTATATACGGTTTTATAATTGTGTGTAAGCATAATAAAAAATACTATTTAAAAATAATTCCTTTGAATTCCTGTTCCGAACGTAACAGAAACAACACAATTCATGAAACTCGATACCGTTCCGTGACATTATCTAATCCCATTAAGTATGTCAGAAATGAAAAACACATATGTCAGCATATGTTATTTAACCCGTGTCTACATTATGACGGGGATTGCACAAATATTATCATGTTACACGAAATGTAACGTTTTCTTAATTCCCCGGGGTGTATCCTCCTTATACCCCATTCATTTCCCCCCTTTTAGGCATCTGACTGTGTTATTTTCTTATTGTGTTTTGTATCTTTTCGCGTCAAAGGACAACAATGAGATGAAATGTAGCGTCTTTTTGTTCAGGTAACGATTTCAGCCAGTCGATTTGTGCGATCCAGATAAAATATATAAAATTATGGCGTGAAATAATGAATCTCATGATGCTCGTTCATGTGCGTAAAATTTGAAAATAAGCCATATTTAACTAGCACGTAAACAACCTGGCTTGACGAACGCTCAAGCTCTAGCTTTAAAAACATACTTATAAATGCACAAATAAATACGCTTAATTACCATGAGTCAGACTCTTTTTACTGCCAAAGTTAACCTGACCATTGGCTACGCCAAGGGTGCTAATCAAAATTATGAAACAGCTGTAAACCCGTAACGTTTTGGAATTCCTTTGCCAGTCTGGTCTCGGAAATTCTCGCGTAATGTTAGTTTAGCAACACAATGAAATTGCCGAAAACACTTTAAAAAAAGTACAACTTTATTTGAGTAAGTTGGATAACCATTAAATAAGTTTCTTGTGCCTGGAATCAGTTATACTTTTGCGTCAAATCATGTATTTTTTTCCAATCTTTCTATCCGTTTTCCACTGTCGGTGCCGTCGAGCCCCCCGCCCCGCGCCCTTGCGCTCGTTGTTCGCAATTCAAATTTATTCAATTTTACCGACCGATTCGAGTGGAAATGAAACGTCTCGTGGAACACTTCCCACCCTATTAGCATTCGCCTGTTAGTGTGCGGCCACACTCACCAACCACACGACCGTGAGATCAAAGAAACCCTTCTCATTTTTTCGTTTTCATATAGGTTATAATATTTGTACATATCATTGACAAACAAATTTGTATCTGAAATGCCATTTTTCACTTGTTATTATACTTTTTTTTACAATAAGTGATTATGAATGGGTATTCCATAACAGAAAACAAGTCTCTGAAAATCACCTTGATGGTAGTTGGATAATAAGATACAAGTAACAGCGGTGCCATTTTCAAAGCATTTTTTAAATAGTGTTTTCCATCCACGAAGTCCTGCCTAACCTTTATCTTCCATACATTGACGCAACTGTACAACGTCAATTTGAATAGCGGGGCGCGCCGTCTTGGATTGAAAACACCGGTTATAAGGGTATGTCTACCATGTAAACGTTTGAATCTATCCACCATAGTACCCCAGAGACATTTTAAAGGCAATTAATTAGTTCCTTTTTCAAACTTTTATATGGAAAATTATCAGTAAAGATCAACTTAATCGTCATTAACTGACTCTGAGTGCGGCCGTATGTGAAAGAAGTAGACTAATGACAATAACCTCAGGTCACCTTTATTAAATTCTCCCAAGACACTAATAAAACCTAAAACTTTATTAAAATGTCCTCGTGTGTATAAAGCCGCATAGTTCGAAAATTAAACGCCCGCCCATAGAAGCGATGAACGTACAATGGAACGTTACGGAAAATTGATAATGTCTAGTTTTAATTTTACTGTCTGCGTGCTTCCCAGAAATTAATTCAAATAAATTATCGCGAATCAAAATGTTGTCGGTCGTTTTCTTATTGTGTTGTGTGTAAGAATTTAAATGGCAGTGTAATTTACCACTGTATTGCATGGCAGTACCTAAGGGCCGCGTCAGAAATGACAGTTTTCTATGACTTGGCGTTTAGTTTGACGTGTCGTGAAACGGGCATCTCAAGCGGGGTACCCGCAAACCTGGCGAAAAATTGCCCTTCTTGCCTATACACATCACAAAGAGGCAATTAAGGGTCAAATTCCGAGGTTGCCCCTGCATAACTTGTGTGAGTGAAGGCTGGAGCAGGAGCCAAGATCATTTTATTATTACCACCCATAGCGTAACTAGGTATACAGTACTGTCTGTTATTCAATAAAATGCCTATTACTGACATTGCAAACATCTTGTTTTATGTTTTTCTACTGATAAACTAACAATAGATTCATACGGAAGCTAACTTTAAAAGAAATAAGTAAAAAAAACTTTAACCCAGATGTATTATGTCTATCAGAGACTTTCCTTAAAAAGGGACATGAAATTTACGTGCAGCTCTTTAATTATGACGTAGTAGGTAGTTTTTGTAGAGATGAACAAAGAGGTGGAACCTGTATTTTAGCCAAAAAAGGTCTAAAGTGCAATGAACTAACATTTATTAAAGATGGGGCCATAGAAAAAGTATTTGAGATCTGTGGTATAGAACTTCCATCACAAAATCTTATTATTATTTGCCTCTACAGAACGCCGTCATCAAATCCTGGTCAGTTTTTAAAGCAATTAGATGTTCTACTCTACGATTTACACAACAAATACAAGTGGAAAACCAATATAGTCATCACCGGTGACTTTAATATTAACACCTTACAAAGAAGTCCCCATGTAACTGAATTAAATAACCTTTCAAAGAACTATAACATAACCCTTCACATCAATGTACCGACTCGTAAGTCTTCTTGTATTGACCACATACTTAGCAATATCCCAGACGCCAAAGCGACCGTTCTACCGCTTTACCTGTCAGACCATGACACAGCGCAATTGTTGAGTTTTCCTATAAAAAAAACTATACCTATACCCACCGTATTTTTCACCTATAAGAGAGACTACAGCCCAGAAAACATTGGAAAATTCAATAGTTGTCTGCAGAATTTGTCGTGGTCGAACGTTTATAGTGAGACTGACCTAAATTCAGCATTTAATATTTTTCATGAGCTGTTATGTCTTTTCTATTATCTCTGTTTCCCGAATTTACGAATAAAAGTAAACAGAATTAATAAGTTTAAACAAAATTGGATAACCAAGGGCTTAAAATTAAGTTGCAAGGTGAAACGTAATATAAGATATAAGTACTATAAAAATAAAAACCCTCGTGACAGAACTATGTACTGTAAATATTCAAACATACTGAAAAAATGTGTTTATAATGCTAAGAAGAATGCAAACATAAAATTTATTAATAGAAGTAATAATAAGTGTACAGCATCGTGGTTAGTAATCAAAAATCAAATGTCTAACCCAAAACCTATAGAGGCGATTGAACATATTAAGCATAATAACATCACTATATCTGACCCGATTAAGATGGCTACAGTTTTTAATGACCATTACATAGAATCTACGGAAAAATCATCTAACACCCTGTCCAAAAAGTATACTAGTAATACCTCAAGATGTAATTCAATGTTTCTGAAACCTATGTCAGAAAATGAAGTCAGAGCTGAAGTCTTGTCACTGAATAGAACAAACTCGGCAGGGTACGATGGAATTAATACAAACATTACAAAATTATGTCTAAACGCGACACTCTCCGTTTTAACGCATCTAGTGAATCTTTCTTTTTTGTCCGGGTCTTTTCCGGAGGCGTTGAAATTATCAATAGTGCGGCCAATTTTTAAAAAGGGGAATAAAGACGATATGAATAATTACCGTCCAATAACGTTAATACCTATTCTAGCTAAAATTTTCGAAAAGTGTATGCTTAATAGACTGCTTGATTTTTGCACGAAATATAATGCTATTAAAAAAGAACAGTTTGGCTTCCAAAAGGACAAATCCACTACTTTAGCTATCTTCTCTTTGATTAAGCTAATAGTACCAAATCTTAATAATAGCTACATAACAACGGGACTATTTTTCGATCTATCGAGGGCCTTCGATTTTGTGTCTCATGATCTCTTGTTGTGCAAACTGGAGGCTCAGGGGATCAGAGGGTTGGCTCTTCGGTGGATAGCGTCTTATCTAGAAAATAGACAACAACGTGTTGAAATAACAAAAGTGAATGAAAAAAGTGAGATAATAAGCTATTCATCTGGATCAAGACACAATAAGAATGGTGTCCCACAGGGGAGTGTCCTGGGACCCATCCTGTTTTTGTTATACATAAACGACATAACAGAGATAACAAACCACCGTTGCATTTTATATGCCGACGACATTTCCATTATTGTGACATCTGACAAAAATACAAATACAATTAGGGAACATGAACATGACATCAATCATACAATCAATTTAGTAATCAAGTGGCTACATTCTAACAATTTAGTAATTAATTTAGATAAATCTAAATACATACAATTTAATAAACCAAGGAATCCTAAATATAATTTTAAGCTTAATGTCCCGAGGATTGTAAATGTTACACAGACCAAATTCCTTGGAGTCATTATAGACGAAGATTTGAATTGGAAGTCACAATTAGATTATATATGTAACAGAATTAACAGATACGTATATGCCCTTAGGCAAATAAGTAAAGTAACAAATTTCAAAACGGCCATCTCTTGTTACCATGCCTATGTAGAGTCAGTGTTACGATACGGGTTAATAATCTGGGGCAATAGCACTGGCAGTTATCAGGCATTTATTGCACAAAAAAAATGCGTTAGAGCTATGTGTGGCCTACGGCCTATCGAATCGTGCAGACCAGTCTTTAAAAAGCTTGGCTTATTACCTCTTCCCGCTCTCTATGTCTACGAGACGTGCGTGTTTGTTCATAGACATATAGAACTCTTTAAAAAAGCGTGCGATAGTCATCCACGTTCCTGCCGAGACCCCGACAGATTGCTACCTGATGGTTTTTCCAGATTAGCGAAGCACAAAAAAAGTTGCTTAATAATGTGTATAAAAGTGTACAACAAAATACCGAGTGAACTTAAATCTAATAATAATAGAAAATTTAAAAATAAATTATATCAATGGTTGAGTAATAATAATTTCTATAGTATTAATGAATTTTTTGACATTTAATAGAGTGTAATTGTGACTAATTTTCTTATATTTTTTTTATTTATATTGTCACGTTACGGATGCCATAAACCAAAAAGATTGTTTAGTTATTAGCTTTTAAGTGTAATTTGCATACCGGAAACGGTTAAACATGTAAACCTGCCAATAGTTTAATAAGACCTAGATGTATACATTTAACGGTAATGTTTAACGCAAATAAATGATTATCTTATCTTATCTTATCTTATCTTACGTTTAGAACATTTCTGCATTATTAATAAGTATTTAACGGAAAGAGATACCCTAAATTCCGTTTCAATGCCGAAATGGCAATATGCTTCTTGTTTATTTACGAGTTTTTAAATATCTTAGGTAATACAGTACCTAAAGTTTACATTTGTTCACGGAGTTAGCCGTCACCCGTACCACATGTCACGAGTCATGAATAAAGCGTTTTGAATATTGGACATGTTTAAAAAAACTCGAACTTGCCAAACAATTGAAAATACAAATTGAAGGACTTGAATAGTTGACTGTTTATTAATTAATAATGTCAGCAATTAATCACGAGGAGGAAATGACGTTTAAATTAATAATTGCCGACGAGGCAAGAAGAGTATCGAAATCTGTATTGAAACGTTTCCCCCTACCGCATCTTCGGTGGAAATGGTTGTTTTAATACAAATAATTAAATAAAAGTTCTCGCGCCGCTTCGTCTAGCCTCGCCTCGCCGGTGGAAAAGCACCTTAACAGGGTTTTGCAGCGGCTTATAACGAAGTCGTATTACATGTTATACTTTATAAATTATAATAAAAAAACAATAATGTGTTGTAGTCATCGTGACCGTACACCAGCATGTATACCAGCTGTATAAACTTCTCTATATTTATCTCATATCTGCGACGGCTTATCTCTGCATATTAACCCCGCTTTGGAATCTGCTGAAAAGCGAGTTAACATAATAAAGAGAAGACGACGCGCGCTAGAGAAAACCGCGGAATCAATTGTTATTTGCATGGCGATTTTCCATATGGATTCAGAAGCTGGGGCTCTATACTACGCGGTAAAATCATATTACTTTTGACAAGTTATCGTGTTATCAAAGTTGTGATGGCTCTTTTTAAATGACAACAATGAAACAATACCTTAACATGTTAAAAGCAATATCGTTTTACCGAGTAGAATAAAGCCCCAGATTTAGATTATATTACTCAATATAATGACAGTCGAAATGAGTAACTACCTGGACGACCGAGCTCTACTCGGGTGTATGTAGACGACACTATTAAGTAATAATTTAAAGACAAAGTACGTCAAATACCTCGGAACCCGAATTTTCCCGAAGATGACGGACTTGACAGATAGATTGTTTGACCCAAAAAACCCCTATTCCACAATTTTCATCAAAATCGTTAAAACTATTTTCGGGAACGTGATTACAAATATACAACGTGTAACAAAATAATCCGAAAAAAAGGAATTACCCTACCCTAGTATACTATATACCTAAGATACTGAACTGACGTCATTTAACAAGGGTTGACATTACTTTTGTAATTTCTTTTTTACGGATTATTTTGTAACACGTTGTATATATACAAATATTTCTAGTTTCTAAAAAAAGAAGAGGTCGTATGTAAATCCGGCTGTATATATTTTCCAAGGAATTCCCTGTTAGTCTGAATAATCCTGCACCTCATACTGCATATTGACGTTATGCACGAAAAACTAGCCAAAAAGGAATAAGATATGCTAGGTATATATATATACCCAAAGCATTTTTTATTTGAATCATGTGGTATCACCCCATTCCGCAGTTCGCTCAACGTGCGGAACGCGAGCGGTATTTGTTTGCGAATTTTTCGCGAGCTCGCGTCTCGTGCGGTTCGCTTCCGCTTATCGCGACCGTCCCTGCAAGCGGAACTCGAAAATATGCGTGTTTCGGTCGGCAATACTAGCTAGGAAAATTTGTTTGAGAACGCGGGATGGGTTAGGGGCTTACTTTGTAAATACAAGTTCCACTCGTTTTTATTTTCGCTTTAATGCGAGATAAAGCAAAACCGATTTTTTATTACATATGGTCACACTAGCTTCTGTACGCGACTTCGTCCACGTAGATTTCCATAACCGTTATTCTCTCGGGAACTTTTTAATTTTTCTGGATAAAAAGTAGCCCTTGTGTTAGTCCAGGGTAAATGCTATCTCCGTTCCAAATTTTATCCAAATCCACCCAGCCGTTGCAGCGTGAAAGAGTAACACAAATCCACACATCCATCCATACAAACTCTCGCGTTTATAATATTAACTGTATCTATTCTGTGATATTAGTCGGATACCGCCCAATGTAACCTCGATCCCAGAAATTACTGTCATTTGTATGTATAGGAATGATAATAAATGTTCAAAATTATAGCTGGAACTTTTACCAATTACATTCTTAAAGTTTCAATAGGTTAGAAGTTAATACTTTTCGATTTCTCGAAGAATCGATCGAATTTATTGAAGATTATAACAAATTCATTATCTACTTAAGTGTTTCTTCCATTTTTTAACCACCATCTATGTCGCCTTATTTGAGATAAAATAAACAAGTTTATTATTCTTTAATTTGTTATGTTAACTACCCCCGGTTCTGTTTCTATTTAGGAAGTTGCTCGTCGTTATCACTACTTTCGTCAATACATATATTGAAGACAACAATGACGACGGCTGAATCGCCTAAATATTCGCTCGGCTAGAGCCGGAATTTATTTTTTATTGATTCGTGAACTAAGGTCAAATAGCGATAAAGGCGTAGCGAATTTTGCTCATATTCCCACCTCAGGCCATAATTCAACCGGCGGCCGGGTAATTGTTTAAACTCGTAAACATCGCTAGAGTGTACTTTGAACGTTTGTTTAATTCCCGAGTCACCTTCTAGTTTGCAATTAACCGTGTTTAAGCGTTATAGAGACATTAGAATGAACGTAAACGTGCACTTGGGCGTATACGTTTAGTAATTGCGGCGTGATTTGTGCTATAATAACGTTTAAATGCTAGAGACTAAGGTTTTGCTGCGCTTGTCACGAGGTGGCTTTGATTCGTAAACGAGTTCTTTAGAAGCGTTTCATATTATTTTATTAATCTCCACGTACAAGCATGCTCGACATTTTTGGTTTTCCGGACAAATTTTAACGCGTGTTTCAAATTTTAGTGATATTGAATGGCTCAATTTCGGTGTTTGGTTGCCTCATACAATTGCATCATCTGCGTGGACATCTAACAAAATATTCAATGTGTGAGCTTATAAAATGCACTAAATCTAAATCTTGACACAGTTTGTTTGACTCAGTCTTCTTACATAATTTTGATATTTTTCACCTATTTTCAAAAAAAGGAAGCGCAACGACAAGTTTCCAGGAATAATCTTTTTTTTAAACGAGCGGTAATGCCTATTAGAGGGGGTTCATTAAGCACCAGTTGATTTCGGTCGAAGTTTGTTTCGCGCGCAACAGGTCGCTTCGCTTTTTATAAATGATTATTTTGTCTGAACTGGAAATGGCAATTCTAATCGGATCCTCAGTTAAACAATGCAATATATAGAATCATATGCCATTTGTCAATTGAACCTCTACTGTCATGCCGCACTTTTACAGATAGGTACGCATTATTCTTTAAGTACCTAAATTTAACTGTAATATGTCATAACTCATAAAATATGGATTACGATAAACTTAAACCCATTTTTTCAATAACTTCTACTCGTATGCGTATGTACATATAAGAATACACACATTACTCATACAGATATTTTGTCTGCGTTAAGTTTGTACCTACCACAAGCCTCTTCTCTAGATTCTTCCTCCTGTCAGTTTTTAACTCATCTCCATAATTTCCAAGCAGAATAAACAATTTTATGAAAAATGCTCACAAACATTAATTACGTCGCTCATGAATATGGTTATTTCGCAGGTGAAATAAAGTCGTGCTTGCGAAGGCTAATATTAATGGGTGCCAGTATGTCACGGTGGCGGCGGCGTGTGTACAGCCTCTTAGCACCTTCCACGGCCTCGTAGATATTAGAGCTTTACCCCCACTGATTTGCAAAATATTTGATTTTTCATAGCTTTATCGTTTTTTTCTTTATTATTTGGAACCGTGTGTGTACCTACGTGGCAATCGCAATAAACTCGTAAAAACCGGTGTGCGCCGATGCTTCGAATTTACATTTGAACACAAAGAAAAGTGTATTTAAACCTTGTGTGAGGTAATTTATGTTTCGCTTGATAATAATATCATCTCCATATAAACCATCTATCATCACACTAACCTTAATTAATCCTTTGAGGTATAACGCGACCTCGTTCTGACAGCGCCTCTACCTTGTCTGTCTCGTAAAACGGCCCCGTCTCATAACTCCGATTTAACGACATATTGTCCTGGCGTACAAGCAAACGCACTTGGCAGGCCGCACGTGAAGGACGAGCAAGGCTCCGTACGACACATTAATAAATGACATTAAATCTTAAAAAATATCAATAAACTTTACGTGTAAGTGTAAAAGCAAACTGTCTACATATTTAAGCAATTGCCTTTGTTGTGAAGCATTTTCTTTTTTAAATCCAGTACGGCACGGGTGAAAAATAAATCAATTATAGCTCTAAGCCTTTCCTTAGAAATATTTATAGAGTAGTAACATTTTCAGATCACATATAAAATGTTCGTTTGAAAGTCAATAAGGTTGGTTTGGCATCTTATGAGTTCTCGTATTGAGTTGGACGTCGGGGCACGAACCATGGACAGCCGTATTGTTGATAATGAAAAAAACAGTTTTAGATCCTTAATTGATTGAAAGTTGACCACGGATTGCTTTAATAATATCTTAACTTAACTCTAACCTAAGCTAATACATCACAGAAGATTTAGGTTTACTATGTTAGTTAAGGACAGTCAGCATCAAAAGTAGCTAAGCAGAATAACATGGAGTATTCTCTTAACAATAGAGTCGAGTGTAGCTCATTTTGAGCTCTTCGGTTGCATATCTACTTCTACTGCTGACTGTACATGCATGTTAAAAAATCAATAACTCTTTGATTGATATAAGTAAGTGTAAGTAAGGTTTAATTAACTATGACACCTTCATTATAATTTCAATGGATTCTTTTAGCCCGTTTTTTTCTGTGTTATCACAACACTTTTATTTGTAACATGCATGAAACTTTATCAATTTTATAAAGTTGTCCACACGCAGCTGTGTATAGACAACTTAATGCAGAAACTTACAGTTTGTTTCTAAGTAACAAACCTGTGAACGATTTCTTGTGTGGGTATAAACTTCACACACGCTCATATTCAGTTTCACTTCAGTAACCAAACTACGAGTACATTTTTTTTACAATTGCATAAACAAAGCTGAGATGGCGTATCTACAAAGAACATGATATTGTTGTAATCACCATTACAATGTTAATAATTTAAGCTGTCACGTGAAGCGCCCGAAGGACGGGCTGTTAAATTATATAGGTCCATTAAAAAAGCACTAAGCAGCGTCAAGTACTAATTAGAATATTTAAAGTGAATCCTCACTCGCGGTGAAACGGCGATCAGTTTAAATGCAGAGCTAATTGTGTACTTAGAGCAAATACCATTTTAAAATGCTAAAGGTTTAAGTGGCCCGTCTCGCCGGTGAAGGCACGTTGGTTAACCAATTTACATAACCTGACGAGGCCCCTCGGCTCTTGTACTACAATAATGAATTGCAACGTAATGAGCGTAAAGTAAATTGCGGGCCTTTGCTTGCGGTCGCTTCGAGTTCTTTTCAGCGGCTGAAGGATTTAACCGTCTTAAGTGCTAGAGCCCAAATTATTTTCGTATTGAAGTTGAAAAACATTTTTAACGCAACGAGAAGTTATTGTTAAGTTAATACTAAATATAAAATATTTTATTCTTGTAAAACATGATATCATCATATTCATAACGGACCCCATAAACCGACACAGGCATCTATTCGTAAGGAGGCGGATACTATACTTATTAACCGATCCGATAAACTTGAAATTTACGGTCCCGACGGACGTCAATTAGCATTTTTTCGGTAGAGTATTTTCGATATCACCTTTAATAAAAAATATTTGTGGAACGTAATATTATTATTTGGCAATTATGCCCGGCTGCCGCCAGTAATGAAATAACTGAAATAGCTAGCGAGCCTGGAAAATATACGATGGTTTTCCATATTTTAACAAATAATTAAACGGATCTAAAGATACACGCACGACACTTTCCACCGTCTTATTCAAGAATTTCCTTGTTGTTTATGTCTTGGTAAGGATATAAGTAATAGGCACTTAATTATAACATTATTTCTGGCTAAGTGCAAAAGGGAAGGACTCTGTCATGATTTGTAATATCAGTATTTCTCTCGAGTCTCCGGCTCCCCACACAACGTATTCACTTTTGCTTCTATTCAACTCGATCCGATATACTCACGTATACCATCGTATGTAAATTGCAGTAGCAGGAGGAATAAAGTAGACAATACCATGCCTAATAGAATACGACACCTGAGACCGATTGCAAACAATACCTATTTAGTATTCAAAGTGACGTAGCGCTGTAGATTGCTGCTTTTGCGTCACTATCGCGCGACAGAAGGCTGTTAAAGTGCATGCAGACTGTATGTGCGCGGTTAGGTACAACAAACGACCGAGTCTTACGATGTAGTTCAAGGTCAAACTATCATTCATTGTAGTCTTTCCAAATTTATAAACTAAGTACCAATTTCACCATACGATGTTAAATTTATTCAATGTTAATCGACTGTTAGTTCATACATTTTGGCAACCTAATCGTCTGTTAAGTGGTTAATATCATCGTATGGTGAAATTGGTACTAAAGAAAACACAAAATTCAAAATAAGGTCGCTCATCGTTCTACGTACCTACCGAAATACGTTCAATCGTATTCTACTTGGATTGTGACCAAAAGGGCGGCATACTCAATCAAGCGCTATCAAATGGGTCTCTATCGAATTGATTCCACCGTGTGCTGAACCGTACGTGGAAATTCACGCGTGTTGATCACACATTTAAACACTCGGCTAATGTGCGAAGCAGAGCGGTGGAATTACACAGCGCCGTTGTACCCGGCGCCAGTGAGTTTTTCACTCGCGCAGGCTCGTTTTCTCGCACCATTTTCATGCTAATCTCCACACGAGCGTGCTGATTTTGCGGGCATGAAATATTTGTAACAGGCGGGCCTCCGCTTCGTACCTTTTCAATTTCGCTAGAACTCGCCCCCGCGGGGGATTGAGAGCGCCGAATGTTGAATTTTACGCGTAAAACTCACTGCATTGTGTGCGCTGTATATGTTGAGAACATTTCTCACCTAAACGTTCGGTTTCTTATGACCTACATTTTTAAGGAAACTGTCTGAAATCTTCGCATGCACAGAAGCATATATGCTTTATGATCAGTGGCGGGTTGAGTCGTAAATTCGTACTCAACCCCGGCGAGCGGCGGATTGCGAACTACATATTTCAGGATCACACAAGGATTCCTGACACTGTCGCCCCGAATGTACAATGCACTCGAGCCGGGGTCCGCGGCGGCGTCGCCCCGCACGGCGTCAATGCATAAATGTTACATGCCACTTGGAAGCGACTGCTTCTGAATATTTCAGTGGCATCTCCTCAGATTGTCGCAACAAAGCTTTTCACATAAAATCAGTTTCAAATATATTATTTTTAGAGTACCGGAATCGCGGGATTACGTTGAAACAACGTTTAAACGTAAACCAAAGCAAATACAAACTTTCTAACCTCGAGCTCGAATGTTGCTAGAACACCAGCCACGGGGCAAAGTTTTAAACACCCACATCGCAGGTACTTGCTCCCTGTAACAAACGTATCTCCTGGCGAATGACTAGAATCCTCTGACTTTTGTTTGTTGTAATACAGTATGCGTATTCTCTTTGAGAGTTCTGTTTCAAACTTCCCTAGCTGAAAAGGTTGGCATTGTTACAAGTTAAAGGCTGACCAGTACAGGGACTTTGTGTGATCATCAGGAACAAAATCCCTTTGGAGTTCATTTGCACTGAGATCATAGGCTTGCTAACCAGGACGTTTAACATACTTATATTAAAGTATTTTTTCTACGTCGATGTCTAGTACCGATAGCTCAAGCTTTAGGCCAATTCCTGTAAAAAAAGACCAAATAAATAAACTTTGTTTTATTTGTCACCAGAACGCAAACTGTTCGTGGGCATGCTCAACAAGAAGCTGTCGGAGAACGACGTGCGCGCGCTGTTTGCGGGGCACGGCGCCATCGAGGAGTGCACCGTGCTGCGTGACGCGCAGGGCCAGAGCAAGGGCTGCGCCTTCGTCACCTTTATCTCCAAGCAAGCAGCTATCGCCGCCATTAAGGTTTGTTGCTTCGCAGTATATAACTTGGTCGTGGCACCATAATGGCCTTCTAATAGTCTGATGCGAACGGGGAACGCGCTTGATCCATCAGTCAGTGTCATGACAGTATTGACAGTGTGCTGTCGCTCGCCAACGACATTATTTCGGTCGAGTAAAAGTATTTTTTTATATGTATGTATGTTCTAAATTGTCTAGACCTATATTTTTAGTATTGTCAACGTTATGATAGCTCTTGTTAACTTGACAGTAATGGCGGTCGAGTTAAAAACAATACGATAACAATTTCCCCAATTTATGAGCCACCAATGTTTCCTGCCAAATTTACAGTGTTAAGTAACGAAGAAGTAAATTTATACATCAACGTCATTATTAATCAATGGCGTTTTGCGACAGGGCTCTATAGTGGGTTATCAATTTAGATGGTTGACTGTACCTATATTTATTTTCCATATATTTATCATTGTCTTAATACCCATAGTTCAAACTTAGAGCTTAGTTTGAGCTAAGTCACACTTAGAGACTAAGTAATATTGCAACACGCGTAGGTACTTACAGTACGGGCTGAATTTGTGTATTTTATAATTGTGCCTATGTTCTGTTCTCCTAACAACTTATCTCCTACAGGATTTTATCTCTATGGACACAACTTTGCATACTAGCTAGGTATTAGGTAGGTATTTTCCGGTACTAACCCATAAAAGTAACCCAGCGTGTTAAATAGAAGGCTTTCAGGGCACACTCCACGTTAAGCTGTAACAATTACAAGAGACAACTCTCAAAACTTTGCATATTGAAGACATTGCGAGTGGTAACGTACAGAGTAGAGTTAAAAACACTGTCACAGGATAACTACCTGGCCCCCATCCCACAAAACTTATCAAGTATACAAGCTGACAAAAGTCTCAACTTATAATATGTTGTATCCTTACAATTTTATCGAATTGCACACTTGTAAAGTACTTTAATATCTGCGAGCACCGGTGCTTTATGCCTGTGTAAAGTTATGTAATACGTTATGAGGTAAAGATTTTTAAAGGTTAAAATGTGATGTTTTAGATGTGTTACATTATATTAAGGTATCTTGTTTTTTTTTAAGTTTACGATTCAGTATGATAGGACTCGTAACTCGTAACATTGATAGAGTACAATAATATTCCATTAATATTAAATTAAATCATACACGTATGTTTTAATTTAATAAACGCGTTAATATTGTTTTTGAAGGGCTATGCTTTCATAGGGGTTAGATATAAAATTTGTATCCCATTATACTTGTAGACCACACTTAACTTAATTCCATTATTGCTGTGCGTGAAAGTAATATATATTATACTCGTTCTTCAAGTACTCAGCGAGCAGCCTGCAATAACCTTTGATAAATTTACTGTGACACAGCAAGGCTAAGAGGGTTCCTACTCGTGGTTCCAATATGGAAACTTATTAACCCCATGTTTCTCAGAAAGCTGGGTTTTAATAAATCTGGCACAATATACATTTTCATCTGTAATCCGCCATACACATAGAATCTTGACATATTAAAATGTTAATAACTAAACGCAATAGCAGAAATTCAAATGGCCGTAGGTTTTAGCCTTAAATACCTACTACCTTTCAAACATGTTGAGATTTTAAAATTAAGTCACTGAAACGAGTTCAAAGAGTTTTAAAAAAGAAGCACCAAAAGTTTTAACAATAAAACAGTTCCCGGGTTGCAATTTCAGAAAGAACCTCAATAGAATTGGACAATAATGAAATCTAATCGTTCGTGTTAAAATCAATGGAGATTTTGCACAAAGTCTCCTTTAAGCTGGATCGCTTTCAATTGAATAGAAAACTTCCAGTGGAACTCCAACTTGAGTTAAACGCTTGAGGTTTTTAAATTGTTACGAATTTCTTGATTGGTTACTCGGGCGGTAAAGTTTTAAGCGGATTGGACCGTTCTAATAACTCGGTCCATTACGGGGTCCCAATTAGGAGCGCTGCGGTCCCGTGGGCATTAGACAGCAATACTCCGCCGATTGACGGCCTTATAGTGCCCCTAATACTCATGTCGTGTATGGGTATTAGGCAACCAGTGGAGCTATCCCTGTTTGAATTTCTTATATTGCTATCTATGACCAGGCTCCTTATAAATGCGTGGCTACCAGGCTAGAAAATAGATACGCTGATATTAAATTCTAGTAGAAGTAAATCGCACAGGCGTATTGTCACAAGAACGTTGTTAGAGCACCATTTACGCTACGCATCTAATCAGATACGGATCTCGAAATTTGAATGATAATGACGAGACGAAATTACAGGAGTACAAATAAATAATACTACTCGTATTACGAGTATATATTTCTACACCTATGTTGGTTCGCTTATATTTATAATTCCGATGGTTACACTGGTTGCAGTTTGTTAGAACGTTGTAGGAACACAGCCGAGAAAATAGAGTCCGGGAAATTATGAATATGGTAACTCATCACTTCATCGAATTTCACTTCATCGAATGTATCATTTGATTGAAGGATTTTCTGCTGAAACCATATCGTTTTCCGGGTATCTTAAACATTATTACGCAGGTTAGGCTAGGTTAGATGTTTAAGATACCCTGAAAACATTATGGTTTTAACAGAAAATAGCGTTCGATGAAATGATGCATTCGATGAAATGAGAGACACCTTATGAATCTATATCGAAAGTGGTCGTACTATTTTCGCAGATCGAACCTACCGCGGTGCGAAAACCCTCTAAACGTCCTTGTAAAACAATGTGAAATTGATAATTATGTAATATTCAACAACAACTTTCAGACGTTGCACCACAGTCAGACCATGGAAGGCTGCTCCGCCCCGCTGGTGGTCAAGTTCGCAGACACGCAGAAAGAGAAAGAACAGAAGAAGCTTCAAGCTATGCAAGCGAGCCTGTGGGGGCTGACGACGCCCGTGACTCCGACGGCGTACCTCGCGTCCGAAGCGGCACTGTCGCCGGCCACCCAGCTACAACTGCTACAGCAGTTGCAAGCCGTAGGGTTGCAGCAACAGTTATTACAAGGGCAGGGCTCCACACTGCTGCAAGGTTAGTTATACACAGTATAGCTAAACCTAATATTTGATAACCTACTACGGAGGACTGCTTTTCTGTGTACATGCCTTGTACAGTCGTCTACAGAGAAAAATACACCATAATCCAATGAAATTATTATTTTTAAACAGTAACTCCTCAAGGGGGCCGGTGTTGACCGTCTTTACAACGAGCAAACTTTGCTGTTGTATTAATCCATAATTAATATTATAAATGTTAAATGAAAGTAACTCTGTGTGCTTGTTACGATTTCACGGATAAACCGCTGAACCGATTTAGATATAATTTGGTATGGAGATAGATAGACTCCCGGAGAAGGACCATAGGGTACTTTTTAACCCGAAAAAACTAATGGTTTCTAAGGAAATAGTGATAAACAAGCAACACTTGCTTACTGATCAACGTGAAACACCTCACGTGACTGGTCTTGTGACAAACATGCTCGTCGTTGAACTGAGTCAGTGCTTCAACAAATTGCGTACGTAGTTTGGGGGACACTTTTAATTTCCTCTTGTATTTTTTCTCATTTGCGAAATGAGTAATTATAGTTTACTTGTGTTTTACTAGTTTAAGTCATAATATTAATGCTTTTCTAAACGAAATAATGCAAAACGTCAGCGTCGTCTGATTCGCCAAAAAGTAATTCAGTTTCTTAAGGAAATTATTATGAAGATGCATTAGAACTATTAGACCTATAGCTATGTTAAGCAGCGTTATTTTTTTGTTATTTTTTAACCTACCTACCCATGCAATCCTTTTTTTTTATTATGTTGGCCCACTCCCTTTTTAATTTGTTTTTGTTTGCTTCCGCGTAGGTGTAAACTATCAGGATATAGCTTTCAATGGCGCAGGACTGAGCGGTAGTGCCGTGAGCGGGATGGGCGGGTCGGAGCAGCTGAGTGGGCTGCTGGCCCCGGTTTCCGTGCAGAACCTGGCCGCTCTGGCCGCCATGACGCAGCCGGTGGTCACCCAGGCAGCGCCCGTCGCGCCCGCCGCAGCACCGCAGCCGCCCGCTCCACAGCTATGTAAGTTTGTCCTTAAGACCATAAGTTACTTTTCACTTCTCATGCTCTTAAAATGCTACTTAAATCTCTGCGAATCGGGACTAAAGCTCCTTATTAATCTCTAGGGATTAAAGTTTTTTTTTTAATTTACTTTGGAAACCCCTAAACAACCAATCACGGTGTTTGTGAATGGAGGATTATCGCCTTTTTCAGTGATTGTGTATGGACCATATTTTTGGGTGTCGAATAGGGCATGCATTCCGGTATTCCGGAATCTCGTAATTCCGGGATCTCGGACGATTTTTTCCGATATTTCAATTCCGGGATTGAGCGTTTCAATATCGTAATTCCGGTATTGATTGAAGACAAAAATGTACCTTTGTTTTATTTAAAATAAGCTTTTGCGTTGCCATAAGTACTTGTCATTTGAGACCTCGAGCAGGTAGTAAATTAGTTGTTAGACAAAGGAATGTGTTGTACCCGAGAACCTCCTTCTGTTTACAAAAATGCTAAAATTGATAAATATTAATTAAAGGATGAAAAAAATGATAAGCAGTTCGCACATTTTGTTCAATTTGGTCTTAAACGAAAACAAGGAGTGATTGAAACTGTGATTAAAAGCCTATTTTTTATTTGTAATTAAAAACACGAATGGCAAAATTGTTGTTTTTTTTTATTTACCTACCTATTTTAAATCAGCATGCGTGGGGCATTTTATAACCAGAAATAATAAAAAACCCAATCCCGGAATTAATACCGGTATTCCGGTATTGGGATTTCAATATCGAAACTCAATACCGGGATTGAAAATCTTGCGATATTGCATGCCCTAGTGTCGAAATAACCTCAAAATGACAACTGTGCAAATATATAAAAAAACGATTTAATTTCGTGAAATAATTATTACGAATATGAATCTATTTCATAGTCATAGTCATAGTCATATATTTTATTGCCTTATGTTGTAGTTACAAATATCTTAAATAGTATTACATGGATTAACATAAACCCTGTAAGGGCACTGCAATTCGGCTTTAATCATATTAAGGCCGAACTCTTTTATTATGCGTGGTCCAATTACTTTTAAAATGGTTTCCAAGTTTGAATCTGTTGGCTAAATATGCAAGCATTTAAAAAATCACTTTACAAACAAACCGCGGAACTTTTTCCTATTTGTATTTTGAATAGATGTTCATAAATTGTATTGAGCGTACGTTATTAAAAAACAATATTGTTTGGAACGTCGTTTTTTTCCTCGCATTCAAATTGAAAAGTAGAGTGTTTAACGCGAGACTAAACAACCATAATGTCACTCGAACTACAGCCACCCTCGCTCGCAAGCTCGCTCGCGTGGCATCTCGCGTCTCGTGTCATTATGGCTTGTTTTAGTCCCTTGTTGAACAATCTACTATTATATCATGGGGATTTAAAAAACAATTTAGTATGCTGATAGGTATACGTAATTGATGCATTTTCCACAAGTAAGGAAGGGACAGATGATCCCAATTGGCACTTAACGCTAATCATAAATGTTTGGAATATTATCTAGCTTCATTAAGTAGGATAGGCGTAAAATCCGCTTTACTAGGTATTTAAAAAAATGGGAGCTAAATTACTTGCGTTCAGACAAAACCATTATATTTTTACACAGAAATAAATATTAAGATTTTTTTATTAACTAGAAATCATGACTTACCGAAAATTGCGGATCAGTGGAACGCAGTTATTATGTTGCGAAAACTATTTCGTTCAGATTAGGTCATGGGCGATTAGCTGCACTTTTATTTCCGGCAAATTAATTCTGTTGCAATAGTTTGCAGTGGACATTACAATCAAACGGTGCGGCAATAAAACAATTGAAAATTCAGTTACAGTCAATTCTGAGAAGCGGGCGTAAAATGAGTTAACGCTTGTTTGCTTCTGTTTGACTAACAGTTATCAGTTTTAAATCAGGCCCAACGTAACGAAAATCATTGAAATAATTTGAGTGGGTTAGGCAAGGATTCATGATAAGTATGGGGCCCGGAGCCCGCGTAGCCCGCCGTCTATCCCGGGACTCGTCCACCAGCACAATTAAGCCGCAATAAATTCCCACTAATTGCCAGTCCTGCTCGATCCCTAATTGGGATGTAGCTACATAAGTTAGAACCCATAAAAACCATAACGATCTTTTTGTTCGCAAACTTTCCTATTTCAGGTTGGGCTTATGTAATTGAGAAAACTTTAAAAAACGTTAATTAACGATGAACATTTTTCACACTTCAGGTCTTCTCGGGAAGACTAACATCACAGGTAAAAACGAATTTGTATAACATCGAAAGTGTGCCTTTGTTTATATGGAATGCCTTTCTGTTTTGGCTTCTTGTTGCGATGTTCTAAACGAGAATTAAGTTTTATTACTTTTTTTGGACGATGGTAGGTATAAATCGTGTACTGGGTTTAAAAGATAGAGGATTTGCATCTGAGATGGTCAGATCATGATTTTTGGCGGCAGCACAAGCGGTGGGCGACTAGCAGGAAAAACAAAGAAATATGTACCTTTAGAAAGACGAGATCAGCGGAGGCACGCGCCGCGCTCGCCGCCCCACGTAACGCACTGGCTGTAAGCCCAAAGTCATGGCAAAACCGTTATACCCGCTTGATGTAAACGACAATTGCATGCCAATCAAAATATTATTGTTGATGAACTAACACAACTAGCAATTTCTCGCTTGCCGTTCGCGCATCTCTTGTGAGACTTGTTTGTACGAGAGAGGTGTTTTACAAGTGGTACAAACACAAACCTGATTAAAGTAAAATGGGCCCTATGATCAAAAAATATTTTTACAATACTTGCTTATCTCGTTTAGAACGTCCTTCTAAGGTTGGCTTGGTTTGATTTCGATGTTCAAGATGTTGCTTGACCAGGCTGTACAATGCTTCAGAAGGCAAAAGCCATTTAAATTGTTTTTAAAGCATAGCGTAAGTAACAAATATTTGTATTGTGGTCATAATACTTGTATTGATGAATATGGGTGTGATTTGTGATTATTTTACGGTAGATAAGGATTGATTTTGCTTGTTTGGTATCAGTTTGTTTGTTAGGGACAGTCATGACTGATGCATACCTACTATAATGGTTATTTGTGTCATTCTGGTAACTAATTAAAATACTTGTTAACTTTGTGTTATTTGTATTTGTTTGAGTTATGCCTGATACTGTTTTTTAATTGTAGGTAGATACCTTTACGAGGTAATTATTTATTTGTTAAAGTGCAATTTTATAATGATCTGCTGCAAAATCGCGTTACCAATTACGAGAAAAAACATGTTTCCTGTATTTAACAAAACTTTTTTGCATGAGAGTGCTAACATTTTTTTGGTATTTCTTCGTTTTGGCGTTGTCGTTATTTTATGTTGCTTCGACAAGAAGCTTGTAACATGTACTTGTAGTGTTATCGTTAGATATTCGTAACACTATTGCATTTTAACCTAACCCTTTACAAAAACGCCTCCGTCATCAAGACACGCCAACAGATTTTCATTTAGTGTTTGTTCATCAAACATTTCATGAATTTAACTTATTTCTTTGCTTAAGGTACAGTCAGCGTCAAAAGACCCTGCAAATTTTTGTACTTTATCTTATCACCTTAATTAACAAATTTGCCTATCTTGTTTGATAATGCTTACGAGACTCTATAGCGACATGGTCGAAAGTTTGATTATACTTTTGACACTGACTGTACCACTGTTGTTCCGGTCACTAAACGGATCAATATGTCCAACGTGTGTAGCTCCTTACTAGTATTATAAATGCAAAAGAAGGTCTATTTGACTGCACCGTCTTTACGGTTTAACACCTGAACATTTGACGTGAAATTTTGTACAAACCAGTTTATACCCCATTGCTTATTATATTGTCGTCTTGTACGAATATAATATATGTAGATACGAGTAGATATTGTAACAACTAAGTATCGTTTGACGAGGCTTATTTTTTTACTTTTTAAACTTTTGTTGACGTTGTATATGTATGATAGACAAAGTTCAAAATACATATTGGGTCATACATATTACATAACAGTCATAATTAGAGTTAGGATATTAATGGCATACCGTTGTTTTAGAATCTATGGAGTCGCTATTTCCTAATTATTATATACATACCACTTTGATTTCGACCTCCAGTATTATCATATTTCAAAATAAACTAGTAAACTACTACAGATAATCGTGATCCGGTTTAATCATTCAGTCTGATACCTATCGCATATAATATTTATGTGTTTGCTACGCTTTTACATCAGGAGATATCCTCCATACCAAAATTCATTTAAATCGGTTTAGCGGTTTATTTAATTGATTAATTTTTAAATATATCAATACCGGAGGTCAGAGTAAATAATTAGGAAATAGGGAATTTATGGATTCTTTAACAACGATTTGCCACCAAGGGTCCTGACACTACGGTTTTTTTTCTAAAACCGTAAACTTTCTATTTTTGTTATAAAACAAACCCTACCTAACCTACCTAGTAACATTTTAAAAAACCTGAGAATTTTACGGTTTCAGCAATAAAACCATATATTATAGAACAACGCCGTAGGATAACTTAGTCTTAGTGAATGCATGTTTTGTCCATTTCCCGACGCGCGCTAGGTGTTCGGGTAGACGTGACGTGTTTTGTGTAATGTTATGTAATGAATGAATTACGAGCATGACCGTATATTTTTGTATAGATAGATACACGATTGACGCTACCGTATGACGTCAATTTGGGTGGCAGCGCGCGCCGTCGTGGATTAAAAACACTAGGGGCATAAGAGTCAAGCTCGGAATTACGTTCCTCTCTCTTACATACACGGAGTATGATCAAGACGTTTTAAGGCCTCAGTCAGCGGCCAAAATATGATCGCATGTCAATTTTACAAAAGTGATTAATAATATGATAATACATATACGAGTAAATCATAATAATGTATAAGAGAACTTTGGATGCGAGCGATGTAATTGTAGCAATGAACGCTGACTTGTTTACGCCATATTACATTCGTACATTCGTTTATTTACTGCGTAGCACATATTTTACTAATGGGCTAGAATTCGTAAATGTTTTACTTTTAAGAAATAATTCAAATTAATACAGGGAACCGGGGGAATGTTTATCGTAATTTTACATAACAAAACACTGCGTATTTTCTAGCTACAAGGTTGCTGCTACATTATCATCAATATATTCAATAATGTAATGTTAAGAGGGTGTCTACCATTACATCGAAACACCTTTCATCGAACGTATCATTTCATCGAATTTCATTTCATCGAACGCTATTTTCTGCTGAAAATAATGTTTTCAGGGTATCTTAAACATCTAACCTAACCTAACCTACGTATTTAATATTTAAGATACCCGGAAAACATTATGGTTACAGCAGAAAGTAGCTTCAATGAAATGAAATTCGATGAAATGATACAATCGATGACGTGAATTTCGATGAAATGATGTGTTACCAATGTTAAGCGATTCGGTCTTTATTATGAGTACGTTAGTAGGTGGTAGAACTTGTTTTAGTTTTCAGTCCCCCTTCAGTGCTACACTAAAACTTTTTATCCTCCTGCTGAAGTGTTTATTTTAATGTTTTTTGATTAAATACTTTGTTAGTATTTATGTTAATATGTCTATGCACGTTTGTTCGTCGAAAAATCTTCGTTCATTGTATTTTTGTTTAATTATTATTAGGTATTTAAAACTGGTTCTAATGTTTTTAACTGCATTGTCACTAACAGTTATTATTGTAATAAATATGATAATGAAGTGGCAGCCAGACAGTAAGTTAACCACAAACGCTATATCGTTTTTCCCTGATCCGGTTCAAAATTTTGGATAAATTTTCGCGGTTTTTTTCTATCATTTTTATAGTTTAAATCAAAATCTGAAAAAACTTCGATAGACACGTAGACGCGTAGTAGGCCAATGTATGGCCTATTTTGAGAAAAAAATCTAAAGGTGTCACTACTTCACAACCACATAAAAAAAATGATTATTTTTAAATTGGTATTTTTTTCCTTTTTTTTACGATAACTAGTATTCGTTTTTTGGGTGGCGATGCAAATCTATCTAAAGAACGTCATTTCAAAATTTGAAGCAAATCGCTTGAATACATCCAGAAAAAACAAACATTAAAAAAAAAACTTGAAAAAATCAAAAAATAAGTCAAAAACAATTACAAGTAGAATGTTTATACTCGGCGAAAATATTCTTCATTACATTACAAGAGGTACTAACAAAAAAATCCCTGAGCCCATTTGATGTAAGGGCCGACTTACTTATGGAAACCCGGCTATGGCCTTTGTACCTCAGTCTGACAACTAAATAAATGCATCGTTCAACTTCGCTTGTAGGTATTTACTGAGATTGTGGCAGGCCATATAGATGTCGCTCTAACACGTTAGTTTTATTTGTAATTTTCCTATCGGCGTCACAAGTTTGAACCGTCGTGAGTAACTGTCAGGGTATGCGCAGGGTCTACAGCGGAGCCGCTGAGCTCTGCGTACGCGGCGCAGTTCGGCAGCGCATACGCAGCGGCGCCGCTCGGCTCCGTGCTCGGCTCGGCCGCCGCCGCCGCCGCCGGCAAGCAGGTTGAAGGTACCTATCTTTTTTTACACAGCGCCAGCAAATAAGATGAAAGAAAAGGCAGAAGGATGCGACACTCCGACACACTTACTTAAAAAAATAATGCGAAATACAATAGTGGTACTACGTCGCTCTGCCTTCCACTAAAAACCTGTTCCCTAAACACTTACAAACGTGGAAGAGGTAATACTGCATAAAAAGATAGCCTACATGTAGTCCCGATACCTGGATGTCTGAACTCATAATTTGTGGCATATTACTATATCGTTCTAATCGTAAATTATTTTACCTTGAATTTTTGCATTTAAAATACCTAAATGAATAAAATGCGTAATTACTTATCAGTCAATCTTGGCTGACGCCTTTTAACAGGTTCCCTATCCCATGAGGCACATGTGCCTCATGCGTGGTTTTACTCATACGTTTTACTCACATGTGCCGCATGGCCAGAGATAAAGATAATGCAGATTTCTTTATCTATAAATATATACACATATGTATATTCCTATCTATCAATCACTATGACACAAAGTATCATAAAATACTTGAATAAATGACGTGTCGTCGAAACAATAATAAATTAGATTTTATTATTACTATGGGGACGCGTCGAAAGATCGCTGCACATTGCTTCGGGACAGGGAACCTGTTAACTCGTGTATGTAGGCATCTTTTCTGGAATGTATGTACTCGTAGGTACCTTTGTTTGTCTTTGGTTGTTGACTTTATGGAAAACTAGAGGATCCTCGCAACTGTTTCTTTCAGTGACTTCAAAAATCCCTACTTAGTACACCGTCACACGACTGCTGGAGAAAAAAAGTTTAGGAAAAATGAAAAATGATGTTCGGAGTAAAATTGGCAACATAATCCAATTTACACCTTCCCTAAATCTGATTCCTGGCGATGTGGTGTTAAGAATAATGATAGTTCTACCTGTTTACCATGTGAAACTCTTTTTTGCCAATTATGTGTGTACTTATAGGTTCCAAATTTCAAGTTTCTACAATAGCGGTGTGTTGTTTGTGTGACAGTCACGAAGGTTAGCATGTTCCTTATCTGCTAATGATGGATCTTTCCCATTCCAGGTCCGGAGGGCGGCAACTTGTTCATATACCACCTGCCGCAAGAGTTCACGGATACGGACCTAGCGTCCACGTTCCTGCCCTTCGGCCACGTGATCTCGGCCAAAGTGTTCATAGATAAACAGACCAACCTGTCCAAGTGCTTCGGCTTCGTCTCCTACGATAACGCCGCCTCGGCCCAGGCCGCCATACAAGCCATGAACGGCTTCCAAATAGGTACAAAAAGACTCAAAGTTCAATTGAAACGCTCCAAGGAACTATCAAGACCGTACTAGTTACCCACGCGCGACTGGTTACTAGTGATTAAAAAAAACTGGAAAATTTGCGAAGGTTGTAAACTATTGAACGTTTGTTGTGATGAAATCCGGTGCACTTTGAACTGACAAACGTTCCTTCGAAAACGCGAGTCCATGTGCACAGTTGTTAACTAATAAGTATAAGGATAAGGTTTGTGTCAAAAGATTTATCGTTTCCAAAGTATTCCCCAAATTGTTTATTAATTATTCATATGTTTTTAAACTTAAGTTTTAGTCACTTTAAGCGTAAGTTCAATGCGTTTAGACGCCGATTATTTGTGCGGACAAAAATGAGCTGGTGGGTTACTCCCTAACGCGAAATTTGAAAATTCGTTGGTCCTCTCTGTTTCGCCTGCTGTTCTATATGGAGCACATGGAAATAGACAGGGCTAACATGACTCGAAACACCAAATTCAGGAGTAGGGCTGCTGGCGCCGAGCGCGCAAGTGCGTTGAACGCTCGCTTGATTAAATAAATCTAATATCGTACGTGTAAGGAGATATATTATTTATGCCATCCAAAGCTACTACTGGTGAACAAACACCGGAACTACCTACCAAATAAGTATTGCTATTTGATTGTTTTGTTTCGTTACATTAGAACAACATTAATTAGATAAGTATTATTTCGTAACATTGATCCTCTTTGTGTTACCGATCGTATTAAAATAATACATGTGGCCATTTATTTCTGTTCCAGTTTCTGTTCAAATAAGAAGTTAGACTAACGAGATGATCTCAAAGTGATCAGTGTATTTATTTAACCTGACGTGTTGTCAATAGTGTAGGTACTTAAACTTGGAATTACGTTTGTGGGGCAAACCTACTATGAACTTTTCTTTCAATGTGGACCCGAAAATATGAATTATTCATATGACGTAGTAGATATCTCAAATGTTTTATTCAATTCTTACGGTGTATATTTTACCGTGTTTTTATGCCCGCCATCCTTGATTTTTATCTAATGCGTAATAAATACATAACTGAATACGCTGGCAGCTGGCAATAGAAATAAAATCTCTCGGCTAAGACTTTATTTGAAATCGAGAGGCATTTGGGAGTATTTGAGATATCAGTCGTATTTTAAATATTGAACCTTCTCATTGTTATTGTTTGTCTGTTTCTGTAAACGCATGAATGGATGTCCACCAGGATGTCATACACTCGGCGCCGATTGACTTCCCGTTACGAAGATTCGTTTCGTATTCGTATTCGTTTTAGCGTGATCCTATATTATACCTACTTTTTATTGTAACACATCGAACACTGGACCTTTAGTCAAAATTTTATTAGGTTTAAGTATTTAATATTTAGAATAATTTCGTAAGTAAGTTTGGTATTCATTGGCCCTACTATGAGCTGTCACATCTCCGGGATACTTGGTTAAACACATTAGCAGATTATAACCAATTGCTCATAGCACGGATTCAGGTACTTAAGCACTGTTTGCTTATAATGTATTTTTCTTAATCATTGGCATATTTTTGGAATATTTCTTCAAACTTCTTAATGCTAATTATATAACGCATTATTAAAACAATGCTTGAAACCTATTTGAAACGAGCAACGCTCGCCTGAAAGCTAACCTGAAGTTGCATAATTGTGGTTTTAGGTGTGACTATCGTATGAATGACGGTTACTCTCGGATGCACAATCTTTTGCTTTCTGACGAATGTGGCCCGATTCGATGGTTTTTCAACAACATACCAAAGCGTTATTTTCCAAGTGCACATGAATGACCAATTTAAATTGTAATACCGTTGTAGTTTTACTTGTTCACTTTTGTCTTTTAAAGAACTGATGTAGATCATCGTTTACATCTAATTAAATTTAGTTGAGTATTATATTAAAGAGAGGTTTATTAAGATGGTTTATAAGTTATTTACTCTAATTTAGTAATGTTTCGATGTCTGAAGAAAGACAATATCTAGACTGAATAAGTTCCCTAGTAGGTGTTACTGCGTTAGCGATTCAGTCATTCGTCTAGTGATTCCTTTATGTAAGGTTCTGTAAAACCTGCACCATAATAGCTTTTTACCATCATATTTTTTTCTTGTTGTAATATAAATTATTATTAAAGGGGGAATGTATTGTTTAATTCTGATTTTGACATTTTGATAGTTAACTTAAAACCAAGACACGACAAATCATTCTGTATCTGTAAGATAGATATGATTTTTAAACTAATTGTCAACAATCTAGTGTGGAGGGTTTTTTACCTACTTAATACTGCCTAGATATGTAAGACGGGAGACCTCATTGTTGTTGCGAATAGAAATATGCTGCCAGCTCATGGAGTTTGAATGTGAAACTAATTATTTTTCGGTTATCCTGTATAGAGTAGCTGTCTACATCTGAGTTTACGCCAAACACTGCAGCCAAAGTTTCTAGCCATTTAAAGTGTACAAATCTGTTTATTGAAAATTGTGTTTGTTCGACATAAAATATTTGTTAAAATAAAAATCAGTAAAATTCAGTTTTGGATACGTTGTAGCCACCATTTTAAGAAACTTCTCAATAAGGCAAATCTCTGTTGGGTATTTTTAACTGGATTGTGTAAATTGTAATATTGTTCAAAGAGAGTAAAATTCAGTAATTACTAGGCCCTGGAGAATATCGAACTTTATAGGTTTGCCATGCAGAAGTAGATCACTAGGTACTGACTATTATTTTATTATCATCTTTTTTTATACTCTTATTAATAATATCATCGGGTGTCATTTTTTCGATTATATTTATGAGAAATGTGTAAATCCTGTTGAAACCAAAAAGTGAGATGCCTTGGCTAAAGGCAGTTTAATTTTGTCCAAGGCTGTAGAATGGAACCAAAGGAAAAATATGTTTTCATCATTTAACAATTAACCTTGGTTAGACATTTATAACGCTGGCATGCTGTGAGTGTGCTAAACCGAGCGTTATTTCAAGCGTCGTCCAGGCATGTTCGAGAAAATCTGACTTCTGATTAAAGCGAAGTTGAGCACGCCTAGCTGCAAGCTTGTTTTTTTTCCAATCCAATACAGCTCAATGCATTAGATCTTAGGTCATATTTTTGACGGTGTACCAACTTCGTTCGATATGGTTTATCTTTTGATTAAAGGCGTCCCCACATCGGCTTAAGGACAGAATAGTCGAGTCTCCAACACAAGTCACGTCATATATCCTACAATGCGGACGCAAATTTATTTTTACACATTTTCGAGGCACCTTTTTTTAGTATACAATGTTATAAAATGAAAATAAAAGAACTGTTTTATACAACACCTGTTTCGTTGATATGAATGTAAATAAATGTCAAGTTAAAATACAAAATGATTTATTATTAATCCCAAACAACGTTAGTGGGGTGATGGCACCAGTGTTGGACACTCTTTTTTATTCATGGCTCATATGGTCATAAATTGATTGTTACAAAACAAATGAATAGCCTTTAACTTCTGTAAAATAAGAATCAAGTGTCCATCATTAGTTCCTGTCCATTATTGGTTCCATGACCCTACCTATGCGAGCAAATGAAAAACACAGAAATAGGGGTACGGATCCGTGCTTCACCTCGTTATTTCACCTGGGTGAAGCACGGGGCATAACCTGGTCCCGTGTTTCACCCAGGTGCAGCACGGGGTTAATCACTAGTCCCGTGCTCCAACTGATATTATTTTCGTACAATCATGCTCGTAATCTGTAGTACCTACCTTGTTAAACATTATCTACCACTTATAACATACAAGTCACAAAGACACTGGCCACTTTAAGCACGAAAGAGTCCGTATGACCGTATATATTTTTGTTTCATTTTATTAGTCTGACATAACTCCAAGTCAATTTTATTTGTAGATATTACTAAGATATTGTTTAAGATATTGAGCAGCGTAGTTATGCCGTCGGTCAGTTTTTTCACTATAGGGGTAGATACGTTTTATTTTAATTAATTTCTTTTGTATTATTTTGTGTTTCATAATATCGTAATAAAAGACTTCAGCACTCGGTTGTACTTCATTACTTTACTATCTATCAATTGTCAGTTGGAGCACGGGGACTAGGGCATACCCCGTGCTTCACCCAGGTGAAATAACGAGGTGAAGCACGGGTCCGTACCCAGAAATAGGAGCTCCGTCGACGCTGTCTAATTTCAAATCAATAAGTTTCAACGGAGCTCCACTGCATGTTGGTGGTCCGGAATGTATATATACATAGGTACTCCTACAGCGGCGCCTGCACGAAATGACCCCCCTTTAGGGAACCTTCGATCCAAGTGGCTCACGTGTGTAACGCCTGCGTGCGTAGCGTGCGCCGCAATGGACTTCGCGCTTTATAAGTCTCGACCATTTAAAGGCCAACTAAAATACATTAGGTTCGCGAGATACAGCTCAGTCAGGAAGTGACTGATGAACGGACGGACAAACGGGTGAGGACTGGTAGAAACTATACATTAATTAAATAATATCGTAATGTGTCCAAATTAAAATGCAAAATTGGGTAAGGACCATATTGTTGGACCATAGTTAAGCATAGTTAAATATACAAACAACAAAAGTGAAAAAAGTTCCGTTGTGACACGAAAATTATCCTTGTAAGTGTATGGCTAATTTTCGTGTAACAACGGAAAAGTTTCATAGAGAATTTAATTGAGTGAGTTAGCGTGGCCAACTTTTTGGCCTTTACCCAATTCCTTTTTTGGGTTTCGTAGTCCAAAAACTTTTTGTCCAATAACAATATTGGTAAAAACCATTTTTGAAAAGAAAAACGGGAAGACCTTAAATATCCATAATTATTTAATTCTGAATTTGAAAATATTGTATTTTATAATTCCGAACTTTTTCACAAAACATTAGGCCGAATAATCAAAATGTCGAATTTTAAAAGCAGTAATGTATAATATGTACGAACATCACTTAATCACTTTCTTTTCTCCGAAATTTATAATTCCGAATTTTATAATCCCGAATATTCATAATCCAGATCGGTAATATGAAAAATCGGACTAATACTGAAAATAACAGTCAGATGATACAGAAGCCATATTGGAGCATACATCGCTGGATACTGTTCCACTATGGAAACCAATTCTCATTTCTTCTGAGGCAAGTAAAAAAGGGAAAGGCCTAACTTTTCTGTACATATGGGTATTTTGCAGACGGGACGTGCAAATGGGACGTTCTGCGAAAGGTACTTGTAAGTACTCTATGTATAGAATGGAGATTTTGCGTACGGGATGGGACCTTTTTGAGAAAGGGAAGTTTTGCGAATAAGGCATCTTGCAGAGTGAACCATTTGCAAAGACGAAGTTTTGCGACTGGGACCTTTAGTGCCCTAACAGTCACAGTGACTACTTTTCTATATATATTATTTCTATTATATGTGGTTTGACCCTCTAAAACTGATAAGAAAAACAAAAAAGAAGAAAATAAATTTAATAAAACACCAAATACAGCCTAAACATTTATTCTAATCATTTCCTAACTTTGGTACTTTACCCTTCACAATATCGTCTTCTTCCTTCGGCTCTATAACTTCTTCTATCTTCCCTAGCACCGGTTTTGACTTAATCAGTCCATTCTCATCAGCGTACGGCAGTATGTCACATATCAAGGGCGACTCCACGCCTAGAATGTAGTGGCAGGTGCGCGGTTCCAAAAGGTATAGCGACACTTGGGCTGAACTCGCGTTTTCTAAGCACTTTAGTTTGACTTCGGTTTGACGAGGCTTGCCGGTTTTGTCGCAGACATCTCCTCCAGAGTAGAAGTGGGATATCGACGTGCGTTGATCTGGAGAACAAAGCTAATTGTAAACCTTTGTGGTTGTCAATATTTTATGATGTATATACTTTTCCATGTACGCACAACCGAATTCACAAGCAGCCATTGCGTCAAATATTTATACACAGACATTATTGTCAGAGGTATATAGGCGTGTAAATATGACGTTCGTATGATATTGCGTTTTGGTAGTGTAGGACGACAAACCGCCCCGAGGCAATACAGCACTCATATTATTTTGATACTTAGTGTGGTGTTAAAAATTAAACACGGTTATTTATGATAAAGCGTTGTTTATTTGTTACATAACAAAATCTAAGGCAACAACGTAAATTTAAGATTAAAATGTTCATCAACATTTTTCCGAGTAAGTAGGTAAATAAACTGTTATAACTATTTACTTTACTTTTAACAATTATAAATCATATAATACAAATAAATAAAACATAATGCATTAAAGGTAAATATATAGACATAAGTATAATAAATGTACATATTTACATAAATTAACATTAAGTATTTATGTTGCATCGTTTTCGCTTTCAGTCGGCTCATCATCTGAAGCCGAAAGACGAATAACCAACCACCACGTTTCTTTTTTAACACCAAGTATCAAAACTATATGAGTGCCGTATTGCCTCGGGGCGGTCTGTCGTCCTACACTATCAAAACGTAATATCTAGAATATCAGTGACATTAAATTTGAACCTTAATACTATGACGATTACGTTTGTTTTTCAATATGAATGTTGTAATGGCACGTGCTAACTCGGTAGCTAGCGGTTTTGTGATAATAGAGACAATGGCCTTTGTTTGAAAGATTAGGGCTCGAAGCGAAAAATTCACCTGGGAAGATTCATACTATACCTACATATAAAGAAAAAAATATTTCAGCCAATATAAATAGACATATAGATAGAGAAAAACAAATGTTTCGTAGGTATTCGTGTTGATGTTCTTACAACCCGCTGCGATACAGTATATTTTAGCTTTTTTTTGTTTAGGCATATTTATTTTACGAGGCGTATGAAAATGCAACGCAAAGCGCGAGCGAACGCATGCGTCCCGTAACAGTGCGCGGTAACTACTAATAGACCGCCGAATGGCGGCCGGCCGCATGTACTTGTAGCGGCGCGACGAAATCAGTGAGTGCCCGCCCCTGCTGTTTACCCAATGAAATTTAGCCTTCAGGGATTTCTAATCCAAATTGGCCCGATCCGCTTTTAGATGAATACCGCAAACAGGGTGCAAGTGTAAAAGCTAGTATTCAGCAACATTCTCCACTTAGACGGGATCCTGCAAAAAACTGCCCGCAGAAAATAGAATAGACTTTAGACTTTCCTAACGCTGTATATGTATAGTATAGCTAGGGTGCCATACGTCTATACGTCGTATATACGGGACAGTCGCCGTATCGTATCGCGTATTGTTACTTGTCCCGTTTATCAAAATACACTTACTAAAGTCAGCACGTGTATTTTCAACATGTCAAAAAACAGACAAAGTAAAATTTACCTACGTCAAAATATGTCTGGGCGAAGGAATAGAAACCTTTTCCTGGTGGATGGTGGAATTTATCACGATTGGAGTGAATTTCATTGTTTTTTTTTCATGATAATAAACCGTAACTACCCTCGTTTTTAGATTTTATTTATTTAGCAGTAATAAGTCCCGTATCAGTTTCCAACAATTATAGCGACCCAAAGCGTATGTTAAAGTTATCTCACCGAGCGGCTTAGGTGCTTTCCCCTTGTTGTCCCGTATCCAGTCCAAATGCGCCTGCTCATTGAACTGGCCCAGCAGCAACTCCGTCTTCTCCCCGCTGCGGCTCACGTGGTACTGCACCACGCGCTTCCCGTAACAGAACTCATACTTCCACCACCCGGCGCCCTGAAACCAGACAAAAGTTAGGATAAGATAATGGATTAAAGTGTGTAGGTATTGATGTCGATGTTGGTTATAGTAGATCGCTCAACGAGGGACTAAAGTAAGCCATTATAACACGAGATAATTATTTAGACACCCCAGCAAAGCAGAGTGGATGAAGATTGAGTACGTCATTATGGGTTTTTTAGTTTTACATACTGACATAACATCACGCCTTCATTCCAAGAGTGGGAATAGGCAGAGCTACAGAAATACCAACAACTCTAAAAGACTTATTTATAATTATCTAACCTCATTTTGCACAATCAGGCTAAAAATCAGATTTACTAGTGTATTACGACATCCACGGGAAGACTGCAGTGGCACTATAACCTAACCCGGCAACCACACAGGCTGAATAAGGGTTTATGGGGCAAAAATCGGGATAATTCGTTTACAACCCGAGTGACGCTCGGTCTTTTAGGTATTATTTATAATAAAACCAGCATTGCGGAATTCAGTACACCAAAACACATTCTCTGATTAATGTTAGTATAGTATTTAAAGTCCGCGACATCACGCCCGTACCACGTCTATTTTACTGGAGAGGCGCGCTATCGTCGATAGAAAACACTATTTTGTTTCATAATACACTATATGTATGTATTTGGGTTAGACATTGCTTAATCCAAATTAAATTTTAATTTACACCAAGTACGCGAATCGATTATAGACTCACAGTTGCATCAAATATCCAGTCATTGACACCAAGTGTTCGTAGAACTTAAAAACAACATAAATTAAATAAAGTTGACGGTACCCATGGATGCCCAGTGCCGGATGAAGCCCGTAGCAGATTTTATCAAGAGGCCAATTGTTTAAAGAAGCCTCCCCACTGAGGAGCATTCGCGTGTAATGAGCATTCTGCATCGAATATTCCAGTCCTCCTTAAGGTAATTTCTTCATTTTAAAGTGGTAAATATAATAGAACTGTTAGATTCACATCCCGAAGACGTGGGTTATTTTAGTACGTGTCTAATCCCTAAAATGGATGCCAACAATAGAACAATTTACCCTACATCTTATGGTTACTTACCCCGTTAAGGCAGTTCTCCCCGTTAAGAAAGGCTCTGACAGGAGAGTCGTCCAAGATCATCGGTAGAGGTTTCTCAGGAACCGGCGCTGCCTTCGTGCTTTCGTCCGTAATCAAGTCACCCTCGTTAATAGGATGCAACTCGAACTTTAAATGCGTTTCACCATCCTTTAAAGAACATAATGTAGCCATGAAATGAAAGGCTACAAGTAGTATCGCTCGAGAGAGCGTCGGTGGCCTAGTGACTTAGGGGGTCGACTCGTGATCGTAAGGTAATGGGGTCGAACCCCCGCGGACACCATGCACCAATGAGTTTTTCTAACTTAAGTACATTACCCGATGCTCTTACCGTGAAGGAAAAACATCGTAAAGAAACCTGCACATTCGAACAGCTGAGTGTGTAAGAGGGTAATTGCACAAAAGATCCTAAAGGGGTCGAAGTGTATGTGTAAGATAAGATCAGATAAGAAGTGTCACTCGAGATTTTCTTTGAACTTTTCCCGACACACTGCCGTGTGTCTAGATCACTTTAGTCTCTTCTATGACGGAGATTAATAGAAGCTTAGTTTCGGACCTGTTTCTCAATCGATAAATTAATTCATCAGTCAAATAAAAAAGCCCTCGGCCACAGGGCTCCAAGATACAAGCGCAGCCTGGTTGGACTATAAGGGTTATTTCCTGTATGTATTCTTGTGCTTGGTCTATCAATAAACTTATCTTATCTTATCTTTGTATATTTTCAAGTGTAAGAAAGGGAAAGTTCTAAAATTATTTGACAGCTATAATAACATGTAAAATGAACGAGGCTAGTTGCACTGAAATTATTACCAAGGTGAAATGGGTCACTTTGTAAATTAGCTCAGTACACCTGGCCCCTTTAGTTATACTCATCAGTATAGTTTTTGTGTGGGCTACAAATTTTTATAAACTTTATAGTTAAAACGACTAAGTCGTTATTATTTCCAACTTTTACAGCATAAAGTACATACATACATACATACATAACTTCACGCCTTCATTCCCAGAGTGGGGTAGGCAGAGCTACAGAAATACCAACAACTCTAAAAATACTTGTTGATAATTCTGTAACCACATTTTACGCAAGTAGGCTAAGTTGTTTACCAGTGTGTTAGTGACAGGTTGCAAGCCCATCGCCTAACATTACTACAAGCCCTTATTCCCTTAGTCGCCTCTTACGACATCCACGGGAGGACATGGAGTGGCACTATTCTAACCCGGCAACCACACGGTACAGCATAAAGTATATCAACACTAATTACAGCTACGAGAGTTTAATCAAATTACATACAATGGAATCTAAGTAATGGAATTCAGTGGCTTAGGCATAACGATACGGCTAGTATCATAAATAGATATATAGTTAAGAACCTAAACGCCCTTGGTAAATAAGTTTGACAGTTCAAAAATGACGTTAACGCGACAAGATAGAAAATTACTATTTTTGACGATAGCGTACATTTGAATAGCATTAATTAACAAGTAAATAATTCACCATTACTCATCTCATCATGAACCATCCTATACCAATTTCTAAAATAAACATTTATGCAGGCTGCATTTGACATAGCTATGTCAAAATTAAAGTATTCTATTCCCGAAAGTTTTAAATAAATTTATAAAATACTGGTTTAAATAGCATATCTAATTAGGTTAGACAATCAAACAAGTAAAGAAAAATCGGCTTAAGAACACGCTGCAAAAAAATAAAATCCACAAAAACTTACCTTGTCGAATTTCTCAACTTTCAAAACTGCTAGTACGTCCTTAGCATCTCTCTCCTTGACATGCCAACAAAAAACAGTAACAAGCGCTATTACTACACTACTAGCAACTATTACAGTCGAATGGTGTAGAAACGACACAGGACACAAGGAAAAGGCCACTTAACAGAATGGACGGAAAGATAGACGGACGGCCACAGTAGAAATAAGTCATTCATCACGTAGCGTCCAACACTATTTTCAATAAAGTGATTACACAAGGCTCATAGCATGATTGCAACTGCGGGGCGGCGACTGCAGCAAAGGTGAGCGACATCAAACTAATGCATAGAGATGTATGAAGCATGCCATTAGTCGCCGTGGCGGCGAAGGGGCGATTTCTATACATTTGTTTCACCGCTAACCTCCGCCAAAATTCGTGGCTAGGCCTTCACAGTTTACAGCATACGCTTTTAGAAAACGTCAGTTTGCTTAGTAACAGGCAGTCATTGATTCGATCACGCACTGCGCTGAGGCCCTAGCCAAGATGCGTTATTATTTTGCGATGTATTGTTTTGTCCGCTGACAATCCATTTTCTTCAACTTTCATTAACTATAAATAATTTTAAAAAACACCTAGCGTATTTATTCCTTTTATTTTTAACCATTCGCGTCACTGGTAGATCGCGTCATACGAAATGTCACGTGATCTACAAGTGCCGCGATTGGTTTAAAAACCAAACGAATAGAAACGCTAGTTAGCGAACGCGTCTTGGCTAGGGCCCCTGATCAACCCCGATCTTAGTTCAGCGTCGGCCAACAAACAGTATATCGCTCACAAGTATAAATGACGTAATTCGTAATTATGACCGGCGCCAAAATGGCGATATAGCTTCTGTTTTGGCCTAAGCAGCATAAAAAAAACTAGTGAATGAAACTCCATGCTTGTGTCAAACTAAACTATTTTTGCAAGTTGATTGAAAAAACAAATATTTAATGAAAGTCAAACACTAAATTTTCAAACAAAATCTACAATTATTTTTCCTCACTATAACTTGAAATACATGCTTACTTGTACTCACATTACTACCCAACCGTATGGTCTGATGATGGAACCTCAAGCTCTCCACTTCAGATTTCAGAAGACTCCGCGGTTTCTTAGGCGTATCGCCAACGGGAAAGCAATTAATGATATTTTCACCAACGTCTTTGGACTTGAACTGCGGATGCTCGCAGAGGCTAGGAGTGAGGATAATGATTTCATACTCGCACGTGGAAGTTTCCTTAAATGAGTATACTTCATGCTTCCCATGCGTGTAGCAAACATAACGGACGCGCGTTACGCGTGGCTTGTTGTTTAAGTCGCAGATCGTGCCTGGGGAACAACAATATTCAATAAAAGAGGTATTGAGGCAAGAAGTCATTTTTTGCGCAAAGCAGCAGTTCTATGTAACAGACAATTTTAAGCGCAAAATTGGCTAAGAAATTAGTTATTGCTATTGTCACCTGCACTTAATAAATATTTGTAATCAAGATTCTGATCTGATAAAACTGAGAGACATTCTAATTACAATGTAAACTACATTGGCCTGACAAAAGAGTATAAAGTCAACTTCAAAAAAAAATATGCCAAAAAACGCTTCTTGTGATGTCCTGGAAAACAAGAAGATGGTCTCCATGCTGGATGGGAGCATCGCCAGGGCCAGTAACCTACGGGTCAACCAAGGGAAACAGGGCGGAAGGATTGGGAGACTGGTCGACCACCCGCTTGTTTGGTCCGGGCATCCCCACCCCTCATCACCATTATTAACATCATCATCACCATCATCATCACGTGAGTAAGAATGTCTGGGTTTGAAATTCCTCACCTTGATCCATTACGATCTCGACATATGGCAGCGCAGAACCCTCAACTTTGGTGGTTGGGGGCGGTGTCTCCTGTGCCATCTTTGATTGCTCCTCCAGCTTTACCTGCTTCTCGATGCTCCAGTGCCCCAGGAAGTACTCTTGGGTCTTTACTACTTTGCCTGAAAAATGCGTAAAAACATATGCATAATTTGGACTTCCGTGGCATGAAAATCCACTTTTAACTAATCGAGGTAGGTTACTAAGGTAGGTTTTTACTTTATATGGATGGATAGCTATAAGCTGATAAGGACTAAAATAATAAATGAAAAATCAAACATTTTAAACTACTAGATTGTTCAATAGGTCCCGAGACTATCTTGGAAATGGCGCATAATAAAGACTCTTTTGATTCTTAAAAAGTACTGGCCATCAATAAAAGATGTGTATTTTTTTTAAAAATGGTACAATAAAATATTGATTTTACAGACATTTAAGTGACGCTACGCTTGTAATTTCGATACAATGGAATCCAATCGGATGTCAGAGGAGTGCAGAGCGGCTGCTGAAAGCAGCCCCAAGCGGCCAAAGACTCAGTAATCGGCGGTAAGGTTATGGCGTCTATATATTGGAATGCGCATGGAATACTTTTCATCGACTACCTTGAAAGGAGCAAAATATAAATAGTGATTATTACATGTGCTTTTTAGAGCGATTGAAGTACAAAATTGTGGATAAAGGGCCTCAAATTAACAAAAAGAAAGTGGTGTTTCGACAGGACAACGCGCCTTGTCACAAGTCCGTTAGAACCAGGGCCAAAATTAATGAATTGGGCTTTAAATTGCTTCCTCATCCCCCTTATTCGCCAGACTTGGCCCCCAGCGATTACTGGCTGTTTGCAGACCTCAAAAAAATGCTCCAGGGTAAGAAATTTGACTCAAGTGGTGAAGTTATTGCAGCAACAGAGGCTTATTTTGAAGTCAAAGACAAATCATTCTACAAGCATGGGATAGAAGAGTTAGAAAACCGTTGGAGGGACTGTATCACTCTTGGAGGAGACTATGTTGATGAATAAAAAATATTTTTATAAAATTAACCTTCTTTTAGTACTTAGTCTCGGGACTTATTGAACCACATGTTACATACCCAATGAAAAATTTTCACTTCTCAGCTTCTATCAAATGAAAAACATTTCAAGTGTTTTGCTATAAGCCTAAACTGTCTGACACTCAGTGCATGAACATACTGCCAGTACTGACCATGATTACAGTCAAATTAAATATAGGTTGGCTTTTACCTTAGGTAATGTGTTTTCATAATATGCAGGATATATTTATTATGTTTGTGCTAGAATGGGTTTACATACAGTGAAACCACAGTATTGATAGTACTTGGTTATTTATTGCTTTCACACTCTTCCTGGCATATCAAATATACCAACTGGTGCCAGAGTGTGAAGATACATATGGAGCGAAAACCTAATTACAAGTAGTATGTTGATGATGTACTTACACAAATGAGATGTTAGATTTATGTAGAGTTAAGCAAATCAACACACACGTTACACACAAAACAAACACCATGTGCCAACAATAAAATAATTGCCACCTTTTAAGAAGTGAGTTTGAAGAATACTAATCATAATATAGAATGGAGTGATGGTAAAGGATGTTGTTAGAGAAAAACACTATTTCATAAATACTTTTGAACAAAAGGTGCAAGTGTCTACATATCTTTGTTGTTGACTGTACATGGGAAACACCTACACATAGCTTGCAACTCCAACAAGGACGTAAATAATTACTCAATACTAACTCACCATCTCTCTCTTCATGATACTGCCTTATGTATCGTCCATGACACACCTCATAACTCCAATAGCTTTCCAGCCGGTAGGAACATATTTTCTGGCTGAACAGTAACTTCAGAAGGTTGATTGGAGTTGGACCATCATAATTCTCAATGCCAGTGGTCTCTCTGGTATGAAGTTCTGGCAATTGACACTCATATTTTTCTTGATTTGATGTAGTGACTAAGTGGATTTCTTTGTTCTGTAAATTAAAACCAGAACATTAATTACAAAATGCTTTAGGTGGAAAATAGGGAAAAAGAACTAAATTTCTTTTAAAAGAAATAACTTTTATAATATCTCATAGACCCATTTATCGGGTAAGAAACAATTCAACACAGACTAACTGGCGGGCTGAAACTAGTAGTAAAGTAAAAAAGTATTGTGCAGGGACCGTGAAAATCTCAATAGGTATTTGCAATATGTTTGTTAGAATAAAACATTACCTGAGGTTTTGTTTCTCCTTCGACTAGAGTTTCCAGAGCTTCATCAGCACCGGGCCAATTTATACCAAAAAGAATACTATCATCGAAACCTTTAAAATCGTGTTCTATACATAAAACTGCCCCAACATAACATAAAACAAATAAACCAACGACCCTCATTATTTTTTAGCGATTAATCACACAATCATCATTTATGTAACAAGCAGGTAATGCAAAATAATTCATAAACACGGCAAAATCCACAACCCACACACACAATAAAATATATTGAGTTATATTATAATACGACAGAATTCCTTTGATCCAGTAAACTGTCAAATGGCGCTAGCTATCTGTTGTCAAAATTACGTCTCATAATTAGTTTAATAAATTTACCGACTGCTGCACCCAATTTGTTAGGGTAATTCTCCAATGAGTTGGATGTATGCGAGACAGCCACGACAGATGAAAATAAAGTGACAGTTCTCTGTCACAAACAAAAGTACGTTTTAACTCAATTGATTAAAACATTATTTCGTCTGAACGTTATAGTTTAGTATTACCATATACCCATTATATATCGTACCTACTGTTGTTTTAAACTTTTCAACTTGACAATTCATTTGTTAAATAAACTATTTTCCCAGCATAAATATAAAAATAAAATCATTATTTTACTTCACCCGCAATATTTGATGAATGACGGTTGACAGTGGCGAACAAAAAAGAAAATATCTTCTTTTTTTTGGTAGGTATAAGCATAATTTATGGATCAAACACGATTCATTAAGAAAAAGAGTTTTTCAGAACGCTACATCTTTACTGGGTGACAAGTGTCATTTTCGCTGTCTGATGTCTCCTGCCTGTCTCACCTGCCTGTCAGTAGACATACCTTCTAATCTGTGCTGTCAGTTCGGTAAAAATGGCGTTTAGCTTTCCTGCCTTCTCGTATATTATAGCCCTTATAATAGATGCATTCCTTATATTTTTCTCCATATTCCATGTGATAGCTTTTGATGAGCTCAAGACCGATTACAAGAATCCAATTGATCAATGCAACAGCCTTAACCCAGTAAGTATTGCTATGACATAGAAACTCTACCTAAACTCTACTCTGACTTTGGATTAACCTCTTTTTTTCTGTTTTCAGCTTGTCCTGCCTGAGTATTTACTACACTTGTTGATAAACGTACTGTTCTTGCTATCAGGAGAATGGTTTTCGCTGTTGATAAACGTGCCTTTGATTTTGTATCATATACACAGGTAAGTAAAAGTGGGGTTATGTTTTGGTGACAAGAATGCTAATTAAAGATGAACCTTATAGGGACTGTGTCATCCGTTTGTTTTACAATGCAGATATCGAACGCGCCCAGTAATGTCGGGGCCTGGCTTGTATGACCCCACAAGTATTATGAATTCTGATGTCTTGACAGTTTGCCAAAGGGAAGGCTGGATTAAATTGGCCTTCTACCTGTTATCATTCTTCTTGTACTTATATGGGTAAGTCTAGCCTTAGTAGCGCAATCAATATTTCATCCCTGATGAGTGATTAGGATTTGGATCAAAGCCATACATTTTTTCTATTCACTCAACACTTATGCAAGTCAGTGAAATAATCTTGTTTATATATTGCATGATTGCAATTGAATATGATCCATGAGATTAGACTTAAAAAGTATCTATGTACATCCAGTATTTTTAACTGAGTTGTAGCAAGTGTTATAAGGAGACTAAATCACGCTCATACATCACATAAAACCTAAATTTTCTTAACTCTTTTGTAAGGACTAAATATTTAATAGTGCTGAATTCTAGTTTTATCCAGTTTTTACATTTTATAATATGCTTTTACCTTACCGATGTACAAAAACATGCTTCTTAATTACATTCCCGAAAACTGTTATATTTTTCTAACAAAAATTATATTAATCGTTGCATTTTGTTCCAGGATGATAGTGGTGTTGATTGCAGTTTAATTTGAAAAATCTAACAATAAGTAAAATTTCTGTTGTTTAAAATAGGAAAGTAGACTCTTCGGATTTGTAAGTTTTAAATTAATTGTATCTATGAGGGTACTTTATTCAATTTTTTAATGTATATTTTATCTGAAACACAAGTTAAAACAATGTATTAGTTCATGGAAGCTATCCCTATGATATAAAGTATAAATTTTGTGGTAATTAAATTACGCTGCATTAATAATAACTTATTTTTCGCTTGTCACTTGCTTTATAATACTTATATGATTCAGAAGTAGTCAACTTTCTTATTAGCACTTCCTAAGTCAAATATGTAGTGTAAAGAACAAACTTCTTATATTGTGGAGCCACATTCCTGATAGGTACTGTTAGTTTTATCTTAAGGTGTGTAAGATCAAGCAATAACCTAAGTAATAATATTAACTATAATTGGTATTTGCAATGTTTTGAACTGATTTTAAAATTACTGAAATATTTTTATCTTATTGTAACCAAGTTATGGTATGTGAGATATCAGAAAATCATTTGCAGTCAGATTTTAAAATCATTGTAATACTAAAATTATTGAAAATGAGGACATGCAAACTATCTTGTTATTTAAACGGTGACTTCTGTGTAATACGCACCCATCAGTGCCCTGTTCTATATCTTATCTCATAATGTATGCTATGCCCTTAACTCTTACCTGAATTTTTTAGAGCTAAATAAGACTTGTTCAACTGTTAATGTTAAGTTTTTTGTCCACTGTATGGTAGCAACTTAATTGTATGCACCGTTAGCGAAACAATTCTTATATAAAGCCTTAAGTATAATAAAATCTGGATTCCATACATAATGAGACTGCAAATTGAATGATCCACAAACATAATGTTTACTAACTTTTTGTAAAGACTTTTTTTATTTTATTTTATTCATAACTAAGTAATGATGTAGTGCTTAATCATACAACATCGTTTTGTCGGTTAAGTTCGTAAGTTCGTATTCGTCCTGCTTTCTCAATTAGCTTAGCAATAAAAGCAGAATGAAAATCTAAGATAAATACAAAAAAAAAAACGACCTACAACAATGTTGTATGTTTATTCACTTCATCTATACTTAACTAAGTTCACTTGTGATTCATTGTATTGTTTATGAATAAGTTGAACAAATATTTAACTTGCATACTCAGGAAAGATTTTTTGACATTAGTGTTCTTATAGTCCAACAAGTTCATGCGCGATCGTTCCAGGTGTTCGCGGGGTCGGGGAGAGGAAACACAAGGAACCGCGCCCCACGTACAAATGCTTCTGGGTCCAAGTGTATCTGAAAGGGTCCAACTGTATCAAGATAGGATGACAGGTCAAGCCGCCTCTTAGCAATCACGACGTTCGCGCGCAAAATTGTTGGACTAATCTTTCGTCTGTTGTATTTCTAACGAACTAGCAGTGGTCTGTCAGGGTAGGTTATAAGTAGGTAGGTTGTACTTTGTTATTATCCTTATGATGCTAGTGGAATGTTGGTAAACGAAGAGTATTTTAATAATAAAAATTACTGCTAATAATTTATGAATATAACCCTAGTTTTATTAAGATCTTGAGTAACCCAGTGAACTCCCTAGTGCAAAATCATCGTCATCGCCATTGTCTCACCGCCGTCGTTGTCGTTCCATCTTACCGTAAGGTCTGCGTCTTCCCACGCTGCAGCTCCCGATACGCGAACGCCGCTTGAGATCTCTTCGACCCCATCGGCCATATTCTGTTCTGCAAGCTATGTGCCACTTACAATTCTCAGGTTCTCCTTATTTTTGATTGGTGACCTTAAGTTTTCTTATGGAGCCCAGCGTTAGCGCCCACGTCTCGGTCATCAGTCATCACTGGCAACTCGCTCTGGTCGAAGACTTTCAGTCTCAGACATTGCAGTATATTGGAGGAGAAAATATTGATTGCGTAGCTTTCCTAAGGCTGCTCAGCCGAGTCCGCGTTGACGATTCATCTTTTTCTCGAAGTTGGACCTACCTAGCTGAACAGTATGTTCCAGGAATACATAATGTTCAACAACTTCAAGCGCCGAGTTCTGATTATTACGGGAGTCGGTACTACATAGTTGGTAAAATGTGACAGCGCATTTGGAACGAAAATGTTGAGCACTTTAGTGCCTATTTCGTAAATATAGTTATGTGGAACGTTTTTGTTATTTTTTTTACTTCTCAATGGGGCAATACTGTAGATACTTAAATGTCTTCTCATTATCATGTTCAGTCTCTATGTCCATGCTATAAATTTTGACTTCATCAAAAGGGTGTCTGTTAACCTCTTCCTCGCGAATTCATACGCCAATGTCATCTATACGTGACCAACATTCAACTCGAAATAAACCCTTCAACAATGGTATTAAAATTCCTTTTCCTAAATTCCAGACGGTTTGTTCCGTGGCGTACAGAGCACGTCACTTCGTTTGTTTCGTGGCGGTGAAAAGGTTAAAGATTAATTAATTAGTGCAAAAACTGTTTTTTTTTTGGGTTCTGCAGTCAAAGTATGATTTCTCGTAGAATGTATACTTCTTCTTTCTTAAAAGAGATGTGATTGACTAGACTTGCTAAACAGTGAAACGATTTAACAACGTACCGAAATATGTCGATTAGTTTAATCGATATGGAATTCTTGATTCCCTTAGCCAACTGGTGTACTGTATTTTATCTCAACACTGCTCGGGAATATGTTTTTTTTGTCTGGTTTGGGGCCAGAAAACATAATTTTTATGACAAGCCGTATTCATACATAATAAAAATATGCTTGGCCTATTTCACACTAACTACTTACGTAAATAATAAACTAAACAAAAAATCTTCGCAGTGGTTGAGAAAAGCACTAGCGCGGCATACAATTTATGGACTCTTACATTATAGGGTTTCGGCCCTCTATATGACTCGTCCGTAAATCGTGAACTTTCTACCCTCAGCAACAATGTACTAGTAGAGTACCTACCTAGGCACCAAATTAAAGTTAGTAAATGAAAAAAGTATACCTAATGCTTTTCAGCAAAAATATTTTTAAGCTAATCATAGAACTGTTAATAAAAAACTAATGAACTTGCAAAGCTATTGAAAAGAACGCTGCTGCAACCTGCAATAATATATTAAATTTTTCCATATACTTTTAATTTATTTTATTACCAGTTAAGTGACACCTGAAAATATCACTGAAAAACTTTTTCCTAACAAGCTTTGGCACATGTTCGCATACATATTCCGTTATAACGGGAGTCTAAGCGATACTATTTAACTAATAATACACTAAGTTCTGGGACACCTGTATAACTGTCCTGTGTCGAACTTAGGGCTTGCAATTCGAATATTCGAATAATTCGAATATTCGGCTCTTTCTAATATTCGAATAATGCGGCGAATAGTATTCGATTATTCGAATATTTATGGTTATTTTGACAGACGGATGTAACATCGCCCAGGGATGGTCGGCTGTCTCTGTCTCACTCCCCGATCCCATTCACCCACCTCCCACGTACTCTGTACTCTTACATTATACTGTATAACAAAATTCACATATATCGTTATTGTTTCGTGTTGATTACATTAATAATTTAACACATACATATATTTTAGCATTTTAATTATTTTATTTTAGTTGACTTTTTTTAATTGAAGTTCATAATCTTTGTGCAATTGATACCAAATCGTTGCTGTTCGTACATTCAGTTGTTTTTAACACAATAATATTTAAATTCAAGTTTTTTTTTTATTCATTCTATAAAGCCAAGGACGTATTATTTATTTAAGATGTTTATGTTGATTTTTTGAGCTTTCAGACTGGTAATAAATAAAAATGAGCATACAAACCCGTTTTTATTGATTTTTTAGGATTATTCGAATAGTATTCGAATTATTCGAATATGTCCAAATTAAAAGTCGAATATTCGAATATCTGAATCTATCGAATATTTGCAAGCCCTAGTCGAACTTTTACTTTTCTTCGGGTACCTTACGTAAGGTGTTGAGGGCTACATAGATTTGGTTACTGGTACTCCAATTATAAAGACGCAGGTATGTTCTTTCACTCGCGTCTTGTTAAGTTACTTTCGAAACTCGAAATTGTAAAAGGGAAAAAATCTGTGCGTCTTGACGAAAACATTCCATGGGAGCCTTTAGCTATAAAAAACCGGGCAAGAGCATGTCGGACCAAGCTCCGTGTAGGGTTACTAAGCCATTAAGTACTACAAACATAAAAAACAACTAGTAATAGCTAATGTTCTATTTAAAGTTTTTGGTGTCGCCTTTAATCGCCTATATCTCAAGAACCAATGATGTCTACTTAGTCGTGATAGTTTTCATTTTAAATTCGCTATATGCACTTTAATTTAACATATTTTTCTGATTTTTTGTATTTGTAGTTTTAGCTGTAGGAGGGAACACTTGTCTAACAAAAATTAGCACTTTAATCAATATGTAGGTACATTCATCAAAAATAAAAGCATTTTAGTACTAAGGGTGAAGCCAGACGAGCGTAATTTTCTCAGTTGCAAGTAGCGTAATTTCAGTCGCTACATTCAGAAATTCAGTTCTGCTATTTTTTGAAATTACGCGACTCAACTCTAAAAATGAGGCTCGTCTGGCTTCACCCTAAGAATCTCTAAGCTAGGCTGCGGACAGAGGGACGGACATGGCGAAACTATATACCTAGTTAGACTACGGAACCCTAAAAAGCTGAATATTTAGTGTCTAAATGATCAACTGATTGTTTATATTGCTATTTTTAATTAAGTCGATGCAGTATACCTACCCAGTATACTTACCTAGGTACTTACCTTTCCTAACGCGGTTATTAGTTTCACTTTTTGTAATGCCATGACCGTCATTCCATCAGCAGCCCAGGTCAGAGACTTAGTCCTAGAAAGCTGTATATATATATATTAGTCACGCCAACAAATCGGTAAAAAAACTATTTTTTTTTGTGGATGTATATTTTTTTCTCCTCCACCCATAGTATGGGGTGTCGTTGGATAGGTCTTACATAAATATTGCGGGGTTGTAAAAATATTAAGCTTTAAAGCGCTAATTTTTGTTACAGTAAAGTGGGGAGGGCACTTTACTCTAACAGTGTAGCAGAGCCAACCCCGTAAGTGTAGTAGAGCCAACACTACAAATACTAAAAATCAGAAAGTTATATTCAATGAAAGCGCATATAACGAATTTAAAAGCAAAACTATGACGACTAATTAACCATCATTTCATTAGTTCTTCAGATACAGACGATTGAAGTGTTTATTGCATTGTTTATGGCACCATGACTTTAAAAAGAAAATTAGTTATTACCTTGTTGTTTTTTATGTTTGCAGTACTTGGCGGCTTCGGAACCCTACACTGAGCATAGTCCTATTATTATTCATAATTCATATTCAATTTAGTCCGACATGCTCTTGCCTGGGGTTTTTAGAAGGCGATCGAGCATACAGGCTGTTTGGTGGATAGCTACCGATGACCATAGACATTTGCAATCTCAAGATATCAATATCGAGACTACGAATGCGTTGCCAACCTTGAGAACTTAGATGGAATGCCTCCATGCTGGTAATTTCAGTTTGTCTTGACTTCGCACCATCACAATAATGCATAGCATTTTAGCAGTGGCGTAAATTAAAATTAAAACGAATTACTATTTTGGAATAGTAATTCGTTTATAAAATAGATTATTTTATGTTAACATTGATATAGTTTGCAAATATATATAGTGTTTACAGATATATATGTATAATATTTGAAATTTATGTTTGGATTCTATTGTGTAAGGCACGTGTAAAAGAGAACTGCATGCTAATCTAAAAATTTCATTGGTCTATTCCTGCCGATTGAATGCTGATGTATGTATAGCATGCTATAGGTTAATGGTTTTCAATCAAGTAATTTTAAGTTTTTTTGTTCTATTCATTCTGTACTGAACTACCATAATGATGACGTCCGTTATATTAAGAACCACATTGTGTATATGTAACTTCTTAGTAAACTATCTCTACTCGTCTTAGCCTATGTCTTATATAGTGATGTAGAAACCTGTTATTGGCTTTATATACATCCCTAACTGTCAAAATAAAATGTATGCTGTTGTTTTCCCTAAATAAAAAAATAAAAAACTGCTGTTTAAATCTTGTACTTAATTGTATTCCAACCTTATTTAGTTAAGTTGTGGGAATTACTTAAAATAAGCATACTTAAGTATACAGGGTATTTTTTTTATCAGTGCACAAATTTTAACATGTGAGTTTGTATCGTTAATATAATATATTACCTACGACAGTAAATCAAGTTAAAAAAATATTTTTTTTTGTTGCAAATTATTTCTCTTTTACCTTCTCGTGTGGACACAAAGTCACACTAGAAATGATGACATGGGTTGTCAAGCTGTAGGTATGCGATACACTGTATTTATATTCGAAAAATGAAATTTCATGTACAGCTTATCAGACAACACTCCCCTCTCCTCGCACCCCTGCATTAGAGGGTCTATGAATATCGTTAAGTTAGTGGAATCATTGAATCGGCAATATCTCTAATATTTTTTAAGCTAGAGTAAAAATAACACAACATGTGATTAACAATAGCGAATCAAATATTAAAAAAAATGCACCTATTAAAAAATTACCCTGTATAAGTAATTCCAAAGACCGTACGTTAATATGGTTAAACATGATGAATGAAACTGAAGGTGGCCGTACGAACACTTCGATGGCTAATGCAAATCCGTCGAGTTTGAACTCTCTTCGTTGGCTGGTCTTTTAATAGCGAATTAGTTATCAGTAATACTGGTAATAGAGTGCAGTCGACAGCAATAAAGCGTTTTATAAAAAACATATTGAGTATAGACACTTATTTTAGTAAACGTATCGCTATTGTATGGCACCCAGTATGCTAAGCAGATAAACTAATACGCCAATTAATTAATTATGTTTAAAAGTTGTTGTCATGAAGGAGCAAACAACCTATAGGTATCAGTGACGGTTAATGTCAAAAAACAAATTAAAATTTAAATGCCTGTTACCTACTTACAAACTAAATCTACATTATACTTAATTCTCGTCTTTGTTTTGTTAAACACAACATGTTTTTTTCCACGAGGTAAATATGAAAAGGTAAAAGTGAATTTTAATATATTCAAACTTATGAATACCTACTAATGAGTAAGCACTCTAAGCATAATATACGCACGAATATTCAGTTTCATTATGAAACAAAAGCAAGGGCAAGTAGGTAGGTACGTTGCATGCTTGCGATGCGATGTCTTGTAGGGACCTCAATAACAAAGGGACGTCATAGTATTTTTCATTCTGATATAGATATACAGCGTGTTACAAAATAATCCGTAAAAAAATAATAAATAATAATAATTTTTACGGTTTATTTTGTAACACATTGTATTATTTAAGTAGCTGCACACTTTTGAACCATGTGAATCATGTCGCTTTAATGCCTTTGATTCGTGCAGCTGTTTAAACATGTCGTGAGAGTGACAAAGCACTAAAATGTATAAATAATATCAATATAGATGAACTCTTAGTCTAAACGTATACCTTGATAGTACGTAGATACAGGGTAATTTTTTAATAGGTGCACAAATTTTAATATTTGCTTCGCTATTGTTAATCAATAACACATGTTGTGTTATTTTTACTCTACCTTAACAAATATTAGAGATATTGCCGAGTCAATGATTCCACTAACTTAACGATACTCATGGACCCTCTAATGCAGGGATGCGAGGAAAGGGGAGTGTTGTTTAGTAAGTTAATAAATGAAATTTTAAATTTAGAATATCAGTAGGAGAGGGGCTTGTTGTCTGATAAGCTGTACACGAAATTTCAAATTTTGAATATCAATAGTGTATCGTATACATACACAACCCATGCATGTCATCATTTCTAGTGTGACTTTGTGTCCACAGGAGAAGGTAAAAGAGGGATAATTTGCAAGAAAAAAATTTTTTTATGAACTCGTTTTACTGTCGTAATATATTATATTTAGATCCCGGATTCTTGTCGCAATGACGTCACAATAGGGTAGTTTGGGGAGTAAATGGAACGGTGTTAATTAATAAAAAAATAATACGGTTTTTAACCTAATAAATTTAAATAACTAAGCAGTGACGTCTATCAATTGATCAAAATTATCTAGTCAATTGATCAAAATTAGCTTTTGGTGTATAACTTCAAACCATACATTTGTACGTTAAACTGGTCTGTCAAAAGACAGACAAAAAGTGGGCGATCCAAAAATACGCCAGTTTAATGTACGTACAAATGTATGGTTTACAGTAATCGAAAGATAACGAAAGATAACGTATTACAATTAATTCGGTTAAATCCGGCAGTTTTTCGTATTAAATAACACCGTTCCATCCAGTAAATAGAACAGTGGAACATAATTAAACACATTAGATAAAGGTAATTTATCAATTAATCAGTTTTAACCTATACAATACAACCTAATTAAGTTTTGACCTAAGATATAAAATATCGTGAATGCCTGATTATAAATATTTAATTCCGTAGAACACCAATAGAGTAAATGGAACGGTGTTAATTAATAAGGTAACCTAGTCTTACCTTATTAATTAACACCGTTCCATTTACTCCCCAAACTACCCTAATGTGACGTCATTGCGACAAAATCCGGGGTCTAATTATATTAACGATACAAAATCATATGTTAAAATTTGTGCACTGATGAAAAAATTACCCTGTATATTCAAAACAAAAAAATCACCATGTTGCTCCAATCCAATTCATTTGAGACAAACATAGGTATATTAGTAGGTACGGAAAGAGATGTCACATTAGTGTAAAAAAACTGAGGGCTTATTGTCTAACGCACTCGCAATCACGATCGTTTTCATTTTGAAAATCGAACGCTCGTCTGCATACAATATGAAAACAATTGCTCCATTTTGAAGCCGGTTGCGATTGCGAGTGCGTTAGACCCTCTGGTCGGTGTCGCTGCATGACTCACAACACAAGTGTCAAAAAAAGAAAATGTTCGAAATATTTGACATCCAAAAACACTAAGTTAATGACCTAGAGATGCCTGGTTTTTTACAAAATTATTCCTCTTCAAGCAATTAACAACAAACTTTAATTACAAAAGAAACGATAAAGTAGTTTTTAAATATATTGATAAATTAAAATAAAATTGAAGTGATATTTCAAGAGAACTGTCAATAATTACAAATAATACTAAAACTTGGCAGATTAATAATTAGGATAAATTCATTGGCTAATATCGTCAGGGGCATTTTTTGTTCCCTTACCACCTAAATAAACTACTGATTGCAATAAAATTTTGGCATATCTAATCTCAACTCGTATTTATTTCATTTAATCTATTCTAATATTTCTAATATCATATATTTTTGTTTTTTTTTTAAGTCAATTATAAGAAAACAAAAAAATCTCAGAAAGTACTGAGACGATTTTGAAAATTTCACCAGTAGAATGCTATATTATTAACATTATCACTGAGTCGCGGGCAACAGGCGGCAATTTTTTTTTTTTTTTTTTTTTTTGTGGCTAGTGACTCCTTGACACCGCTCTCCAATCAGTCACTCAAATGAGTCATGTTGGATGCTTGCTAAGTCGTTAAATGTACGAAAAACCGCGGAACCATGGCAACTCACTTCCACATGGTCTCGTCTGTCCTACCCGTACAGTGTTTTAGGGTAGGGTAGGCTACCTTCCCTACACGTAAACTGCAGATGATTTTTTTTATTCTCGGGCATACCATGGTGTGGGTTGTCGTTGAAGTCTTTTCAAAAATATTGCAGGTATGTTGAAACAAATTCTCGATTGAGGGATTTATTTGTGAAATTTTAAGCTTTAAAATATCAATTACAGCCAAAAGTACAAATGCTAAAAAATCAGAAAAACATCTTAAGTGAAAGTGCATACGTATAATGAATTTAAAAGAAAAACTATCTCGACTAAATATACGTCATTGGTTCTTGAGATACAGGCGATTAAAGGGTTTGTCGTTTTTAGGATTCCGTAGTCAAACTGGGAACCCTTATAGTTTCGCCATGTCCGTCCGTCCTTCCGTCCGCTGCCTAGGTCAAAGAGTCTTAGTACCTACTAGAAAGCTGTAATTTGGCATGAATATGCATATTCGTCACGTCAACAAAGTGGTATAATAAAATGTAATAAAAAAATATTTTAGGGTACTTCCCCTACGCGTAACGTGGGGGTGTATTTTGTTATTCTCGTCTACCCTAGAGTCTGGGGTGTCTGTCGATAAATCTTTCAAAAATATTACAGGTACGGGTTTGTGAAAACAGTTTTTTGATTAAGTAATCTGTTTATGAAATATTGACCTTTAAAGCGCAAATTTTTGTTAGAGTCAAGTGTCCTACTGTCAAAACTACAAATACTAAATATCTGAAAAAGAAATTAATGAAAGGGCATACCTATAACGAATTTTGAAGGAAAACTATCACGACTAAGTAAGTATCATTAGTTCTTGAGATACAGGCGATTAAATACCTACTAAAATCATCTAAGACTGCACCAATTGACTTTAAATAGAAAATTAGTTATTACTTGATGATTATTTTTTTGTAGCACTTAATGGCTTCGGAACCCTACTGAGCACGGGTCCGACATGCTCTTGCCCGGTTTTTTTTTAAAGTTTGTAGTACTTAACGGCTTCGGAACCCTGCTCGTACTCGTACACTGAGCATGGTCCGACATGCCCTTGCCCGGTTTTTTGGATATCATTTTAAATTAAAATAGGTAAGGTATAAATTTTGGTGATCATTTACTAGGTATCCATACTCGTACATACTAATGTGCAAGTAACTCATCTGTCCATCTCTCTGTTTGTTACGTTTTCACGGATAAACCACTGAAGCGATTTAGATGAAATTTGGTATGGAGATAGTTTTAGTCCGGACGGATTCAAGGACGGAGTCCCGGAAACATCTCGTACTAATCCTTACTAATATTATAAATGTGAAAGCGTGGATGTTTGTAACGGTTTCACACAAAAACTACTTGACGAATCATCATGAAACTTTGTACACATATTTTGGGAGGTACTAGAAGTAACATAGGATATTATTATTATTATTATTTTTTACAAAAAATAAAATAAAACTTGTCAGGGTAAAAGATTGCAGCGGCCGTAGCCGCTGGCCGGTCGCTAGTATATTATAAATGTTAAAGGAACTCTATATATCTGTCTGTTACGCTTTCACGGCTAAACCGCTGAACCGAGTTCAATCAAAATTAGTATGGAGATAACTGAGGTCCCGGAGACGGACAAAGGATACTTTTTATCCCGAAAAATTGTATAGTTCCCGAGGAAATAGCGACAAAAGATTTCTACGCGAACGGAGTCGCGGGAAACGCTAGTACTAATATTATAAATGTTAATGTAACTCTGTCTGAACCGATATACCTAGATGAGATTTGGTACGGAGATAACTGAGACCCCGGGGACGGACAAAGGATACCAACTTTTTATGCTAACAAATTTGACAGCTCCCGAGGGAATAGCGATAAACGATTTCTACGCGGACGGAGTAGCGGACAATAGCTAGATAAAAATACCCTCGGGAGATGAAAACAAAACCGGGATAAAAAAGTTCCTGTCCTTTGCCGGGACTCATGCTATCTACCCTTAGGTACCCACCAAATTTCATCAAAACCCGTTTTACCAGTTAAGCCGTGAAAGCGTAACAAACAGACAGACAGAGTTTACTTTCACATTTAGGTATTATATTAATAGGAAACTATGAGCACGTATCTTCTAAGGTTCAGACGACGCGTCTTGTGTAAAAAAAAACGGATAAAAAATATAAATGGAAATGATAGTAACGAAAAACTTGTCGTATTTCTAAATTATGCTTTACCGTAAGTATTTAAAAATTCTGACACTTGAATGTGGGTCAAGACATACCTATTCTTTGAAATTATTTTAGGATGAATAGGTACTCGACGAGTTTACCTCTTTTTTACCGACATTTAAAAAAGGAGGTTCTCAGTTTGACTCGTAGCTAAGTATACATGTAGGTATGTTTGTCCGCGATTATCTCGCGTTCGGCTGAACCAATTTTGACGCGGTCTTCAGAAAAGTATTTGTTATATTTAGGAGAACGTTAACCGACTTCAAAATAAAGGAGGTTTTCAGTTTGACCCATATGGTTGTATTTTTAGTGATCATATTCATAATATGCTATTATGTAAATATATGTTTTAAAAAACAAAAAACCGCCTCCAAAAACGCAAGAAACAACTTCTTTTAAATTGGTAGGTCAGTCCAACTGAAGTCGGCGTCCCATAATATTTTGCAGCAAAAGCCGACTCAACACACAAGAGTAATCTTCTCTAGATAGGCACCACACGTGGAGCCGTTCTTGTATTGTTAAAGTCGTAATTTGTAGGTATGTTTGTAATGCAATTGTTAACAAGATAACTTAAAACAATGGAAAGGTTATACTGTGTCTAGAATACTTTTCTACATAGGTAATAGGTACTTATATTAAATAGGTTTGTACAATAAAACTGTTGAGAAAGGCAGCGTTATCCGTAACTTCAGTATTATATCGCTTTAATGTACCTATTATTTGGCTTTAATGTAACTTTTAAACGGTGACAATACATGTAGGTACCTAGCTAACTAAAATGGATCATGTACCTACTTAACTAAAATGTTACTCTCTGTGTGGTAATGTGTGTTTGTTTATGCCTATTTATTTTTATTAACTTTTATTTTCCGGTAGGAATACCGAACGCATGTCCTGCGTAGGTACCTACTGAATAACAACGACAACAGAATATTGTTTTTATAAGTACACAATTTATTTATTTTTACAATTCCGTATTCTAACGCGTGAATAATGTATAGTATTACACATCAAACGTTGAAACGCCATAATCGCAATATGATCGCGCGATTACCGTCCATACGGAAGCCTTGTCCTCTTTCAAGTGTAATTCAGTTAATGGACGTTACCCTATCGGACGTCGCCAAAGCTGAAAATAGCGCCCCAGTCGGTGAAGCATGCGCCGCTGCAAGGGTCGCGTCGGCTAACGCGGTAAACCCGCCAGTCTCTTCCGACCCGACGCCGAGCACTGTCGCGATGCGCGCGCTCGTCCTACTCGCCGCCGTACTTTCATTCTTCAATTATGTGCTCTCAGCGCGCATACTCGGCCTATTCCCTCACACAGGAAAGAGCCACCAGATGGTCTTCGAACCGCTCTTAAAAAGACTAGCAGAACGAGGACACCATGTCACCACAGTATCCTTCTTCCCGTTAAAAAATCCACCGGCCAACTACACCGATATCAGTCTCGAAGGGATCGCTCCGATAGGAATAGAGACTATAGATCTAGGGATGTACGAAACTCCGAAGACGTTATTCAGCTATTTGGGCTTGGAGCGTTTCATAAAACCAATTATGGAATTTAGTCCGTTAGCTGATATGGCTTTGAGTGTATGTCGGAGACTCGTGGATTGGCCGGCATTAACCAACACTCTGAAGAACGATTACGACTTAGTGTTAGTAGAGAACTTCAACAGTGATTGCATGCTGGGTTTACTCCATGTTTATAATATACAGGCTCCTATTGTTGCCCTTTTGTCGAGTGGAATGATGCCGTGGTCGCCGCCTCGCGTCGGCGTAACTGACAATCCATCATACGTACATACCATCAGCACGCCTTTCAGCGATCAAATGACATTCATGGAACGGCTGGAAAACACGATCGCACAATATTACTTTAAGTGGTGGTACAGATATGAAATACAATTAAAAGAACAGGAGATTATCGAGAAGCATTACGGCAGGAAGATCACGGATCTGGCAGAGCTGGGGCGGAACACATCTTTGATGTTATTAAATAGTTTCTTTGGTTTGAATGGGGTGAAGCCTCTCCTGCCGGGTGTGGTGGAGGTTGGTGGCATGCATCTGGATCAGACCAGAAAACCAATACCGCCGGTAAGCGTATATTATACCAAAATTTTGACTAATTCTAGGGCAGTCGTCTAGATATCGCAAAATAGATTTATTATTTGCAAAATTTTACGCATTAACTATAAATTGGATATTTAGTAATTGTAGAATATTAAATAGGTACCCCGAAAATATAGATCATTACCGACCATTGCAATAATGCAGCTTATATAGTAATCGTTTTTTAATCCATCCAGTAGTTGCAGAGATTACGTACGAACGTACAAGCAAACTAACAAACATACAATTTTATTACTTTATAATATAAGATTTTTTTTCTCTACAAATATCGCTATAAGTACACGAAACAATTTGCTTCTTATCCAGTTGTTTTCTTATCGGTCGAAGCGGAGTTCTTTCTTAGCTGCTTGCCCAACACGATTGAATTTAAAAGATAATCAAGAAATATGCACTCTGTCGTACGCTAGATATCCATTCATGAAGAACGGAAGTTACCAATAGAAACCGTTGTGTACAGTCTACATTATTAAGTAAGTAGGCACTTAATTATGATTCTTAAATACATATAATAAAACGTGTCAAATATGACTCAGACTCACTCGATTTATTATACTTATCAACCAATGCTCTAAATAGCCTACTCGACTGTTACGTGCTTCACAATAAAAAATACAGTTATGATCATAGCTTTTTTAATAAACATAGGCTTAAAATAAGAGACTTTAATTCTTGGTTTTTAACTATCACATCGCAGGTTTAATACCCGTAATATAAATAAATAAATATAAATATCAGGAGACAATCTCACACAAATTGACCTAGTCCCAAAATAAGCTCTAGGCTTGTACAGTCAAGGTAATAAATATGTATGTATACACTTTAGTACCTTGTCACTTTAATCGCTGTGACAATTTCATATGACAGTTTAAACATGACGTTAAATAGACAAGGTACTAAAGTGTATACATATTTATGACCTTGATTGTACCTACTAAGGGTACAAGACAACGATAAACATACTTATATAGAGAAATAAATACTTAAATACATAGAAAACATCCAAGACTCGGGAACAAATATTCGCGCTCATCTCACAAATATCTGCCCTTACCGGGATTTGGACCCAGGACCGCTGGCTTCGGAGGCAGGGTAACTCCCAACTAGGCCACCGTGTCGTCGAATATAAGGCCCGTATTAATAAAACTGATCTCGGTTTAAATGTCCGTCTCAATATACGTTAAAAATTACAGTTTTCTATGGTTTGACCTTATGGAGATGGGCATTTAAAGCGAGACGTGTTTATCAATATGGCCATAAAAGTCTAAACGTCGTAATTAAGAGAAAATGGTACCCTCACTCAACCTCAAAGGGGTCTAAGCCTCTTACCTTAAAACTTGTACAGGTGAACTCTTTTGGATACGCACTGAGCCTGTAGGATGTTTTTAAAAATGACCACTCTTACAATTTCAGTTGTTTAAATGGTGCAGGTTTCCTCACGATGTATCGTTTACCGTAAGAGTATCGGGAAAGTTCAGGTTATAAAAACTCATTGGTGGGTAAATTGCAACCGCTGGGCGTTGAACTCGGTACCATACGATAACAAGTCGACTCGGACGCTCTGATAATAGTGATAATCCATAATTATTATGGCTCGAACATAAGCGTTTACAACCAGAGACCAAACATGCCTGCTACACATAGGTATATCTCCAATTTCGAAGAGTAAACGGCCGGAAATGATTGTTTATCACATTACTATTGTCAGACATATTGCCATAGTGACAATACAATGCACTCGGCATTATTCATTAAATTTAAGAATCTAAGGCTGGCTTTTATAAATATCCGTTAGATCAAATTTCGATCAGGGCTGGGATTCTATACGGTAATAACGATATCGTATTTGACGTGTTTCCGTATTGTCAACGTTTTGATAACTCTTATGTCATTTACAATAATGGCGACTGTGACATAAACGATTCTAAAACACGTCAAACACGATATCGTTATAACGCAGTTGAATAGAGGCTCAGGAATGTCAAAAGTCGTATGAAGTTACTAAAATTTGATCTGACATATTTACTAACGGGCCTTTATAAAACCGAACCTAAATCAATAAAGAAAAGTTTGAAGAGCCCGACCAAACATAGGTAAATGGTTACGTACTCGTAGGGAACAAAGTTAAACACTCTAAGATCTCGAATTATTTAATTACAAATCTGCAAACACCGTTTTTTATAATACCGAAATTTTACAACTCCCAATAAAATAGGTAGGTACCTACCTACTTATTCATAATCCAGATCGGTAAATGTAGTTTTACTGTTTTTATTTTATATTGTAGGTACTTAATTAGTTTTACTTTTGTAACTACATACTTCTTACATTATTTCATTTTTACTATTCATTTTTACAATGACGATCTTATTGTTCATTTTTTTATAACAATATGCGACATATAATAATGTGATTTCCAATGGGTACAGTCAAGGACTTTAATTGTTATGCCACTATGGAACCCCGTCATAATCATGACAGCGTCAAACCACAGGAAAGAAAGCTAAAATTAATGATTAACGCTGTCATTATGACAGGGTTCCACATTGGGATAACAATTAAAGTCCTTGACCGTGACCGTACGTAAAATTTGGAATTATGAAAAAGAGCCGGTCATGTACGAATCGGACTCGCACACCGAGGGTTCCGTACTAAATTGTAAGTAGGTATGTTAAATTGGATTAAGGGACAAACTTTGACTTTGCCGTTAAAGAACTGTTGTCTCCATACATCGACATAGATCCCAATTAGTTAATTTATGAACTACATTTTATTTTTGTAGTGGAAGACCAAATACCTAAACGATTTTCCTTTTCTGTTTCTTTTCTTGTCCCTTCTCAATTAGGCAGCAGGCAGGTGAGTCGAGTTCAGTGTCGTATAAAACTGCGTAATTAAGAAGGCAAAATGTGTTTTGTACGCTCCGACGGGACTTATTAAACTTGCCGGATAAAACTTCACCTTTGAGATCGACGCAGCGCTGTGTTGAGAGTATCACCCCCTGGTTGGGGCCACGCTACGCCACTGCTGCAAATAAATTGAATTGATTGAGTAACAAGTTTATTATTTTCGGATTTTTTCTATAACTTCTGTTGTAAGACCTTCCTTCTTGCCAAATTTCAGGATTCTACGTCTATGGGAAGTACCTTACAAATTTTGATTCCCATGAGCGGCATTTATAAACGGCCATAACTTATTTTTTAGTTAACTTCGAAGTTTGATTTTAATTACAACTCGATACCTCGACGCGTTCCCGAGATGGTCAAGACCGAGAGAAGGACGGACGGAAAACAAAGTGATCCTATAAGGGTTCCGTTTTTGATTTTGGAGGTACGGTGCCCTAAAAAACTTGAACGTCCATATGCATGCATAAGAAGTTTACCGAATCGGGTGGCCAAAAATTCGGAATTATAACAATTCCAAATCCGGAATAAAAAAATGGGGATTAAAAAAATCGTTGCTTGACGGTGATATGATAATCGGTATAGTATTTTTCACGATTTAAATAAGTCTGTTTAGATAATCCGGAAATTTAACAACCGTGATTGATGCTTCGTAAAACTCTAATTTGGAGTGGCGTTGATTGATTCGGAGTAATCAGAATAGGAATTTTGAAATTCACGTTTATGTAATTCAGAATAAAATGTTTCGACATTTCGTAGTTTATGTATGTACTTATGTGTTAACTTACCCGTAATTATAGATATGCGTTTTTAATTCATAATTTTTTGCACTTTCTTCGAATTAGGTACCTATTTGTTAGTAGTGATAAGGATAATTGTCACGTCAGACAAGGCAATCACCTTAATTAAACGTAAGGTCAATGTGGGGAAGACCGGCATACTTCATTTTAAATTAAGTTTGCTCTGATCTAACGCAGCAAATACACAACCTAGATAAACCACTATGATCGTATATTTTCGTCAATTTTCTGATTACGATTAAAGTATAATGAAACAGATACCTGTAAAAACTTTACTAAATAGAACCATTTTTTAAAACCTCAGCGAGTAGAGATACGGTATTCCCCACATTGACCTTAGTTGAAAAAATAGTATGTAAAAAATTGCTAAAAAGTAAAAAATAATAAGTAGTGGCCCTAGGGGCTGATTGTTTGATAAGTAGATAGTTAACTGAACACTGACACTAACTAAACTGACACCTCGGGGACCGCTAAGTAGCTAGGGTATTTTATGTTATTCCATCTACTTAGCGGTGGGGGGGTTTCTTAAATTTCTAATTTAATTTTTATTTCATGCTTTTTAAACTTCTCCATCTGAGTGTCTGTTTGTGGCATCGTAGCTCCCAAACGGGTGAACGAATTTGGACGCATATTTTAAATAAAGCTTCATTAATCAGGATGGTTCTTAGCAAGATTTCATGAGTATTGGTTGGGCCGTTTAAGAGATATCAGCTCTGAAAGTAGGTGTCGCCGTTATTTTGGGGCTTTTTACCCTCTGAAAGCTTAATATCTCAAAAACGGCTGAAGCGATTTTGATGAAACAGGTCTAAGAACCACTGCTAGAAAACCTGCTTTCATTTAAAAATAGCCCCATTCAAATCGGTTCACCCATTTAAGAGCTAGGGTGCCACAGACAGACACACACACACACACTTAAACATGATGATTATAGATTATCAGCGTTACATTTAGTCTCTTTTTTTCAAATTGTACACGCTCATGTTCCCGATGCAGAATAGCGAAATACTTATAGTAGGTATCTATGTACATACCTACCTAGATGTAAGCAGAACACAATGCGTTCTTTTGATTGAAATAATTTGTGATGTACCTACCTATTTCAAATAAAAAGGAAGACACTACATTTTGTGGCCGCACTGGTGCATAAATGTATAGGTAGGTCCCAGAGCTTCCTACTGTAAATGCGCCGAGGTACCACCGAGAGGGTTTTAGTGGGTCTAATCCCACATACCTAACACGGTTTCACTCTCCATTAAAGAAGCCGAATATCTTATTTTGTGAAAAGGAATCGTTGTATCTTTTTGAAGCATAACCTACCGCCGCGCGTTAAGCTAATTTGCGATATGTGTCACCGACTGCGACCTTTGATTCAATACAGCTGTAGCAGTTTTAAATTGGATTAGGTATCTGGAAGGAAATAAACAGAAGACGTTTAAATAAAGCAAGAAGCTTAATGATGGCCATGTAGATTGCAGGGCAAACTTCATAACCTTGTTTATTTAAACAACTTATTTAAATAAGACTATATCTAGGTCTTGCATTACACGAGTAGCTTGGTGCGGCTGATACCTATTGCGTGAATAGTGAGTGAGGAACAGTGTTCGATATCATTTCGAATAGATGAGTAAGGACCAAATAGTCGGACCATAGTTAAGCGTAGTTAACCATACAAACAAAAAAAGTGAAAAAAGTTCCTTTGTGACACAAAAATTATCCCTACAAACGTCTGGCTAATTTTCGTGTCACAACGGAAGAGTTTCATAGAAAATTCATTGACTGAGTTAGCGTGTCCAACTTTTTGGTCCTTACCCAGATAAAGACCGTGTTAGGGGTGAAATTTGGGCACCATAATGAACCCGATGGGCGAAGATAATGCAATATAATGGTATGTATGAGTTTTGATTTGATGATGGAGTCGGAAGGTGACGACAGGATCTCCGCTAGTCTTAACGTAGACCCACCGTGTTGGGACTTGGTAGTTTTGTCTTGACAAACAGATTATGACTATGCAAAAAAGTACAGTCAGCAACAAAAGTTTGTTCCATTAATTATTTTTTTGTCACAAACATAGGTATGTTTTATAAACAGTATACTTACTTTCCACCATACATGGTTACTCGGGTTCCGCACCGGCAGTCGCATCGGCGAGCCATCCGATAAGAGTTCATTCGCAGATCGACATACAAACAAACCGCTGATTATTACACTGCATAAAGTACCTATACCTACTGATAAATTATTATTGATCATTTAAACAGGCCATTATATATTTCCCCGGTTCCATCAGATGGCCTGGCGCTCTATTCTACTAAGTAAAACGTCATTGCTTTTGACATGTTATTGTATTGTTTTAAACTTGACAGCCATTACTGACAGGTAAATAAGAGCTATCTTACCGTTGACAATACGATACGATGTCAAAAGCAATTAAGTTTTTTCTAGGGGACTATGTCACATAAATTGACTTAGTCCCAAGGCTTGTATAATGGGTATTAGATAACGATAAAGTTACTTATAGAGCAAAACATGGAAAACATCTAAGACTCGGAAACAAATACTTGCGCTCATCTCATCACACTAATATCTGCCCTTACCAGGATTTGAACACGGGTCCGCTAGCTTCGCAGGCAGGGTACTGCCAACAGTGCCAACCAGGCTATGTTACACGCCGCCGCACTACACTCAGGAGCAATGAAAACGGGTCACTTTCTATACAAATTCTGTACTACATGACCCGTTTCCATTGCTTTTAACTGTAATTAGAATTAGGGCCTCTGGGCCCTACCAAGAATGCGTACGCTAACTAGCGCTGCTGTTCATTTTGTTTTTTGCGTCACTAGTAGATCACGTGACTTTCGTATGACGTGATCTACCAAAAAAAAGGACTGATCGGTAATAAACTTGAACCGAGGGTCAATTAAAAAGCGTTACTCTCTGTCCTACCGCACTCGGCCGCGGTTAACGGCCCGCCGAACGTTAACTGTAACATTCACTGGTTTACGGTTAGATAAATCATCGAGTGAAGCTCTTGGCAGTCACTCAAAGTTATTTCTAACGCACATTCGTCTCAGCTCTTTTTTCCTAACTGGGCCTATATTCAGGTGCGTTAAAACGATATCGTGTTTGACTCGTTTAAGAATCGTTTATGTCACAGTCGCCATTATTGTAAATTACATAAGAGTTATCAAAACGTTGACAATACGGGAACACGTCAAATACGATATCGTTATAACGCAGTTGAATAGAGGCCCCGTTCTTGTGAATGTTAGCTTTAATCTATTGTTATAGTTCCTACAAGTTCAAACCGTAGAAGTGATTATTACAACAAAATACAGTCGACACAGTCGTACCTGTTTCGCTGCTTTGTATTTATTGGTATTCCGTGTGGTTGCCGGATTAGAATAGTGCCACTCCATGTCTTCCCGTGGATGTCGTTAGAGGCGGCTTGTAGTGCTGTTAGGCGATGGGCTTGCAACCTGTCTCTAAATACACTGGGAAACATCTTGGTCTGATTTAGCAAAATGTGGTTACAGAACTATCTTGATGTTTTTAGAGTTGTTGATATATCTGTAGCTCTGCCTACTCCACTTAGGGAATGAAGGTGTGTAGGTATGTTATGTATATATTTATTGTATATATAATACATGTTTTTTTTTCAATAGGAAATAATTAAACATTATTAACATACAGTATTTACGGCCGCACTCAGTCAGTTAATAACAATTAAATCGTTCCTTAATGACGATGTTTCATACAAAAGTTTGTAAAAGGAACGAGATAATTGTCACTTTAATGTCTCTGAGTACGACGGTAAATCATATAATTAATTAATATTTAGTTTGTTAATATTTAGTTTGGTTCAGCTTCATAAAAAAAATAAAAAAATAGCAGTTTTTAATGTGAACGGAGATTAACATAATCTTGTATGGGACTTTACTGAGCTTGAATACTATCATATTTTTATGGCATTAGCCAGCTTTAAGCGACTGCAAACGCACGGGGAGCGAAGACGGCGCGGCGTATTCTCATGCTGAAAAGCGTTCCAAAATCGTGTCAGAACGGAGATGTTCTTAGTATGACCACTAGCAGCACGCACCGCGCCGCCCTCGCTCTCCCTTCCTTTGCGGCTTAATAGCAATCTCTAAGACATTCTCTTAATTATAGTAAAATTATGTGTCATACTATAGGGCACCGGTAGAATTAGTTTCCCGGTACTCCCCCTAGTTAACCCCTTAGGGGATGAATTTCTAAAAATCCCTTCTAAGTGCACCCCTAGAATATCCAAGGAATATTTTTACTCCAAAAAAGTCTCAGGTCCAGCGGCTTCGTCTGTGCGTTGATCGATCAGTGAACCAGTCAGTTTCTTCTTTTACATTATAATATGATTTGTTCCTGATTCGTCATATTCCAAATTGGTCATCTTCCAAACTCGACAAAAATCTAACTGGTCATATTCCTAACTCGTCATATTCCAGATTCGTCATCTTCCAAATCGCGAACACGTGCTTACAGGAATAATAAGTATTACTTAGGACTTTAGGAGAGCTTGTACTTAGTAATTATACTTTGTACTACGGCTATTAGCACTTAAGGCGGAGTCCAAAAGAATTTGCAAATAATGGAATAATCATGACATTTACCACAGAGGATTTCTATAATAAATTTGTGCAGGCAATACATGGTATGACGAGTTTGGAAGATGATAAATCTGGATTATGACGAGTTAGGAATATGAGCAGTTAGGAAATTGTCGAGTTTGGACGATGACCAATTTGGAATATGACGAATCAGGTACAAATCCATTATATAGATTACCTTACTATTTAGGAATAGGCTATTTTACTATATCCAGCAAGCGTTACAACCGCAGGAATTATTAACTTATCTCCTTGACTGATGGATGTCGCGAGAATAGATTTAATAATCAATAAGTAAATAACTGCGATATAAGCCTAGAGATACCGAGACCTGTCTGCAGCGCTATATCTTAATATCCCAAATACTATGGTTACTATGCTTATCGTTGTCTAGTATATATAGAACAAGCCTAGGGCTGGTTTGTGAACTAGCGCAATTTGTGTAAGATTCTGAGATAGTCCCGTGATGTTTATTTATTTTATCATCTGTAATTACTTAGAGCAAAATCCTAAACCACTCAATTTGTCCTGTGTCACATCAACAACGGACTCTTTTGAACTGTCTCAAACCGGCCAACTATGTATTAGGTAAATACTCGAACCGTAGTAAACGCGTGGCATGGCAACTTTGCCACGAGATCTTACCTCCTTACCACTTACTTAATTACCTTACTTCGTTTCTAACATATTCGCGTTGTAAGGAGGGTATCTGTTCTATTGCTTGGCATTGTATCTCTTGCCCGCGACTCCTCCGTAGAAGTAAATCATCGCTATTCCCTCGGAAACTTCCTGGTGCTCCGGTATTAAAAGTACCCTAATATGTCCGTCTTTGGGCTATAAAATAAACTATCTCTGTGCCAAATTTGCCACCTATCGGTTAGAGCATTGAACTCTAAAGACGCGGACAAACAAAGTTTCACTCTTACAATATTAGTAGGGATGGTTAGGTAACAGAACCATAAAAATAAACAATATCTGGGAACAATCTGACACAAATTAACCTGTCCAAACAATGACAATTATATAAACATCCTTAACATACATTATAGATAAATACGTAAACCCAAGACTCATGAACAAATACTCGCGCTCATCATACAAACATTTTCCCATACCGGGAATCGAACCCGGGACATCTAGTGTTGTAGGCATGGCCACTACCAACTAGACTAACGCGTCGTCAATAAAAACGCAAATGTGAGTAATTTTCCAAGATATTACTGAAACCTCCGCACTTAATTAGATACAAGTGGTCAATTAAGTAATAATACCTATAATTTAGGTTAGATAGTGTAGTCTTGAAAGACTACATCTCACTTTTGAAAACTCGTAGCGTTAAGTCGATACGAGCGTTATCGGTCCTACATACCTACACATACTTGACTCGATTGACCCGGTTGATTAGGACAATGCCATCGATTCCTCGTAAACTGGGTTTTATTGCCGTCATCGTGAGTCCGCATATATTAAAATAGATCGGTGCATCGGGTTTTAAGCCAATGGGAAAAAGTATACATCTATACATTTCATTTATTAGCGAGTTCTCCTATGCAGCTCGATGCCTGCTTGTTTTGAAATGCATTACAGTATTTACAGTTGATTTTACTTCGGTTTTCCTTACGTAAGACACGGTATTTGACCAGTTGTCCGGCCAAATTAGCCGTGTACAGGTTTTGAAAAGCTTTTTTTCTGTAGTAGCATTTTACGTTGGGCTACTGTTGACCAACGTAAATTGCTACTAGGATTTTTAAGTTACAGAATTACAGACTAATCGTATTTTAAATGTGCTAATGAACCCTTTAATTTGACTCCCTGCTTGAACTTTTAAATTTTCACCCACTATTTAAACTTTTGGAAATTGAAATACCTATAGTAACGGCCAAATTTAAAATGTTATCCTATTAAAAAATACCGATACGAAATGATCCATCATTATGCCATCGTGCATGAAGCGATTTCTATTTGCTCAACGTTGATTATCAAAAACAAGATGTTATTCACGCTTTCAGTTTTGCTATCCGCTCACGCAAAAACGGTTTCGTGGGCAATGTCTGTATTAAACCAATTAAACCAAACTTACTTGCCTTTTGACAGATGACATTGTAACTTCTTGAAATCGCAAACTAAATCGAAAATAGACAGGTATTGAACAGCACAGTTATTTTACCCATGTACGAGTAGTTGTAGGGTATGTACGAGTAGTGACTCACAAGACGAGTGTGTACGACTACAAAGCTAGAGGTCCCAGGTTTCATACCCGGTAAGGGCAAATTAATACTAGAGTGTTGAACACAAATATTTGTCGCGAACAAAGAAGCCTCGGGTAGTTTATATTTATTTATCTAGAATAGGTTGTCCCAAGCAGTTTTAAGTTGTCCACAATCGACCCATATCGTACTATGTACTAATCTTTGATCTACTTATCTAAACAGTCCAACATGGAGAAAAATGATTACGTAAAGATGTTCGACAACTCAAAATACATATTAATAAAACATAGAACTTATTATACATTTTGCATCTTATTTCAGTTTTTATGCTAAATCCATAACTTACAAATTGCTTTTCCCATCCCTTAGAAGTTTCTCGTCAAACAATGTTAAATTACAAGCAAGCAAATAGTTTGGGACTAGGGCGATTTGAGCTAAGTCGGCCTGTGATTGTTATTCGTTTTATTTATTTCATAAATAACTATTGTATATATTTTAGCTATACAAATACAGTCGACACAGTCGTACTTGTTTCGCTGCTTTGTATTTATTGGTATTCCGTGTGGTTGCCGGGTTAGAATAGCGCCACTCCATGTCTTCACGTGGATGTCGTGAGAGGCGACTAAGGGAATAAAGGCTTGTGGTACTGTTAGGCGATGGGCTTGCAACCTGTCACTAATACACTGGTAAACATCTTAGCCTGACTATGCAAAATGTGGTTACAGAATTATCAACAAGTTTAGATTTGTTGGTATTCTGTTGCTCTGCCTACCCCACTCTGGGAATGAAGGCGTGACGTTATGTATGTATGTATGTGTAGCTATACATTTTATAATTATGTAAGAAATACTTTTGAACTGTGAATGTCGTGTACGTGTCATAACTCATAGCTATTTGAATACATATAGGTACCTAAACAATGTAATGGTAAGCGCAACGTGTCGAACGGAGTAGGTACGGTTTATTTTTGTTACAGCGACCAAGGCAAAGAAGGGCTGAAAATAAACCACTAAGAACCATTTTGATTCTTAGGCTACAGTGGAAGTATGCTGAAGTGACGTTATTATAAATTATGAATCAAATCTTTAGAAGTCCTTTCCGAATTCAAAAAAAGGAGGAGGTTATACGTTTCATTGTATTTTTTGTATGTTCACTTATTACTCCGTCAATTGTGGACCGATTTTGAAATATATTTTTTGGTTTGATAGAGTATATTTCCGAGGTGGTTCCATTGTCACCAAATCTGAATCTAATGAGGGGATCAGTGAGAAATTTAGGGAACTCCTTAAATATTGTAGGCAAACATATAGCGATTTTAGTATTTTTAGTAACAAATCTAGCAAATGCTTTCAGAAAGTATCATTTGGGGTAGTGGAACTGATGATGAAGACCGCAGATGGCCATCGGAACTCCTTAACGGTACCTATTTCAAGAGTGGCGATCAAATATCTCGATTAAGATAATTGAGCGACTACAACAAAGAATATTTTCTTGTTGAAATATGACTATGACTTTCCGGCGGCGTTGCTTGCGGCGCGCTTGAAACTTAAAGTTTCATATCAACTAGTAAGTGCGACTACGGAACAGCGTATTATGATCACTAAAAAGTAAAAAATAAAATAAAAGTTTTAAAAAACAAATACCGCCTTCAAAAACGCAAAAAATAACTTCCTTTAAAATTGTTGGAACCTACCTAATAGGTTAGTCTAATTAAAGTCGGCTTTTTGGCTGAAAATATTGTTGTCGTCGACTTCAGTTGGACTAACCTATTAGGTAGGTACCTACAATTTTAAAAGAAGTTACTTTTTGCGTTTTTGAAGGTGGTTTTTTATTTTAATTAATGGGTTTAACTCCTGGTAAGGTGTATTTCGTCAATGTCAAGTTATTTATAGACACTCCCACTGACATAGTATTACAGAAATAAGTCCATGGATATCACACACGCGGACAATTATTGTTCGGTAAAAGGGTGTTTTCGCTGTGGACTAAACAGAAGCACATGGGGTTAGCTCCACGCGCTTTTAACTTCAGTTAATATTTGAATGTTGTGACATGCATTTCGCGCTAAAAAAACATTACATAAGTAAATAAATCCTCCAAATATTTATTCCAGCACATCGAGAGATTCCTCAACGAATCTACCGAAGGTGTCGTGCTGTTCAGCTTCGGTTCCCTGATCAAGACAGCCTCTATCCCCAAGTACCGGGAGGAGATCATAGTCAGCGCTCTTTCCAAGCTGAGGCAGAGAGTCATCTGGAAGTATGAGGACTCTGATGAGGAGGGCAGCATTGCTGGCAACATTATGAGGGTCCGATGGATACCGCAGTTGGAGTTGCTGAGTAAGTAGCCATTTTTTGTAGGGATATTGTTGTCCAGAGTAGAAGGTACGCGATTTATAGACGAGTCATATAGGATACGTGTGTACGAGTCCATAAATTGTACTATACACGGCCGTTTAAATGCAAAACAAAATTATTCTTAGCCTATTTCATGGTAAATAAGTGAAATAAAAAATAAAAAAAACCCTGCAGTTGAGTAAAGAAGTCTGCCTCGGTAGAAAGTGCAATTTATGGACTCGTCCGTAAATCGCATACTTTCTACACCTTATGCTACGGCAAGTCGAAAAGGAAGGGGTGTCATTATATATATAAGTGAACGTATTGATTGATCTACTCGTATGAGATGTTTCGTTTTTTATATGTGGGCCTTATATTGTCACGATTGTTATTGAAGGTAATTCACCAGCGAATAAAAAAAGTTCTGTTATTAAATGTAGGTAAATAATAATATAAAAATATTTATTTTGGAAAATGTTCTTAAACATAAAAGTTCATTCATACATAGTCGTTTTTTAACTCAGCTTAAATATATATAAATGTCACGGTGCCACACAAATTGACCTAGTCCCAAACTAAGCTCTAAGCTTGTACTAGACGAGGATAAACTTACTTATGAGTAGAAAACACTTAAGACTCCAAGACTCAGGAACAATACTCGTGCTAATCACACAAATATTTGCCCTTACCGGGATTTGAACCGGGACCGCCAGTTTCGAAGGCAGGGTCACTAGTTACGGTTTGTTAGATCAATTTCTCAAAATCGTTATTACCTAATAGCGAAATTGCCGTTCGCATTTTTTCCCAATAGCTTTATTTTCTCTCGCAAATTATTCATGACGCATGTTTTCTCGATAGCTCATTTGACAATCGTTATATTTTATGAAGCATTGTTTTCTGATCGCATCGTTTCCTGGGTGTTTGTTTTACTTGTACAAAATAATTCCTGACTCTTTTATTCCGAACGTACTGGGCCTTAATACCGTAGTAGAATAGAGGCCCGTTTCGTAACATACCTATCAAAGCATACCTATTAATTCCCCGTGGCGAGTTCGCAAACAAAGAGACTTTAATCTTTTCAATAAGTACACTTCAGACCTGTGTACTTCTGACAAATAAATACTTAACTGGTACTTGACAGTGTCATAGACATATGACATTCTGTATCAATCACGGTCTTGTATAACAGCTTAGAAAATATTAATTACATTGAAAATGGAAGATGATAAATTACCGTCATGTTCGTCGTCTTCAAATACAGCATTCGAATTTATTAAAAGTACACATGTAGGCTAAATTTTAGTAAGAGGTGGGTGTAGACTTTATTGTCGACGCACAAACAGTTCTGGATCAACCGCTTGGAGGTGTTAAAAAAATCGGCTACTCAAATTTAAGAAATAAAAATAATGCTACTAGAAAATAAGCTACGGCTAAAAAAGCTTATGATAAAAAAAAATATTAGGAAAAAGTACTTGTATAAAAATATTCAACAAGAAAATAAAGCTTTTGGGAAAATAAAATTCGGGAAAAAACGCGAACGGCAATTTTGCTACTAGGTAATAACGATTTTGAGTAATTGATCTAACAAACCGGATGGACCACATTTTATTTAATTTGCTAACATACAAAATCAAAACATAAAACACATCATCTAAAATCATTGGAAAAAAGTCTTAACAAACTGCGCAAGTTATTTTGGAAAAAAATAGGTAAGTAATCTAGGTAAATACTTGAAATGTATCTCTTCTACCTGAAAACTCGGGGCCTCTATTCATGTCTTTGATGTGTTATGGTATTGTTTTAAACTCGGCCGCCATTATTGTCAATGACATGTTAGCAAATAACAGCTATGAAAACGTTAAATACCACGTAAAATGTCAGCCAGTAAGTTGATTGGTAATATTTGTGCAACAAGAGAGCAAAGTTGTTTTTTTGCTGCGAGTGTTGATTTTGAATCCCGAGCAAGCGAAGGATTTTACAATTGAATCACGAGCGTGGCGAGTGATTCTAGGTTAGAATCCTGAGTGCAGCGAGGGATTCAAAGACACGAGATGAAAATAACTTTGGTCTTGTGTTGCACATACAATTTATCACCTTATCAGCGAGAAAATATAACCTTTATCTTCTACACACATAACATAAACCCTCTATTATGAGTTCAAAAACCGCAAATTACTTACGACTAGCATAAAGATAAACTGTTTTGTTAGAACAAATTCTTATTTGTAAAAATATTATTATTGCTTAATAATAACATCAAATTCGACATCATTATTACATTATAATTTCGAACATCTTTGAAAAACAAAGCGTTTTACTTGACCCCGATTCTAATATCACTCGAGATGACTTTTTATTCGAAATGAAATGTCAATTGCATACAATTTTGACAAATCTCGCTTGTTACTTGATATCGAACGATATAAATAATGGAGGCCGACTCTAGTTTGTCTCAGAATTAAAAAAAAACCACGGATGCCGCTATTTTGGATGTTCTATTTGTCTTGTCGCAAAAAATAGTTTAGTTTATTTTGTTTTTAGAATAATAAGAATATATATGTAGATAAAGCAGTTTATGTAACTGTACATAATAATTAGGCATTATAACACTCGTGTGATGTTATTATGTAACAGTCACATAAAATACTATAAGGTAAAAAAACAACATGGTAAATAAATATAACGACATCCCCCAGCCGCCCGTGCGCCGCACCACCTTTATACATATTGTGAACAAAAACTAAAAGTTATTTTGTCATGCTCGCAGCAAAATCGTATTTTGCTCACTGTTTTTACACAGCAAAACCACCCTTTTCGAGGTGCTGAGGTGAAAATAAATATTTTTGTTACAATCCCATAAAAGTTTTGAATCAAAACAAGTGAATTTAAGATTATTTTTTTCGAGTTTTACGTACTGCTTCGGCCACCTGTCTCCATTGTTGTGACTTGCAGAGCACGCTTCGCATCAACGGCCACCAGTAGATACAAAATTTATGTCGTTCCTAAAGGATAAACTATCGACATTGGTTAAATTTTATTGGCTGCAGTGGATAAACAAACTTTCAAAATCTCCGGTCTTTAGACCATGATCTATTTAACACTTTGTAAAGGACGCCAGGCGTCAGAAGGATCTGATGCGTTGTTTAAGTAAATCTCACGAGTCTTTCAGATTAATTACGTCAACAAGTTAGCAACTTTAACCGCAGAGCACGATGTGCCGAGGTTATCAGTATTTTAATGAGATCACAATGTTTCCACTTATGATATCTTTCTTATAAATCGATAAATTATAAATTGCACAGCGAAAGATAACTGACGGGCACGTTTTTACTTAGAAATAATTGCCAATCGCATGCGACATTAATTTAGCACATAGACTACAGATAAAAAATAATCTTAAATTCACTTGTTTTGATTCAAAACTTTTATGGGATTGTAACAAGAATATTTATTTTCACCTCAGCACCTCGAAAAGGGTGGTTTTGCTGTGTAAAAACAGTGAGCAAAATACGATTTTGCTGCGAGCATGACAAAATAACTTTTAGTTTTTGTTCACAATGTAAAGGTGGTGCGGCGCACGGGCGGCTGGGGGATGTCGTTTTATTTATTTACCATGTTGTTTTTTTACCTTATAGTATTTTATGTGACTGTTACATAATAACATCACACGAGTGTTATAATGCCTAATCATTATGTACAGTTACATAAACTGCTTTATCTACATATATATACTTATTATTCTAAAAACAAAATAAACTAAACTATTTTTTGCGACAAGACAAATAGAACATCCAAAGTGGCGGCACCCGTGCACGTGGTTTCATTTTTATTTTTTATTTTTATTACCTTTATGCTAGTCGTAATTTGCGGTTTTTGAGCGATAGAGGGTTTTGATATGTGTGTAGATAAAGGTTATATTTTCACGCTGCTAAGGTGAAAAATTGTATGTGCAACACAAGACCAAAGTTATTTGCATCTCGTGTCTTTGAGTCCCTCGCTGCACTCAGGATTCTAACCTAGAATCACTCGCTACGCTCGTGATTCAATTCTAGAATTCTTCGCTTGCTCGGGATTCAAAATCAACACTCGCAGCAAAAATCAACTTTGCTCTCTTGTTGCACAAATAACTATTACAAAATAATATGTTTTTATGCAAATAGAATTAGTTATAAAGTAAATATCCCGTCGTAAATATATTAAACCTATATAAAGGTACTTTGGTCGTTATTTCATGCAAAATATTAATAAGCACAATGTTAACTGTGTAGTCTAGTGACTATTTAAAAGTATTTGGATATAATATCAATAAATATGATTGTATATATACATGAATATTTTGAATATTACTAGCGACCCGGCTTCGCTTCGCTTCTGTTTATATGTGTTTTCTGTAATATCCGTACATAATCCAGATTTTATTATACATGAAAACCTTCCCCTTGAATCATTCTATCTATTGCTAAAAACTGCATTAAAATACGTTGCGTAGTTTAAAAGATGTGAACAGATAGCGGGAGCGACTTTGTTTTATACTACGTAAAAGAAGATACTTTGATTTATATATATACCTGTCTATGTCTTAAACACCTAAAGGCCTTTATAAAGGACAAACAATGCCTACAAACTAAAGGGTTCATTAGATTTGTCTAATAGTAATAAAAAACATTAGATTTAGCGAAAACTCATGAAAGTTTTTGTTTCGGTTTTATTCAACTAACAAAGTCTCGGTCTTTGCAACAAAAACTATTTAGTGCTTTGTAAAGTATCTACATTCGGCCGTAGTGACAAGTGCCCTCATTCAATCCTTAGGCGTTAGGAGGTTATAATCGTCAGGATCGGCCCGACAAGTTATGGACTCTTTTGGAGTCTTTATCAGGAATGCGCGTCACGTCACGACCGCACTGGCAATGAAAAGGTATTAGTGTTAAACCTCAGACTTTGTCCTGGCATTAAGATTTTAGTATATTCATTAGGTACCTACTTGCAAAACTCATTATTATTCAAGTACTAAGTATGCATAACACAATATGTCTTATAGATAGGTAATCATTTATTGAGTGTGTTACAAAGATAATTATATCGCTACAAAGGTCAGGTCATCAAAGAGCTTCATGTTGTTGGGACTATGGTGTTTGGCTAATGCCCAACGGTGCTCAGCACTAACCAACGCAAACCTCTCTTGCCAGGCTTGTAGTCGGGTATTCGATTTAGCTGGTTCGCCAGTTATTTATCCACTAAAAAACGTTGTAATTATCATAAATACTATGTTTGATACATAGTACTAGTTTTTGTTGCAAATCATTTTTTTTTGGTCATAGCTTTAATGTTGTTTTTAACAGAATAATTGAGAATCATGATTTTTATTTCGCTGGAATGAAGATAAGGCACGTAGGTAAGAAAGTTTCTTAAAAAATACGTTATTATGAGACACATTATGCCGAAAGACATGTATTATGTATGACAGACCTCTAAGATACGAAGCCCACTCAGCCCAAGTATTCATTGGGACGTGGATCGTTATCCACTTAATTAAATAGCCATAGTGGGCGTTGAATACTGCCAGTTGATGTTATGTACGGCTTCTGTTCACAACCGATACATACATATAACCTACATTGCACATTGGCGGCATTTGCACTTGGATATTAATCAATTGAACCCAATCAATAAGCAACATTATTTACAGAGCCGTAGCACTCTGTAACTTTGAAAATATCTTAGATCAGACTTTCCTTATTTATGGGCACGCCCGTAGCTAGGGAGGGCATTGTACTGGCTGGGGGCAATGCCCCAACTTAAAATACACATACCCTGAAAAAGCAATACACACACAACTAAAGGTATAATATAATAGACAAATTGTTTGGTTTTGCTTTTATACTCAAAAAAAATGGCTTATGCTTGTAAGAACAATAATGGAATATACATAATAACAACATTGGCTTAATTGTGTTAAACGTCATTTTTGCATTTTATACTTATGTAAAAATGGATGCCATATTTAGTGTAAAGTAGACGCTTTTAGCAATTAAGTCATTGTTGTTACCACATAATATATTTTATTAAAGTAACATTGACTAAACTGTCTTAAACGTCATTTTTAGGGTTCCGTATTTAATTTAACTATCAGAAATGAACATAAAATTTTGAACAAATATCGTCGTTTGTAGCAATTAACTCATTGTTGTTCCGAAGTAATATATCTTTATTATGATAACATTGACTTAATTGTGTTAAACGACATTGTTGCATATTAGTAACATAAAAGAGGATGAATTTTTTAGTGTGAAATGGACGTTTGAAGCAATTAAGGCATTGTTGTTCCCAAGTAATCTATTGTATTACAGAAAGATCGACTTAACTTTGTTAAACGTCATTTTAGCATTATACTGACTTAAATTAATAAAAAAAACACTGTGGTAATATTGACGTATGCAGCAATTAAATCATTGTTATTCCTATGAAATACTGCGTTTCAAAAATTAACTGTTTTTTGCATAGGTGTAATAACCTATTGTCTAAAGATTTTAGGGCTTTATGAATATATTCGAATTTATTTTATTATAAACAGATACAAAAACATCAAAATCATTTTCAAAATCACAAACTTAGCATCAGCAGTGTGGCAAGGGCGCGCCATCGTCGAAGCCGTGATCTTAACCATCCCATTATTAAGCTTAAAGATCTGTCCCATCGATCAGCAATAGCTTCTCCGAGGTGTTTGATAAATGCAGACATTTGTGGTGCAAAGACTCCGTCTACTGAAGCTATAAGGGGAGTAAAAGTTGCATGTCGCATTTTAACAGCATTAGAATATTTTCTTTGTTTTTTATTTTCAGCAGATTTTAGTACGAAAGTGACAGGACGAGAAACATAAGAGGGAGCGTCATTGCCTACAACACGGATATCGAAGAACGCCCCTCTCTGAGCATTCCATACACCACGACAAAATAAGTCGCCGGGTAACCCGCAAACTCCTTCAGAGATGATGGGTTCTTTAATTACATTTCCCCAAGCATGTTGACATAGCTCACAAAATAAATCTCTAATTTAATTATGATGACATATTATTAAACCGCCAGTTTTGCAGCAAAGAGCATGATCAACATTGAACTCACAACTGCCGCAACCGTCGCATGAATTAGGCATAGAAATTGGTGTTCGGTGATAGCGTATTGCTAAAGCATCCCTGAATTAAAATGGGGGAAAGGTCAAAGTGGTATTTTTGGTATGACTGAGACCCAGTTGGATGATTTTGTTTTAATCTTTGTAGAAATCAATCGTCCAATCGCTCGCTTTTTAGTGGGCGAGAGTTTGGCGAAGACGGTCTCCATAAGTTTGTCATCAAGGATATCCTTCTCTTTACGGTATTCTTTGCGTGCATCTTTTAGAAGTTTATTATGATCAGCGAGGTCTATGTCTGTTTGTTCTATTAAATCAATTGACAGAGCTGCATAGGTTTTTTTTTTTAAGTTTCGTAGTTTAAATTGGTAATCTTGTAAGGGTCTGAAATTGCTAGTCCACGTTTATGAACAGGTAGAGAAAAAAGAGCTGTTTCTGTGGGTGAGACCTCACCTCTTAATAAAGTCGGTAATAAACTGGTATAAAATTACCATGTCAGTGGTTTAAAAAAGTCATTGGTATCATTTAAGACTTTCAATAGGAATGACCACTGAAATTGAACTGCTTTTGTAAGGGCTGTGTAGGCAGCTTGAGGCGAGTCTTTGCTAATATGTGTTGAGTTTTTGTTGGTGGATTTCCAGTTATTAACTATCTTTTCCTTCACCAATGTAGCTACCAAGAAAGCGTGATCCAGTTACAACAGTAACATTAATCCCCTTGAAAATCTGATGAGCTGTTTGTCAGTTTCTGAAACGATTAAGTATGACTTTTTATCCTGGGGGAAGTAACCATATGCAGGCCCTATATTACTAATTATATCCCACCACTGACGAAGGTTTTGAAGCTTGCCTTGGGCTGAAGAATTGACTGCATACTTATGCCTCAGTTTTGTTGATTATAATGGCATGGTAAGACTGACAGTAATTAGTACTATAACTATGCCAGTAGGTATTAATCTTAATGATATACTGAAGCAATGTCTGTGAATCCTAGATTTTCTTATTTTTTAGAAGATTTTTTGTTAGTAATTTATTTTTTGTTATTCACTCAATTTCTACTTTGATATGCCATTTAAAAGTATTTTGCGGCAATTCTTTCTTTTAGAATAAAAAAAATACATTGTTGATTACGATGATTGTATTTGTTTATTAACCAACTTATATTAAGAATAATAATGCATAATAGTAAATAATAATGCACTGAGTTTTAATAACCTACGAATAACTGGGTTGTTTCGCCTGAGGATTTGTAAGTAAATTTGCAGCTTTTAAATTATAAAAAAATATTACTTACAATATTCTTCATCTATATATTAATTTAAAATACTTTATCCGACGAAATTTTAAATTTTAAATTTGAATCTATAATAATTATTAAGTATTTAGGTCGTTATTGCTTGCCAAGGGTTAAAAGGTTATAGATATGTTCGATGAATAATGACGTAAATGTAGGTCTACCCAAAATAAAAAAAAATATAGCCAAAAAAATACAATAATAAATAAAACAAAATAAATCAATAATAAATGCTTACATAATGGCTTACTACTTTATAGTTCAAACTATCTCTAAACACCTAACAAAAAAAAGTTACAGTGATTACAGTAACATAAAAATGTTCAAATGCGTTTTCTCTAAAATCGTCAAACTTACATTTACGTCGTTGTTCTAATAGAGGTGCGAATTATGTATATCATTACATCCGCCCTGTGTAAAACCACCTCTTCCCTACCTTAAATTCAACTCTATAGGCTACGGCCGAGCAGGGGTCGCTACACTCGCTACGCCATCTGCTGTGGGCCTAACTTGCTGCCAAGACGGCGACTAGTGGCCACGGGAACTAGAGTCAAATTATTATTATTATTATGATATTATTAAAATCACAGCCACCCTCGGCGTTTAATTTGCCTAGTAATAAAAGGACTCAGGTCACACAAAACACACTTTTATTTTAAACCTCAACTCTTTATTCTTACGTAGGAATATGGAATAGACGAATTAAAGTCCCAAGCCTATGTCAAAATCTTGTCCCGTCTAGCTGTTGGGTCTCAAGCAGGTATTCATTTGTTCGTTAATCAATTAACTCTGGATAACATACCGCAGATTGCAGAGCTAACTGTTTTGGTAAATACTATGATTTTATTTCTAACGTGCAAATGATACGAGGATAAGATAGTTGATCTACATTTTATCTCTATATCTATTGGTTCATCTAATTCTACAATACTAGTTAGAGAAGGAGAGACGCACTGCACGATAAAGTTTAATTGCAAATGACATAAAAAAAATCATGACAGGTAGTTGACCGTGGAGTTAACATTGAACCACACATTTTGCCTTTTGTCATACACTACACATCTCAAACTAGCCTGCACGCTAGAAAACCTAATAACAATTTAATTTTCCAGACCACAGGAAGGTGCTCGCATTCATCGCACATGGAGGTCTCCTAGGCATGACGGAAGCAATATCAGCTGGAAAACCTATGCTGGTGGTGCCCTTTTTTGGAGACCAGCCTCAGAACGCCGCGACAGCAGAAGCGGCGGGCCTAGCCAAAGTGCTTTCGTATGCCGATCTATCGGAAACATCGCTACTCGATGGCCTGCAGAGCGTGCTTACTGCCGAGTGAGTACCTAATTAAAAAGAGTTTACAAACGTACATACTTAGGTCGGTTTTACATAGGTCGTGAGTCATCATTAGTAGGGCAAAGCACTAATCTCGGTAGCCGAATTTTCGTTACGAGTACAATGGTAATTACCTACGAGAATGGTTGTAGTATGATTTACAACTGGGGAGAGCCCGATAAATAGGTATAGGTATTAGGTATAGATAGAAGCATCAGCAAAATCGCCTGTTACGAAGTTTTGAAGTATATTAGTTTAAAAAGATCTAGGTGGTGGTGGACGTCTTTCGGCTGATATGATGATAATAAAGACAGACAGTATAAAAAAGTCCATGCCCCAGTTGCATGCGCGGGAACGGGTTATTCTACAGCTGTTTCCAGTGGGAACAACAGAAATAAAAGTTTATTTAGGCCTTCTGTTGCACCGCCCCTACAATCTCTGCTTTGCCTAAAGGTTAACAAGTATTAAATTATAAGTAGGTAGTTTTTAGAAAAAGGCATAAGCAAGTGGCACCTAAGTAGGTATTAGTCCTAAACGTATATTCCAGTCTTAACAACTCTTGGTAGTCTTAGGTACCATTAAGTACCTAGGAGATCCAGTTACTTTCGTAGTCACTGTAGTCAATGCGATTACAGTGCAAAATCCAGATACCTACTTACTTTTTGTAGTACTGTTAGGCGAAGGGCTTGTAACTAGTCACTAATACACTAGGTAGTAAACTCCTTGTCCTGATTGTGCAAAATGTGGTTACAGAATTATACCTACACAAGTCTGTTTAGAGTTGGCCTGGGAATGAAGGCGTGATGTTATGTATATGTATCCAGATGACACATATTTCCTGTTATTAACTCCTCAGCCATAATTTTCTTCACGTCATTTCCTACACGTGATTTTCGTTACCAAAGGATGCATGATTTTTATAGCAAATGACGGGGTAACATAGTCTCTCATAATAGCTCTCACGCTTCCATGTAAATTATTTTCAATTCCTATTGCTGTACGTTGTCTTGGAACTTGGTGATGTGATAGTTTAAGGTATTGTAAGTATTGTTATCGTTCTTAAACGAGCAGCAGCAAGTAGGTCTAGACTTGTAAGTCATAACATAAGCATAAGCATCGACTTACAAACCACGAACTATACGAACTATCTATACCATCAAAAAAGTTAAGAAGACTAAAAACTTAAATTTTCTAACGCCTTGTTCGGTCTACAGACTCCTAAACCAGTAGGTATACATATTATAATCGAACACGAAAACTGTAACGTTACTGACGATGCTTAATCAGTGAATGACGTCCTCCCAGGGCTAGCCAAGTTGCAATTTTTAATGTATGGAATTGGCACAGGCGAATGCAAGATAGATTGCGTCAATTCTAAGCATTTTTAATTTGAGCAGTCCTTTGTGTGTCTAGAATTATTATTCATCTATCTAATGTAATCTAATCTATCTATCTATGCTTGTATAGTTTATGAAGACCCCCCCGGACTAATTTTTCTTCTTCGGATATTCGGCACCAGCTTTTTACCAAAATATGTTGAGATCATAATTTTGAAATTCTTCTCTGCAAGTGGGATTCTCGTGTAGTGCAAGAAACTCAACTTTGGCCGCCACGTCTTTGTCTTTAATAATGTTAGTTATTTATGGTCTTAATATCCAAGAGTTGGAGTGACGATTATCCATGTCCGGAAAATAATGCAGCACTGAACTATTACTGCCACGAGCGCGGAACTTACCTACTGCGTGGCGATCTATAATTTTACTAGTACTTAATTATTAGGTTCTTCTTTACCCCCACAAAATAGCTGATTTACCCTCGCGGGGGTAATTAGCCCCAGGTTTGGGACCACTGATTTAGTATATAGTTATATGTAGGGCCTCTGATACTTAGAGATATCCATCTCAGCAGTCGCCTCACCTGCCCCAACATCTACCCTTGGACGTTTGCGAACGAACTTGTCGAACTATAGGCGTTTAAAGAGAATAATTCAGCTCTAGACAGTTGTGGTTATTCACCCGTCAAAAACAAAAAAATAACAGAATGTATCCTTCAATGACATGCACGCCCACTGGACAAGCGGTATTCGTCACGGCATTGATAGAAAACAAAACCAATAAGTAGGTACGAGTATTTTTACAAGCCTAATTTCTCAACACGGTTAATTACTTCCAATCCACGAAGTCCCGCACCACTACTTAATTCTACGTAGCATCATATTATTATTATAGATATTGGACGGTCAATACATCCTGCCGGTCATATAGCAACATCCAATATGGTTCAGGCCATGCTCCTTGTACTAATATACCGGAGCACACACAACTCCCAATACTTGGTTACATTCAAGGCGCCGTTAGTACTGTAACACCCTCATCACCACTGGTATATTATATATCTTAGCATCCGAATTGTCCAAGACTACGGAACACATTAGAAAACTAAACTTGAGTGCAACATCAACTTTTGTGGCAGGGTGTTCCGTCGTGGATTGAAAATACTAGATTTAGTGGCATGTGTTTGTTATGTAAATATTAAAAAAATACTTGCAACATTTCTCTCATTTCAGAATGCGTGTAAGCGCCCGGCGAGCGTCCCTGATTTGGCGCGACAGATTAACAGACCCCTTGGACACAGCCGTATACTGGACGGAGCGGGTGCTGCGCTGGGGACCCCAGTCCCCGCTCCACACAAAGGCCAAACACCTAGCCTTCCACGAATACGCACTTTTAGACGTAGTCGCTACATTATTAGGAACACTAGTTCTACTAATATTACTTTTACACTACATTATTTTCAACCTTATCCCAAGATCGATTAGTGCTAGTTTCGGAAAGGAGAAGAAGAAAATCCATTGATTGCTATGTTTGCGATTTCGCGATGGCTGTGTTCCAGACAGGTGTTATCTCAAAATTAATAATAGCCCATGGTTACGTAAGTTAACACGCGTGGTTTGTGACGTGACTGAAACAGTAGACATGCGCTCAACCCGTGTTTTCATCGCATATGAGAAAAAGCGTCGATTCCATTCAAAGTAGACTCGTGCGTCAACTCATAATACATCATACCATAAAACTTATAGGCTCGAGCCGAGGCCATTTGTTTAGATTACTGTGCCTAGACAGACAATACAATTATTAGTTAGCAACTAGGTACAACGATAGCGTCCCGTTCTTTTGACTTAGAAATTACATATTAAATGGGCCAATTTTCAAATTTTCGTATGATTTTTGTTTACCAAGACAGTTCCTTTTTTTGGCAAATCGGAGAACTCAAATATTTTTGTAGTTAAGAGAGAGATTTAATAATTGCTTTAGTCATAAAGCAATTATTAAATCATCTCTATAGCGGTCATACGACTTCCGATGATAAAATAAAATTGAAGGTCTTAGTCTAAAAGAATGTAAGTAGTTAAAAGTTAATGTAAAATTGTTAAATATTTATATAAAGTACATACATAGTAAGCATAAACAAAAAAAAACATTAATAGTTTAAGTTGTTAGAACTGTTTTGCCGGCAAAGCATAATTATGTCAATTAAGTATCATTATATTAGGAACAGTCGCCATCAAATATATCGGAAGAAGTAAGAAATATCTGAACTAAACTCTATTGTTACAAGCTTAACAGGTTTCCTGTCCCATGAGGCACAGCACATGTGCCATACGTGGTTTTACTGATACGTCTATGAGGCACCTGTGCCTCATGGCCAGAGATAAAGATAATTAGGGTTGCCAACCGTACTATATTATACAGTATTGTACTATATTTAGACTCTTTGTACTATATACTGTTGAAGAAATATATAGCACGCAAAAATACTATATTTCAGAGGTCCCTACGAAGTGCTCCGATTTTCCCAGGTTTCAATTCAATTTTATTAAATCGCAACATTGCCCAGTCAATAATGTCATCAATTAACAATCACACCGAGCGCCATTTGCATAAATTTAAACAAAAAAATGACATGTTATAATTTTTTGAGTCTGGTTTTATTGTTTGACAAAGGTTGATGCCAAGCCAAGAGTAGCCTTATGACAAGGGAGTTGTTCACAGAACGATAGTAAGTATAGGGTATAATTAGGCATTGAATTTACCTATATTAAAGCTTATTTCATAAATTAGGTACTATATTTTTTATAGTGTACTATATTTACGACATTTCTTTTCTGGAAAATACTATATCTCCCCAAAAGAAAGTTGGCAACCCTAAAGATAATGCAATTTCTTATATACATAAGTATACCTATCTATCAATCACTACGACACCAAGTATCATAACATAAGATTGTTGATGGCAATTGACGTGTCTTATGAATATGAATGGCGACTTGAATGTTTATTTATAATAAATAGCCTTGTATATAAGTACCTAAAGTATAAACTGTCCCTGTAGTGCTAGAGACTGAAGCTTCAACCCTTCGGTCCGTTGACTACACAATTATTGCGGCCAAAAATGTAAGTTCCTATATTTTCGAATAATTTAAATAAGAATATTAAGTAATAAAATACATTTTTAGGCACATATTTATAAGTAGGTACCATGTTCACGATGAATAAAATAAAAGTAACGGTCGCCCAATTGGTCGACCGTGAATTGAATTGAAAGTGTCCCTTCGAATTGACAGGATCTTACCGACCTTAGAATTTTAAAGGTTCACTTACACGGGCAACTTTTAGCGGCAAGTAATAGCTGGAACCCGGCAACACTAGCTGTCCCGGTACGCTACGGAAGTGTCGTTCTATTGCACCTTCAACATAAAAACAACTAAATTAAATTAGAGTTCTTACATTAGTTTTGTGTAATAGAATGAGACGTACGTAAAGTCGAACTCATAAGTAGCTATACATTAAATTTGTGGAATAGAAATGTAACCTTCGGGTGACAGCCCTCATTTTTGATAGACTGTAAAGTCTCTTTCTCTTCTAATGTGGTAAAAAATGAATTAATTAAGTATATCCCGCAATCCTATTGCGATCTGAAAAGAGAGGTAGAATAAACGGGTTACCTTTGTTTTATCAAAAAAACTTTGTGGCAAACTGATTCATTTCCCAAACATATCCTTGGCAAACCTTCTGGCTTTCACTGTAAATATTTCAGGATTTTTCTAAAAACTAATCTAACCTAACCTATAGGGTTCTACACAGTGGTCCTGAAATATTTAGTTTCGGAAAAAAGCAGTTTGTCAAATGATGTTTGGGAAATGAGTCAGTTTGTCAAGTTTTTTGATGTAATGACAGGACCCCAATATTAACACATTCACAGTCCAATGCCCCATATATGGGTCCCGACGAGCTAGCTCCACAAGTCCGTGCCCCACATATGGGGCCCTAGAAACTACCAGGTACCTACGCACTTCAGACGTGCTAGACGTACGAGGAGATTGAAACATTTTGTATGGGGACTGTTAACGTGATTAGCTAAAATGTATTTATATCTCTATTAAAAAACCGCCCATAAATGGAAAAAAAAACACTGATACTTACAATGTAGAACTTACATCTGTTTAACAGTAAGACACAAGAAAAACAAAATTATATCAACTAGATTAATATATTTTTTTAAAGCTTTGATGATACAACTAGGTAATTTCTTTTTTGTGATATTGTAATGAAAAATGTTTTATTTTATTATCAATAAACTGTTGGCAAAAATAACCAAAAAGTATTTTTTAATTTCAACGAATCGAAAGTCTAATGAATTCATCACTGTAAAACTAAATCGGTATTTTACTTTTTTATTCACTTTAACAAAATAATAATAGTAAGTTATATGTACTTTCAGCTTTTCCTTCATATAGACAACACAGGTACACCATGAGATGGCAAATAGTATCAGTATAAAACAGGCTTGTGAGTGCAGGCATCTCTTGTAAGCACAAAGTGAGTAATGAAACAAAGCAGTGCTCACAAATACATTATTTAGAAACTAGCATTTACTGAATTTGCTCCATTTGCATTTTTTTTATTTTGATTGGCAATATCTGAACCATATCCTTACACAAACTGTACTCCTCTTGCATCGTAAGAGCTGCATCACGATCACTTTTGCAGATGTCAACCACAGCTTGGTATGACTCTAGACTTTTTTTTAAATTAGCAAGTTGGACATTCTTATCCACTGCAATTCTTTTCATACTATTCCTGGCAACAAATGCATAAGCACTCACTACAGGTCTCACAAGATCACTCTCTAATTTATATGGCATCTTTCCATTTTTATCCTTAACCGAATCTAAAAAGTGATCATACATTTCTATACTCTTCTCACACAAAGTATTTATTTTCTTTAGTGCATGAGGTGTAGGCCTCTCACTTGAAACATTGATTTTACTCAATTTTATGTTCAGAAGGTCAGTGTAAACCTCACCCAATTCATACCAGAGTTGTCGGCAATACTGCAAGTAATAGGTTGGGTTCACTTCCTTTATTAATTCTTCAATCATATCAATACGTCTTTTGTACATTTTTGCACGTCTCTCGTCATCATCCTCATAAAATGCCAAGTAACTATATGCTTGGGAACTGTCTTGAATTAGCTCAATATGATCAGATGCCAGGGTGTCCAACTTGTAATACTCTTTGGCCTTATTTAGCCAGGTTTGACAGCTACGAAATACTTCTCTAGCATCTTCGTAAGTAAGAAGGAATTTATCTGTAATTTTGTTCTCAAGCAAAGAAACATCCAAGTCAGGAAATATTAGTTTTTTGAAGTCACCACCACAGATGTTTTCATCATCTTCCAATTTTAAATTTGACATATCTAAAATCAAGAAAAATACTTATTTAGTGTACTTGACAGGGGCAATATAGGTATAATATAATATAATAATTCATCAATTGAATAGAACAAAATACCACAACAGAAAGTGTAACTAACAATAAAACAGCATGCTTTATGTTTAATTAACCCACCAAAATCCACAATTTGCTATTATAGTATAACAAAAGGCTTCATGCATAAATAAAACCAATGTCTAGGCAGTAGTAACATAACAATATGTCAATACCAAAATAAAAACAATGAAAGGTCTGGCAAGGTATTTCAACTGTGTGGTAATTCAATACATTCTATTCATTTTCATTTTGAAAGTACAAAATGTGCAATGAATGTGAATGTTTTTTTACAGCAAGCAGAAGACAAACAAGCACAAAGGCCTCCAAGGAATGGACATATGCAATCTCAAGGTCCCAAATCTGAGGACTAATATGGAATGATGCCTCTATGCTAGCAATTTCACCAGCGGCCTGTTTCACGAAGCTACAAGTTACCATTTACAAGTGAAATTCTCTTCCTAGCAAAAGGCATTAGAAGAAGACTTCCATTTATAAATTATAACTTGTAGCTTTGTGAAACAGGCTACAGTTGTCTTATCCACTGTACAAGACATACATAAAAGATTGTTATTATCTGTACCCGATACAGGGATAGTTGCTCACTCACTGTCGGAGTGAGAGGTTAATATTTTGTACTAGATTTAAATAGGTGGAATATAGTTCTTCAGATATGTATTTGTACATGCTTTATTTGGCCGTTAAGGCCACTAGTTATTCTCAACAATGTGAACTCCTGCATAATAGTAGGTTAAGGGATGTGATGGTTGTAGCAATCTGGAACCTACATAAATTCCAACCACCACTTAGTCTCAATAACCGCTTTGTCAAAATCTTATATTTTCTATTACTAATTACTAATAAATTAGAAATACATACATAAATGATATAAATATTTATTGTTACTTACCAGTAATAGCCTCTGGGCTTCTTTCATCATCACTCATGAGCCTAGACTTGGAGGCAGACATTAGTTGCAGGCAGTACTTAACCCAACACCGAGCAACATCTGCAGACCTGTGCTTAAGAGTCTCCACCTTGGCTAAAAATTCATCATCATTACTAGCTGATACCATCAACTTTTCTTCGTATTTCTCAAGAACTGTTGATGCTGCTGCCAAGTGGTGCCGAGACTGAAAAAACCCATTCTGTTCTGCAAAGAACTGAGACAAAGTAGCAGAGTTCAGAGACCAATCTATAGGCTCATAGTCTGAATACTGCAATTGCCTACGTAATGTTACATGGCAGTAGACTGCTGACTTCAAGGTCTCTTTTAAAGTACCATATACTTGGGCTAAATAATACAGAGTCAATGTATGAGCTTTCTCCATGATCATGAAATCAGTTACCGGTGCCTCTTCTAGAGTTCCAATCACTTGCTCAATGGGAAGTGGCATTTGCAAAGTGCATTTGAAAGACTCATACAACCCTTTAGCTTTTAGTAAGAATGTTTTTGCTTTCTCAGGGTCATCCCTGCTTGACCATAAAATACCCAAATTGTTGTAAATATTCAATAGAGTTGTAGTAACTTCAGGCTTTAAATGGTTTTCAGAAAGGAGTTGCACTGCTTCAGTAAGAACCTTTTCACTGGCCGAGAACTCTTCAGTGTCCATGTAGATAATACCAATGTTCAAGAGCACTGTTCCCATCATCGCCTCAAGTTTTACCCTATCCAAAACAGTTGGCGAATCTTTAAATTTATTTAATGATTCGTGCATATTCACCAGCAAGTCTTTAGCTTTGTATTTAGATAAGTATGGTTCGGTTTCCGGATCATTTTTGCTGTCTTCGTCGAGTAGTTTCCTGACTTTCAAGTAACTTTCTTTGAAGTCGTTGAGTACCTCTTTCTCAGTCATGTCTGCAAATGTCTCCGCCATAATTTGGGCTGCCTTTTCAAACCTTTTTCGCCAATTTCTCTAATCGAAAGTTACGACCATATAGTCGTGTATTTATCGAGATTTAAAAGTATATAAGCCGCTACCATTGGTAATAATATTATTTACACTCCTTCCTAATTGTTACAGAAAAAGCTGATAAATGAATTTGTGTAATGTATATCAAAAAATATCATCTTAAGCGCACATTTTTTTTTCGTTTGTCCTGTGTCCGGTATACCTTCTAATCTGTGGTCCTGGTTTGTCAGGTTTGTCCACAGATTAGAAGGTATGTGGGTTTGTCCATTCGAACAGGCCACGAACAAAACGGGCTAAAACCACAGATTAGAAGCTAAAGCCCATCCTGCCTCGTCTGACAAGACATGTATAAAATTATGACCGACAGACATCATCCGATTTACTCCATTCACTTGGCATTGGCGAAATCAGAGATTAGAAGGTATGTGTATGTCTAAAGGGCGAAATCACTGTGTGGACCGCGATTAATTAAAAAAGAAGAAGAAGACAGACATGCGATGCGAGTTGCAACAGAATAAAAATAATCGGTTTATCATAGATTATAATTATGACACCACTTGCATTTAGACAATCTGTGTAAATGCAGGCGGCTCATAAATCATAATTCCCGAAAATCAAATTTTATTGGTGGTAGAACTTCTATTCATTCCCATTTTTTTCCGATCTTAACTTTTTCCGGTCTTATACTTTCATAACCGTATTCCTACAATTGCAATTTTTTTATTAGTTTGAAATAGGTTAGGGCTTAGGATATTAGGCACCCCACAGATGATCAATATATTTGTGCCATCACACTGATTGCCCAAACTTTTTGATCGTCTATGGCTATGATTGAAGTTAACGCAATCATTTTATAAAAGTTTGACAGAGTTGAATTTTGTTTGTGCCATCACGTGTGATTGTGTTGTCTGTAGTAGTGATTGCTCAATTTACCGTTTTATTATTTCTTCTTTAATTAAATTATCAGTGCAATTGCAGCAGCCAAATCCTTGTTCATCAGACATCTTTCATAATATCTCAATTTAGCTGATTTTCACGTGACGTTGAACCTGATAACTCAGTTTTAGTTTTTAGTAGATCATGGACCATAGATCATAATGATTGATGATTGACTCAATCAATTGATACGTGTAGGGGCAGAACCTGTTTCAATCATATTGTACAAAATAATACGATTGCGCAAACATTTTGTAGGTCTGTGGGGGGCCTTATTAGTTTTGCGGTTTCTTCCCCACCCACGGCTCAACTGGATCGCTCAACTGATCAAAATTTGTATCATAATAATCAATTATAAAATCTAGGCGGGAATAGTGCTTTATCGACAAACTACACATTAATGGCTGCACACTAACAGACGTTGAACACACCTGAAAAAACGGTACACTTTTGAAGCAGTCGTATATAGATGTGTCTTTTTATCGTAGGGCATTTGTAACAAGTGCGAAGATTACGATTCGCCGAGCCGTTTTATACTCAGTCTATGTTTTACTATGTCTATCGCTCCATCGTATCGCTTTCGTTATACTACAAACCTTCTACATTGTCAATTGTTACTAAAAATAGTGGCACATATATTACAAAGCATTGTGCTCACGTTTGTCGCGGTGGATAAAGCACCCGTCACTCTCGCACTGTAGTTGTCAGAAAGTGACGGATGTTTCATATAGTACGTTAAGTTTAGTCACGCGATAAACACTGCCAGAATAAGCCGCTAAAAAGTATAGGTATCTCTTATTAACTTAACTAATGGTAATGGCGGGCGAGTCCAAAACGATACAAATGTGAAAAAGTAAACGACGTAATTAATAATCGTAACATTCGATGACACGTTCATGTGCTGAGGCGAACAGCTAACGCATACCTTTAAATATTAATGGATAATAAAGTTAGGTACCTACATAAGAATAAATACTATTACACGGGTAACTTCTTCTTCTTTTTTAATTAACGGCGGTCCACGCAGTGATTTCGCCAATGTCAAGCGAATAGAGTAAATCAGTAAACAGAATAAATCAAAAGTAAAAGCCGGGCATTTTTCAATCGGCCATCTTCCCTCCCCGAAGGTTACCGGAATCCAAGGGTAACTTCATTCCCACCACGCGCACTCCCGCGTGGCCTGTCAACAATCCAAGACTACTTATCGCAGCAAACACTAGCGGGTTGCCACCTAGAATCGGCGCTTGAAGTAAACGTGCAACAATATTTGAAATGATGCTCTCATAGGCGCCACTGTCTACGCAAACTGTGGTTTTACCAAACGAAATTGCTAGTTACGTATTGGACCACGTGTTTTACGATATATTAGATAGATACGCAGAAATTACTTAAGTATCAATTTTGTAAGGTAAGTAGGTACCTACCTAATTTAAATTATTTTACTTACATACTGTTGACACTATAACATTTAGGAGCCTAAAAATGGCATACAAAATCCGGAGCTATCATTTTTAGGGTTCCGTATTCAAACTAGGACCCCATATAGTTTCGCCATGTCCGTCCATCCGTCCGTCCGTCCGTCCGCAGCCTAGGTCAGAGACTCTGAGTACTAGAAAGCTGTAATTTGGCATAAATATACAAATTAGTTGGATAGGTCTGTCGAAAATATTTCGGGTTTGTGAAATCATTCGATTCAGGGATCCGTTTATGAAATACCTATATAGCTTTAAAGCGCTAATATTTGTTAGAGTCAAGTGTCGTCGTCTTCGCCGTCGTGACATTTTCACAAGTTTCAACACGACTAAACCTAAACCTAGCTTGGGTACCTAGGTATAACTATCCAGATTAAATAAAAGTGACTGATTAATGCAAATACTTAATTAGGTATTTCGTACCGTCTTGCGTATGGTATACTTACCTACTACTTGTTTAAAATGTAGATGAAATACGTATTAAGAAAGTAATTAAAATTAATGTGTGTGACGTGACAAACATTTGACGACATGGATGGCCTAGTTAGTAGTCAGCCTGCTTATTTACGAAGCTAGCGGTCCCGGGTTCGATTCCCGGCCAGGGTAAATATTTGTGATATATGAGCACCAGTATTTTGTTGTAGTCTTGAGTGTTTTCTATGTTGGTATAGATTAAGTATTTATTTCTCTTTATAAGTATGTTTATCGTTGGCTAGCACATGCGACCCTAGTGTAACAAATTTGTAATTTCTTTTTTAATATGTATACTTATACATATTATATGTACCTACTTACTTACCCAGTTTTTAATAAGCGAACTCTTATTTATTACTACACATACCTACCCTTCCTACTTCCAAAATCTCGAAATGCAATTGTTCTTAATAATAAAAAAAATGACAAAACTGCACTCAATTCCTGCCTCCTATTTTACCATCTTGACAATTACACGTGAAAGGAGACGTTTCGGTAGGTACACATTGCAAAGTTAACACGCTGATACATCACTAGGTTTCATATTATGCTGCGATATGTACACTAAAATGTCACCTGTCACGTGTCATTGTCAGGATGGTGAAATAGGGGGCAGATCTAACGGAGTTCTTTGTGTATGCCGCGCGGAGGCGCGTGCCGCCATGCCGCCAAAAACAGTCAAAGGAAGCCGCCTTGCAAGAAAGCGGCATTATCAAAAGATGCGGAGTTATTTTTGTAAAAAGAGAGAACCGAATCTTATTTCGAACCGAAGACCTATATTTATTTTACACACACACACACACACACACACTACACGCCTGCTTTTATTTGAGGTCTTAGGATTATAGTCTTGAGAATTCAAATGTCTATGAGTCTCAGATTCCACTTACCATCAGGTGGCCTGAGTGCTCGTGTGCCTTCTCCTTACTTAACATAAAAAAACCAAATCAAAAACGGTTTGAAGTTGAATAGTGACCCAGCTTCACAATCCACTTAACCGGCGCGCCCTAGTGGTCCTCTCAGAGCATTGTTATCAATTTAGTTTGCTGCGGTGTATTCTCTTCTCTTACACATTTACTTCGATAACGAAGTATGCACACAAACTGCAGGCAAAATTTGATACCTATCTACCGCATTAGTCGACCTACTTCCTCATAGAGACCTGCGACCAAATTAAAAATGCAAGCATAACGAATGACGATAAATTAGCGCCTAAGCACTTCGAATGCTACCTTTGGCCTGACGAAATAAAGTCCCTGTGTAAACGCGCCATAAATGAATGCTCTGAAGGCAGGGCCACATAGGCTTGTTGTTATGAATGTTATGATACCTAGCACACCTACGAAACCTACTTGATTATTCGGTAAAACAGGTACCTAAGTAAATAATAGATAATAGCAGGGCCCTTTTACATTAGTCGGCACGATACGACTGTCGCGTTGTGCCGACGCTAAGCCCTCGTACGGACCAGTCAGGAAATGGCCCCATTGCGTGTAGGCAATTTAAATTTTAGTCGCAGAGTCGCTATTTAAAAATCAAAGTTCAAAGTTGCTTTAGGTAAGTCTCGAGTGCGCGTGATAGGGAATCGGTACACAGTTTCGAATTTAGTGGTTCGTGGTAACCATCCAGGTTTTGTCGACGCAGCAGCTTGAACAACCCTGACTTGCGTGACTAAGCACTGGGCTATGGCATGCGCGGCAACTTTATAGTTTGCTGATTAACTTGATACTAATGTATCGTCGGATTTCTCTTCCATGACGAAAGAACCGCGAATCCGAACAACAGTTCGACGTGAAATAAAAAAGGGAATAATACAACACCTCTTTTGAAACGACGTAGGTTTAATAAGGATTAACCGATAATTTTCTGGTTTAAGTATAGTTTTACACGGCCATTTAAGAGTTCTAATCGCCGCCGCAACGCCCATTGTGTTATTTTATTCGCCTTAAATAAAACATTACAAACACCAACTGTGGCTTGCACTTTTTAATGTCTGATTATTTATTATTTAATTTTACACCATATCCATCTCTTTTTTTTTTTTGATTGCGTACACAATATTTATGTAAACCAACGCGGTTTCCCTTATTCATAAAATTATCAAAACATAATTATTAGCATAATTTACTTAATTACACATTGTACTTATAGAAACTTATTAAATACCTACATATTTTATTTATGATACTTTCTAATTCTACTAGTAATTCCATTTAATTATTAAATTTAAAACTTTTACGATCAACAACTAGGATGAAATACAAATAGGATTTATAATAATTAATGAATCAAGGGTTTTCAAGCCATACGTATCAATACGATAACACAACTTATACCTACACATAAACTTAACTACGTACACATAGGTAAAAAACGTAAAAATGTGAGTGATATTAACTTAAAAAACATCGCACAACCCATCGCAATCCTGATGCTGGACCACGCTCTGAACCCGCTGCTTTCGTAGGCCTCAAGAAAAATATTGTTTATGTTGTTGCATTTGCGCAGGTCACCCGACCGTTGATACCTACTTGAATTTCACCAAACTAGGTACCTACTTGGTTCATTGTTCAATGGTAAGTCAAAATTTAAGGGATTGGCTTTATCTAGGAAAGCTGTTCTCAATGCCTTAAAAACGGAAATTAGATTATGCAATTGATGGGACTTAAAGTACTTAACATTATGCAATTATACATATATCTATTTTTTAAAAGCATGTTACAGAACAGTTATATATTTTTCGTATAAATTATAGCAGCTTAAGACGTTTACTGTATGAAATTAGAAGAGACCAAATCGAATATTTAATATTTTATTTACTTACCTAATTTATATTAAAATATTATGTAGCTGTATCTGTAACGCACTTTAAGGGGGGTATCTAGAAGCATATAATGACACTGGAGATTGCACGGGAACAATGATTTGAAGCGAAAAAAAAGACATTGAATGACGTTGCTTATGTTTTGTCCCTTTCTCAAAAACTCAAGATCACGCTAAAGGGACAAAAACATAAGCGACGTCACTCACGGTCACTTTTCTCCGCTTCAAAACTTTCGCCGTGCCATCTCCAGTACTATGGTATAGTATATGTACAGGGTGTAAGGCGGATCGTGTGCCAAAAGAATACTGCGGATAGGTAGGGTCACTTGCAACACACTTTAGGCTAATTAACACACTCATCCTTCCCACGGTTTTGAAGCTATTGCATAGCTTCTATCGCGGGCCTTGAGCGCGGGGACCGAATCCAGAAATTCCGTAACGAAAAAACCTCACGCTCCCCACTCCGACGGGCAAGGAGGTGTGGCTTGAAGGCCGTGCATCGTCTAACGTCGTTTCAGTTCGGCAGTCTTCGACACGGCGTTGTGTGCGATTAGACGTATTGTACGACTCTACGAAACTCGCACGAATCGAGAAGAGCTGCTCCGAAATCGGACGAATACATAAGTAGCTGTTTGTGTAACTTGAATTAATATCAAAGAAAAAGAAATACTGCATGAATAAAAAAAAAAAAAAGTATAATTACATAAGTTGATACAAAATGCTATGCAATAGCTTTACCGCGGCAGTCCCCGAGTGCCACGTCTTTTTTTTTCATTTTTTTTTTAATTTTATTTTGAAATTTCCCAAAAGGTCACAGATTTCTTTACATATCGTTTTTTAAACGTCGCAGCAAAAAAGTTTTTGTTTTTTTTTATCTCAAATATTTGCTTATTCTATTAACATCTTATTTGCATTCCCATAGTAAACAAAAAAAAAAGGTTCGAGCCGACAAAGTGTGAAAATTAGAAAATAAAAATCGTCAAACTCAACTAAACAACACAATAAAAAAAAATAGGAGCTTCTTGGATCTTCCAATTCACAAAAACTTCTTCAATTCATGACCACTCTAACGGTATAGGTAGGTACCACATGTCTAGAATCACTATGAATTTTCTGGCAAAAAAATGGTTTCACTCTAAAATGGTGGTTTACATTACCTATTACTTCTTTGAAGTTAAGTGAACTTACTTCATGAAATAAATAAATAAAGGGTTACTCTCAAAATTCCCTTTTCGCCAAATGACAATATAGCTGAAACGTCTGGATTGTGTAATGTCTTTGTTGCTATATAGACATGAACGCTAAATGTATCTTTAGCAAAACGTCTGGATTTTAGAATGTTACAATTAAAAATACACTAGTAACGAAACGTCTTTATCTTAGAAATGTCTTTATTAATTAATAGACATAAAAGCTGAATGGCCCGGTAGCGAAACGTTTGTATCTCAAAATGTCTTAATTACTAAATAGACATGATCGCCAAATAGCCCGTTCGCACAACGTCTGGATCTTTAAATGGCAAGTGTTGATATGACACTTGATAATTTCCAACTCCTTTCCACGCAATCAATTATTATCTATTATTTAAATCCTGGCACCCGTTCTGTGGTCATGACAGTCAACTAATTTTGCTTTCGACGAATTAAATATTCTAAATAATATATGGACTATTTAAATTTCCCGACGTTTTGCTAATAACCCCTTCTATGTTCATGTCAATCAACTAATCTTACTTTCGGTTAATTAGGTATTCTAATCACACGGACTATTTATATTTCCAAACGTTTGGCTACTTGTTCATTTCAATTCTGTGACGTCCTGCTAAATTGACACTTTGCTGGCTGAGTTTTCTACTTTCATATCATTCAGCTGAATTGACTCTTTGCTGTCTGTGTATTTTACTCTTATGTCATCTAGCTGAGATGGTCCTTTGGCGAAAAGGGAATTTTGAGAATAACCCTAAATAAATAATAAATGCACAACAACTAAAAAAAAAACCTTAAAAGTTATGTTTTTAACTGTGCCGTAAAGTTGAGCTTGATGACTTTTATAAAATGCTGATGCACGAAACGTTTTTTCCTTGAGGCCCGCTTTAAAAGCTAAAATACTGATCCAGGTTGTACACGAATTCAATCAAAAATATTTCCCCTTAGTAAACCCACTGTCTTTCTGAGCCTAGGTATTTATATCTTCAAGCTTATAGTAACACCTAATACCTAACAACACTAGTTTTTTATATAAATAGGTACTAATTCCATTACTTTTGAAACCCTTGATCTATTGTTTAAGTAAAAACATCAAATGATAAGCAGCATCATAATATTGTATAGGTGTATCTAGCGTGAATGACTCGCAACAAAATTTACAGATGTGTCTTGGTGAAGTAACAACAAAATAGTCAAAAACTTTTTGATGATTTGTCAAATTTGAAGTTCTTTTTGTAGGCAAAACGCTGGCGTTGCTAATAATGTGGCTACAGAATTATATATAGCGCTAGCCATACATCTATATACAAATATATGTATATATTATGGAACCCTAAAATTGAGGGAACTATTCGAATTGGTACTTCGGTTTATACTGGCAACATTATTTAAAAAAATACCCAATCACTGCTATTAAATTTATAAAAATGATAGCAGCTTTATAATTATTGTAGGTCACTGCATCATACATTTCCGTAGGCACTTCTCTGAAATTTATTGAAAGTATTATCTGCATATAACATTTAGTTAATTCAGCTTCCTGGCATACATTTGTTTTTATAAAAAATCAACACAGGCAAGGCATCTATCTCTTCTTATCACTGGCTCGGGGCCGTCATCAGGGAAAGCCCACCGGGAGTAAAACCTCCCTACGCGTCATGATCGAGATCAAATTAATAATATTTTTAAACGCGTCCAAACAAAGCTCTGATGAGCCTTTCTCTTTTTTTTGCAACTATAAATGACAACGCCAGATTTAAAAAAAAATTGCAGGTAGGTAGAAAACATCAAACTATGCAATAATTAAATAATATTCTAATGTGTCCCAAAATATTTGTATGGAAAGTTCCTTTTGTGTTACCAATATTCATACGTTTTTGGTAGCACAAAAGGAACTTTCGATACATTTTTTTTGGGACATAATAGAATATTATTGATTTTTTGCATAGTTTGATGTTCTCTACCTACCTGCAATTTTTTGTGGCAAAAAAAAGAGAAATGCTCTGATAATTGTCTAAGAGTCAGATTTTTAACAGATGGCAGCCTTAGTCCCTACCCAGGTTTACTGATTAAAAGATTTCTCTTTACATCTCTCTCTCGCATCTTTCGATGCTTTAAATGTATAATAATGCTCTGTATCAAACTTAACAATGGTCTCTAGTTCATTCATTCGATTTTGTCAATACAAAAACAGCAAAGTTACTCACACACTCGAGTCGAGGCGGCGTCGAGAAGCGGGCATACCGCATCGAGGTTTTACATGCTCACAGTCAAGGTTTAGGGGCGGAGGAGTTATACCATTTTGTCATTTCGTTCTTTCGTTTTCGTTTAACAACAAGGAACAAAGCATAACCTGCACCACGTCTCTTTACAAAAATCACACCTCGCCCGTGCCGTGACTATAATTAAATAATCGCACTTCTGTCTTCCTACAATTATCAAGCCCACAACAAATACATTTATACTACCAAATAACGTAAGTAGAATTCTTATAAACTATTTAAGCAACGTGGTAAAAGGCCTTTAAAACCCATTAGCCTGGTTCACACTACTTTGGCCTCCTGAGGATGAATTTTACATGGATAGTTGGTAGAATGTGGCATACATAAGTTTTCTATGTTTTTTTTGTCCTGATAATAGGAAAAATTACCCCCTAAGAAAATTAAAACTTAGTCCAATTATAAAACATAAACATTCAGGGTGCTGTTAACTAAAATGTCAATCCACAATGATCCACACTTTGGATTGACACATAATTGCTTTTCAGCATCCTTAATTGACTAATCTTAACAGTAGTAGTATAATACCTGTTAAGGGCCATCATAGCTGACCAATTTACGTTGATCAAGTGGATCTAGTTACTAGTAATATAATGATCATACTTAATACTGTGTAAACGTTTGGACTGGCTTTCTTAGAACAATGTAACATGTTGGCTATTCGCCTTACTCAGAATAAATCAGATTTAAGAGGCTGTATATGAAATTTTGCAGTTTTGCTTATTTTCGTGATTTTACAGTTTATATACTGCTTTTCTATAAGTTTTAATGCACATCATGATATATCATTTCAGTTATGATCGAATAAATGAGTATTCGTAATGAATGAGCTACTTTTTTATCTTTATCGAGAATTTAAATTCGGGATCTAGGTTATACTAAAACATTATACATATGTATATTGCTTAATTTTTAATTTTTGGATATGTTTTTAAGGTAATGGATTGATTTTGAACTGAAATTTATTACTGTTCTTTTAATTTTATGAACAAGTGTTTTAAGAAGCCGAAATTTAAAACTATATTTTGTCCATTTTCTATAAAATTTTACCAAGTTCATATTTTTTTACACAAAAAAATTAAATGAATGGGGTAAAAAGTAATTCATACATTTTTTAGACAACTTTTACAGCAATTAATTGCTATTTTTTCATACCTTTAAGATGTCAAAACGATTTGTGAATATGCGATATTCTAAACCTCTTACAGCAAAACTCACGAAACAGTCACCGGTTTCAGGTCGATTAATCAAAATTAAATAATAAAAACAAAAAAGTATTTCATACATTCGTTGAAAATCGAAATTATCTTTCGTGTTGCGCATTAAAATTTGTAGAATCACGAAAATCAGCGAAATCGGCAGAATTTCGTGTACGGCCTCTTAAGCAATGACAAAAGGTTTAAATTTGACAGTTCCATAAATTTTTACAAAACTCAATTATACTTAAGAATAAAACTAGATTCATCTCGTGGTGTCAGTGGCCCGCAGTCAACATAAGTTCTAAGTTTAAAGCATTCACTGCTGGGTATGTGTATAAGCAGTCTCCTGACCTTCACCCAGTGCCTTAAATGTGTAAGTGCATTCTTACAGCATGCCAGTTTCTGATAAAACTGGTGTGGCATCAGGTGAAAGTTCGTAAAGCAATGCCAGCAGTAAATTTGTTAAGTTTTTTGTTCTTTCACTATTATTTATCAATAAGCTATATTGACTTTTGATCCATACGTCAGCTGCTAGAGTGAAATACCTATTTCTGTAAACATTGTACTTTTACTTTGTGTTACAATAAAGTGTTAACATACATATAAACTTTTATAGACTTTGCCCAATTGCTTCAAAAAAGAAATATTTGTTTTCATACATCATACTCGTAAGGCATCTGTAAGTGTTTAAAGAAGAGATGGAAGCAAGTGTGGTAACTTGAGGATCTGAAGTATAAATTAAATAAAAAAATGGTGGTTACTGTTTACCTACCATTCTTTAACTTAATATAACTTTACCATCCCATATTTATGTAGGTAAAAAAAAATGCAGACCAAATCCCAGATGTACACCTTGCAGCTTTACTACTACTGCCATTACATGGAAAAAAGATGCATCTACTTTTTTTTTACATAGAGTTATATAAATATTTGTAATAAGAGACAAAAGGTGGCAATTCCAAATATACAGACAACTCTATTTCGAAAAAAATGTTAGATGAGTTTTTTCCATATGACAGCATACTAAGAACCCTTTAAACTGATAGGAAGAAGTTTTGTAAAACTATCTCCATTTTATGCTACTTCATAAATGCATAAAATTCTATTTAGATTTTCATAATGTCAATACTACAAAAATTCAGAATGGTTTGTACAAGCAACAATGCAATGTGACCCTGCTGCATACAAGGATTACGAACCCATATCATGGTCCTGATCTTCTGTGGACATAGTCCTCGGAGGTGTGGAGTGATTCATCTGTGAGAAGACTTCTTTCTCACCTAATGCAAGTGGATCTGGCTGGGCATCAGAAGATGGAGCATACACCATCATCGGAGATGGAGAAGCTGGTCTTACAGAACCACTCCCACTTGAAGCTTCTTGTTCTTCCAAAAATCTATCCATATAATCAGTGTGGCCAGGATGTAAAGTGTACTTTTTCTTTTCTAACCTAGCTTTGTTAGCGAATATGTCATGGCGTTCAGTTTTCTTCCAGATGTAATAGAACTGAACTAGTTCACTGACAGATCGAGTCCGTACCTTATTCTGTCTGATTAAGTGAAAATCTTTGCCATGAGCTTTTAGCCCATTTTCAAAATTTCGGCATTCTTCTTCCGACCACAGACTAGCGTGAGCAGGGGTTTGGGCCGAAATGCTACGGCGTCTTAAAGCTTCTTCAACATTGTGGCCACATTGCTGGAGCAGGAATAAAGCTTCCTCATCATCACGCAACTGCTTACCTTTAGGCACGGCATCAACACCACTTGGAGAGTTAAGTGCACAGTTCCTTCTCATGTAGTCTTCAATTTCATTCTCCTCTAACATACTAGGATTCCAAAGCAACTTGTCTTCATTTTCATAGGGTGGTGCATCATCATAGCTGCACAAGCCCTCTGGAATACCTGCTTGATAATCACTACCAACCATGATAGTTTTCTTCCAGTCATCTTCTTCAGGGCTGTAGTCATAGTCATCTTCTTCTTCTGAAGGAGGTCGAGACCCAGAACGAAGGCACCTTGTGGCCTCGGGGCTTGTGGTTTCATTGTACAGTTGCTGCAATTCTGACTCGGGTTTCCCTGTTTCCTCTGGGACAGGCTCAGGAACAGGCTCTGGGGCCGGCTTATCCATGCTCTTGTCGAGGCCGTACAGCGCCAACAGCTCGTCCAGGGGCATGTCTCCCTCCTGCTGCAGGCTACTAAGTTCGGCCTTGGGGTCCTGTTGCTCGCCCGCCGCCAACGCTTCTTCTTCGTCCAACGTGCGCTCGTCGTCGAAGTCATTCACCATCATATCCACAGTTGGCTCGAAGAGAGACTTGTCGCCCCCCACGTCCATGCTGGCATCGTGTTCGCTTACACTGGATACCAGCGCGCAATCGGACATGACTAATGACTAAGGCGCAACATGGACAATCACATCACAGAAAACATTATCTCCGTACCCGAATAGTATTGCTATATGATGTTTTGTGTCATTAAAGGTTTTTTTTCATCACAATTGTTACATTTTCAATTGGTTTTATAGCAAAATCCGTAAAACACAACAAAAATATTTTGACACGAAATCAACCATATCTAGAAGATGTCAAACTAAAAGCACTACAGACAAGAGAAATTTCACTACAAGAGATAGATTATACAAATTACAAAAGTTGCTATTGAGAAAACTACTGCTTGCAAGTTTGTATTAATATAATTATTTCTATTGCTCCGTACGACAACTTACGTACCTAACTATATACAAGGCGTCCCTTAAACCAACCAATAATCCGTAGATAGCTAGGCCCTGTTTTATAAAGCAACAAGTTACAAATTACAAGACTAACTCTCTTCTAGCAAAAGGAGTTAGAAAGAGACTTCCGTTTGTAATTTGTAGCTTTATAAAACGGGGTCCTGATATGGTTGCTAATTACCTCTCAGAATATCTAATTTTAATTTTCGTAAAAATAGCTTAGTAAGGGAACTAACAGTTTTAAAAAAATAGCTTGGTTTTTGAGATCTTGTCAATATTGTAAACAAGAAATTTATTCTCCCTCAGCTTATTTTTTTAATGCCGTGGTAGCCACACATATAAAAAACTTATAAATCTAGTTTTTGTCATATACCGCATGGCAACATTTTTAGGAATATTTGACAAAACTAGATTTAAAAAATTCTCACATTTGTAGCCACTTTTAAAAAAATGAAATTAGACGGATCATCTTCGGTTTACGGGCCACCCGTATAATTATATGAACATAATTAATATCTAATAAGTCCTCAATTCTGTAAATTAAGATGAAATAATGTCTTAATGGGCATAATTTCCTTAGCAGAAATAAATAAAAAAAATGGTTATGTCAAAATGAATGCCCTTACCCTTATACCTTAGTCTGTGGATGTGACCATACCCTTATAATCACTTATAATCTGTGATGTGATTTCTGTGAATGTTTCGTATCGTATATGTAATCCATGGATAAAGTGTAAACTACTATTTAAATACAAGAAAAATGCGGTTTGAGGGCGGTGGCTCGATAATAAAATAAATTATAGTTCCTTTTATTGCTGTCAATGCCACTCAAAATGTTACGCCACCTCATTGTATTACTTTTAGCGACCGTCAAAGTTTCGTTAGGTTTTTCCGACGTCGGAAAATGGGATTTACCGCTTAATGGGGTGAGAAATATGTTGTATTTACGCTTTTTACTCTGGTGTACATGCATGAAATGATATTGGTCAAAGACGAAGTTGGGAAAATGAATATTTACTGGTGAAACATATACAAACATATTGTGTATGTTTCATTTCTTCTGAGTGCCACCCTTAATATCGCTGTATTGGTTCAATTATTAGTCGCTAAGTTCCTATTCTAGCATTTATCGCTGATTTATGTTTGGCCAGATTATTTCTCTGCCATATTAATTACATTTTATGTTTATTACAGGAACAGTGTGAGTTTACTTTGGCAAAGTCATTGTTTGAAGATTCAAGAGTTATTGTTAAAAGTAAGTTGTAAAATATCGAAGTTTCTTAAAGTTATACAAACCACAGGTGACGGAATAAATGTAAGATGTAGGTTATGGTGTTTTAGCTTTTTGCTACCTGAGGATCTAGTGGAACTTTATGTGGTCCCTAGCAAGATTAAATTCAAATGACTTGATAAAAATGGGCAAATGCATGTTGGCCCATGCTCAGTGTAGGGCTTCTAAGTTGTTACTACAAAAACAAAAGTTATAAAAAGCCACAAGTATGAAAAACTTTTTTTGTGGTGACTTTTTTTTTTTTTCATTTGTCGCTTAGTATCTTAAGAACCAATCAAGTCTACTTAGTGATAGTTAAGATAATATGAAATGCTTTTATTAACCCCTTGTATGCTTAGGCACGGATCTGTGCTCAAAATTTGGATATCATGTTTTTTTTATGGACTTTATCGTAATCAGAAGAGACTAGAACTTGGTACTTTTTTGACCTCCCGCATATGAGGGGTACTAAATTTTCCATATATTTTGTATTTGTATTGTTGGCTATATTTTTAGTTAGGGGGGACAAGTAACTCCAGAAAAAATGGCACTTTGAGAGTTCAATAATATTTATATCCTTGCTTTACATGTAACAGAGGTCCCTTTTTATTTTACTTGAGAGCTGTATAAAAAAAATCTATGGGTACAAAACTTCAGTTTTGTTACATTAATAGTTTGAGAAAATGTGAGTGTGACGACAGACAGACTGATAGATGGATAGAATAACATTTTATAACTTACCACCAATGATTTAAAAAAAAAAACAAAGATAATTTTGGTATAGTTGTGCATAACAGTGTAATTGACTAATTTACCCAAAGTGCCCCAAAAGATTTAGCATGCCTTAGGAAATTAGTGTGTTATTGCATAGTTCATCCTGCCAATATAAAATAAATCAGGAGGTGGTAAGTATGCATAAAATAATTTTAAATGCCCATAGGATGTACGTACAAACTATATTTTTCCTTCCAGTTGGTTGTGGCGATGTGGTGTCTAACATAACATTATCATATCGTTGGGAACAAAGCTCATGCTCTCCCGACTACTTCCATTATTTTGAAAAGGTAACTATTGCATACATTTAATACTGTATTACTGCTACTTTTGGAACTATTCCACAACACATTAATTGATTGAATTGAATTGAAGGGAAATGGGTGGTGTACCTACCTAATTTATTTAATTAATTCATTCTTTATTGCACATAAATTAATCAAGTACTAAAGGTGCACTTAATCCCTAATGGCATTCCCTGCCAGTTCACCTTTAGGCAATTCAAAAGATTGACATCAGAAGTGCAATTTTAAGACAAAAAAGAAAGATAAAAGATGTGTATTGGCCACATGGGCACTTTTACATGTCAAAATTCTACCATCGCTTCCCAACCTTCCCATTCTTTGCCTTTTTTTTTTTACATTGCTTATGACAATGATAATACTTAACCTAGCATTATATAAAAAGAGGGTTGGTGTCATAGTCATGACCTTGGGGTGGGGAAAGTCCCTTGACACTGGCTGATTTTTTGCAGTAAAAAAGTATTGATTTAAATCATTGAAAAAAAAGCTTGTTACTTACTCATATCAAATCTGATATAACACAATGAATATAAGATAAAAATATCATGTGTAGGTGTCAAAATTAAGAACAATCACAAGAAATAAGGTATATATTATGTCCTTGTCTACGGTGCACTCATGATCAATAAATTTTCAAGTACTGAAAATGGTACCTTTGAAAGTATGTCAGGTAATCTATACGAGTATATCGCACTGCTAGATCAACACAGGATTAACTCAAAATACAACTGTATTTAAAAATCGACCTCAATGCATTTCCAATGAACTTGAAACAAAACAAACAACTTTATTGAAATGATTCTGTGTTGATTTGGTATTGTGAATATATAAAAATAAATCCCTATTTCCCTTGGTCTCGGCATCACGCTTGAACGGCTGGACCGATTTCGTTAATTCTTTTTTGTTGTTTGTTATCATCAGGAGAAGATTCTCATGAACGGACGGGTAGCTACTTTATTATAAAAATGTATGCGTAGGCTATGCATGCCATATCAGCTCAGCTTGAGGAATTTGCATAATATTATGAATTATGATAGATACTAAAACCTGGCAAAAGAGAATGACGCAGATAGAATCTGACCTTGACCAAAACCTTGTTTCAATTTAGTTACTGAGTAAATGCAACCTTGAACCTAGACCATGAATGTAAAGTTTATTTTAGTTGGTTAATAACCCGTATGCTAGTAGCAATACAATGACATATTTATTTGCACGTCATTGAGTCTGTCGCCTCATAAGGCCCGCCGATTGCTCGGTAAGGAAACATAGCACACTCATCGCAGACCATAGGAGGCTTGGCATTATGGTGGTCGAGCTTTAGCATGCGGGCTAGTTATTTAATAAAGATGAACCAAGTTGTATTCTTGTTTCAGCGTATTGTAAGTTGCACAAAACCTTCAAGCGATGCAGAGAACCGAAACGTCACTCCGCACGCGAACGGCGAGCGCCGGATTTATTGTAAAATGGGACACTCTGTCGTTATTAGCGACGATGCTGCCCCGGCCGATGTTCTTTCCGTATGTATTCAATTCACATTTTAATAAAAGTTCAACAAGAACTTCGAGTCTAGTGTAATTGACCAATGATTGACGGCACTAAGTAGTGCTGCTTGGTGGGATTCAATGACGATATTGACGACGGCTCAATAATCTCAATATGGACACAGAATTAAAATAATCATATTTTTTTTTTTTTTTTTTTTTTATTTTAATGCACAATGGAAAAATTAGGTACAAAATGATGGATTTAAAAACGTAATGATGTCGAGAATAAATTAAAACGATAGTGATTGATTACATGAGGTAGTAAATAATTACATTTAAAATTATTGATACACAGGGTGTCTCATTTAAATCAGTCAGAATGGGAAATTCTGAAACTATAAGACATATGAAGATCTGTTCTTAGAAACCATGCCATCGATTTTAATAAGGAGAAATACTGCATTCATACATTTAAAAAAAAAACCTATACTCAACTCTGGAATCAAACCCGGTTGTCTTGAAAAAAATATACTTACACTAATTCTATTAGGATATCGATTGTCTAGGTCTTAAGCAGTAAATGGCTGTATGAAACATGATGTCTAAAATTAATAAAATGCATTGTTTTAAAATACATTAATTTATTTTAGTAGGTGTTCGAAGTGACCACCGTTACAATATTCAACAAGTTCAGACATGTAAAATTTTCTCTATTAAAATAAACACCTACTAAAATAAATTAAATTCTTCTCTTTCTGCTCGTTGCCTCATGACTGAGGGTTGTGACAGCAATCAGTAGTTGCTCGGTTCACCAAGCCTCTCCAAACGGCTCTATCTTCGGCCCCTTGCGTAGACCTCTGCAAATTGGTTTGGCAGATTTCTTTCACTGCGTCGGTCCATCGAGTAGGTGATCTACCACGGCTCCTTTTTCTCTCCAACTGTCCTACAACAATGAGCTTCCCAAAATCATCGGGCTTACGTCTGGCCACATGACCGAAATACTAGAGGACTCGTTGCATGCCGATAGTCGATAGACGGGTCCTTATGCCGAGTTCTTTTAAGATGGAACCGTTCGTGCGGTGCTCCATCCATGACATACCCAACATTTTGCGCCAGCACCACATCTCAAAAGCGTCAATCCTGCTCCTAGTGCGTGCCTTTAGTGTCCAGGTCTCCGGAGCGTAAAGAAAAATAGAGAAGATAAGGGTTAAAACATTAAATTAAATATGTGAAAATAATGCGTTTTATTCATTTTAGACATCATGTTTAATAGAGCCATTTACTGCCTAACTTACACAATCGATATCTAAATAGAAATAGTGTAAGTTTTTTTTTTTTTCAAAACAACCGGGTTCGATTCCCGTGCTGAGTACCTACAGGTTTTTTTTAAATGTATAAATTCAGTTTTTCAACTTATTAAAATCGATGACATGGTTTCTAAGAACAGATCTTCGTATGTCTTATACTTTCAGAATTTCCCATACTGACCTATTTTAATGAGACATCCTGTATAGAGAAGCTGCAATATAGTCTAGAAACCTTTGATTAATTCTTGTGTTCTTTGTATAAAATACATAACATTCTCCAATAAGGAGGAAATCTGGATAAACAACTCTATTCTACTGCGTTAAAATATTGCGTTTGACGTATTTTAGTATCGTTTTTACTCGGCCGCCATTACTGTCAAGTACATAAGAGTTATCAACATACGGAAAACACGTCAAAGGCGATATCGTTACTACCGTGTCGAATCTCAGCCCTAGTCCCTGGCTTTTCCCATATGATTGCCTTCAAATATGACTTTAATTTTGACAACCAACTCAAAAGGAAAAAACGGAACACTTAGGTATATAATCATTTTGCTGTCCGTCCGTCCGTCTGTCTGTCTGTCAAGACCCTTTATTTCGGGAACGCTTGGAGGTATCGAGTTGAAATTAAAACTTCCGGTGATGCTCCGGATAATCCAGATTAATCTATTCTATTTATACTAATACTTTAATTTGAATGAAAAATAATTACACTATTTGAAAGGTGCATTATTTTAGATGGATAAATCCTATACTATTATTTATATTATTCTGCAAGAAGAAGTCGGGATAGGCCGCTAGTAAAGGATATTATGAAACGCCGCGCTATGTGGCGCTACTAAAAGCCCAGCACAATGATTATATAGAACAGTTACAAGTCATAATGTAGGGAATTGATATAAGCGCTCACCGCGACCGTCTGCCAGCCTACGTCAATCCTATACGTTTCCGATAACGATAACGCAGAATGCATCTTATCTAGAGCTACAGTTATAATCACGGTTTTAAGAAATGACCCTGCAGCAAATGCTTTTTGGTCTTAATTCAACTTTGTATCAACCTGTGTTGTACTATTTTTACTACTGCTCCCGCATAGAATTAGTAATTCCACTATCCCACAGGAACACTTTTTAGGGATAATGACTTAGGTAATCCAGAGTTCTTCCATTCCAAATTTCATTTAAGTCCTGTTGCAGCGTAATGGAGTAACCGACAAAGGCCGCGCAGGCACACACTAATAAACTTTCACATCCGTGCTAATATTATAAATGAAAAAGAGTGTCTGTCTGTCTGTTACCTTAAACTGCTACTGCTACTTAAACTGCCGTACCGATTTAGCTGAAATTCGGTATTGAGATAGTTCGAGTCCCGGGGAAGGACATAATATAGTTTATATCCCGGAAAATGGTGCAGCTCCCGAGGGAGCGGTGATAAACGACTTCTACGCGGACGAAGTCGCGGGCAAAAACTAGTTTAACAAGTGGGCTTGTATCGCGTTTAGGCCACGTGCGCCGTACTAGAGACGTTTTAGATACAATTAACTCGTTCCTTTTTCAAACGTGTTAATGTAAATATCGTCACAAAGGAACGACTTAATCGTCATTAACTGATTCGACCGTGCGGCCGTTAGTCTCCTATCTGCCTGTGTGCAAACCACTATCTTTACCCATACAAAAAACGCGATGTTTGTACAAGTAAGTATTTTATTAACTTCACATAATGGCTTTTGTCAGACCGCCTGTTTGTTTAGTTCAAAACTGGTTTCTTTAATATCTAAAAACAAATGATGGTTAGCATCGTTTCAAGGTTCGCATAGTGGGTTGTTAAAGTTTATATCACTGAGAGCGTCCATATCGAGCCTTATCAGCTCAGTTGAAGTGCGCGCTTTTAGGCAGAAATTACTGTAGCGCTAAAAATAGTATGCAAAGTTCTCAGTGTATAGTGATTGTAAAGGCATAAAAAAGTAAATTGATGACCATAGGCATATATTTACACACACACAGCGCACAAAGTCCTAACGAAACAGTCTTCAAGCTTTTATTAACTACTATGGGCTTCTTCCCTGAAAAAATAACTCGCTATCTAATGAGAACAGTATATTTTTTTAGACTTGAAAAGTAGTCCATGTGTTAATCTAGAAATATTCTATCTCCATTACAAACATCCAAACTTGTCCAGCCGTTTCAGCCTGAAGAAGTAAATAAACATACTGACTCACACACACACACTATTTGTATGACGTAAATGTTTGTGAGGATATTTTTTATTTCAATCTTGTTTGAGCAGCAAAACGAATTTAGAGGAAGCCAGGCACTTGCTTAGGAATAAATAAGTACAAATGATACTTTGCCCCAGACAATTTTAAGTAAGATTTCTACCCGCTCGATATCGGATCCTAGGCAAAGGCTAGTACGAATTTATTTTAATTGAGTTGAAAAACCCGACGTGATAACGTTACATGTTTGGCTTGTGTGCTTAATATAGTTATACTCCTATATCCTACCCACTTGCGATAACAAAGTACTTATAATAATAAATTAGTCATTGAAACAAGTAAAGCATTGTTTTTCCTTAACATTAATACCCACCCACAACATTAATACCTACCCACAACATTAATAAATAGTAGGTACTTAAGTGTGTTGTCAAATTAGTAATATTACGAGCCCCAATGCAAAAGAGTTCGGCTACTATTTAAAATTGAAAGTAACTTTTTTTCAAAGTCAAATCTAGTTAGTAATTTTAATAGCATGGAAGCAAGAAATAAAAAAAAGTATTGTAAAATTAATCAAGTTTATTTCCTACATAATACAAATTAAAATTGTTTCTGTATTTAAATAAAAAAAATACAATTTTTCTATCAACGACAACGCATAATAGTTCGGCTATCGATCTTGAGTATGCAAAATAGTTCGCCTACCACTTAGTTGTCTCGCCTTTACTCTGAAGAACAGCCTTGATTCTCAATGGCATCGTCTCTACCAACTCTTCACACTCTTTTGGGGTTATAGACTCCCAGACAGCGACTATTTTCTCTTTTAAATCACTTTTTGACCTCGATGGAAACTTGCGTAATTTTTTTTTCATTTTCCACCACAATGTTTCAATGGGTGACAAATCTGGACTATTCGACGGCCACTCCATAGTGGGGATTCCTTTAGACTCGAGCCAAGTCTTTGTGGTTTTCGCAGTAGGCCCCGTCTTGTTGAAAAGTGTAGACATTTTCATATTTCAAGCTTGGAATAGATGGAATTAAACTTGTTTTCAAAATGTCCTGGTATTTCACTGCATTAACCGTCCCTTCTACAAAATGCAGGCGGCCTACCCTTGTGCCGACATTCAACCCCATATCATCACAGACCCAGGAAACTTCACTTTTCTCTTAATGCAGTCTTTGATGAATGCTGCGTCTTTCTTTCGAATGACTTTTTTCCGTTCGTCGCCGACAGTTACTTCGAATTTTGAATCATCACTCCATATTATTTGACGCCATTGCTCAGTAGTCCAGTTTGAGTGCTCGCGAGCGAATTTCAGCCTCTTCTTTTTCTGTAACTCCGTTAGTAAAGGTTTTTCCTTGGCCGTATCCCATTCTTTTGAGATCCCTTTTGCAGGTATCCACTGAAACGTCTTTCTGGATCATATCACGCCATTTTACGGTAAGTTCCCCCGCACGAGCACGGCGGTTTTGTTTGATAATTTTCTTTAAAACACGGTTTTCAGCGGCAATTGTCATACGCGGTCGACCCGACTTCTTCAAACACGAAATTGTGCCGTGTTTCTTGCGATGCTCAATGATTGACTGGACAGTAGATCTTGGCAGTAATAAATCTCTGGCGATTTGGTTGGTAGATTTTCCACTCTCACTACTGGAAATTATAATTTTCCTGACTTCTTCTGTGACTGGTTTTCCGCGGCCCATGTTGCTCCAATTAATAACTTCAATCAAAAATACTTGGGGTATGTACTTATATATACCCTTTGACATGTTAAATGACAATGGGTTCCTAATTTATTTAAATCTTTTTTTGAGTAATAAAATTAAAGAGGTTTAACGTTAGGCATGTACGAACAATTTTGCATCAATTAAGAACCTGCCGAACTGTTTTGCGAAACCATTAATATGAATTAATATATATAGGTTTTTTTTTCTTATAATGGATTTATTGTGCAATAGTGTAAAAGCAACGTTGTATTTATGGAGTATAATATTGTATAAATCGTTTGCTGCTAATGCCTTTCTAGAAATAAAACGAGTTGATATAAGATGCATATACTTAACAATCTATGACTTGACGAACTCTTTTGCATTGGGGCTCGTAAATGGGTCTTGTGATATTCAAAATTCACTGTCAATGAAAAGTATAAAGATGTATTGAAAGTCACAAAATTGTGTGTAAAGACATACATAGATAGCCTGTCTCCTAATGAGGTAGGCGAAAACAGAAGCACCGGTCTAAAAATACAACTTTCCCTTCCTCTACATTCATCAACCTCTTCAAGCACGTACGTCGGTGTGAGGTGCTTTTGGTTTGGCCCTTATTCAGTACATCACGAATCTACTCACTGCATGTGCGTCTAGGGCGCCCCCTACCGACATCTCCATTCACTAAGCTCTCGCTCGCCATACCTGTTTACACTTCGTTCATCCATTCTTTGTCTCTTACATCTTTCTCTATCTTTGTCTCTACATCTTCTTTCAATCCATATCGTTCTTGGATCTTGCTATTTCTTATCCTATCTATCACACAAACTTCTCAGAGCTCTCATTTGGACAGCATTAATCCTGCTTTCATTCTTTTTCTGCCTTACCCATGATTCACTACCATGTTGGTGTCAATAGTCCCTTTTATTATGGTTTATTACGTGTCTGAATATTTATATTTATACAATAAAGTAGTTATATGTAAAATTTGTATGAAAACAGGTGAAATTTATTTAAATGACAATGATTCCTCACGAATAAATAAATCCCTTCTTATTGCACCCCTAGGATATCCAAGGAATATTCCCTCCAAATTTCAAGTCCCTTGGCCCACCTTCAAACACCATCATCATTAGCCTTTTGACTAGAGATGTTACGGAGATCCGGTTCAAACTCCGTTAAGCCGCAACTTCCGTTTGGTTTTACACTTCCGGCTCCGGCTCCGCCGCGCCTTTGCTATTTTTTTACTTCATACTTCTGACTCTGCCTCCGCCTTCGTTAAATTTATACCGAACTTATACCGGAGTCAAAAGAAATGCATTGGCTGCGGCAGCGGCGCGTGCCTACTGCCTCTACCTACGAGTTTCCACTTGTCGTCCGGGAATTACCTACTTATCTTCCATCCAGGAGTTAAGCTTCTACTGGAGTCCGACTCCGCCTCCGGTACCACCTCTGGATCAGACTCTGGATCCGGCTCAGATAAATGCAATTTTAAAACTTCGGCTCCGGCTCCGACTCCGATAAACAAATTTTAAAAACTCCGGCTCCGGTAAACTTACATCCGTAACATCCCTACTTTTGACACCTTTAAGGCGGTTACGATTAGTTTAACAGTCGATTAGGTATATAAAGACTTCTAAACGTCAGTAAAACTGAGCGTGAGTTGTAAAAATAATGCATTTTATCTGACACACGTCCAGTTTTTATATAATATGTAATATGGGTCCACCTGAAAAGTTCACCTGGGTGGACATGGATACTGTCGCAGACCCGTGGATCACCTGGGTGGACTACGGATACTGAGGCAGACCCGAGGTTCATCTGGGTGGATTACGGATACTACTGATACTCTAAGCCCACTGTTGGGCCCACGGGTATTATTTTTCTTTGTACAATTACTGAAATATTTTCGCTTATCAAGGCAAACCATCCCATTCCGTATGAGAAAAGGGACAAGAATGGAATGGAAGAAATGGGGAATGGGAGTAAGATTGAAATCACTCCAGTTTGTTTTTGTGTAACTTGGAAGACTTTTCCGTTAATGGTTGAAGAAAATACACTCTTTACGTTATTTTGTTTATCAACTGCATCATTTTTTATTCAATGTTTAAAAACTATCAACTATCAGCATATCTTGCAGTTTGTCCTCAAATGTCATGAGTTCTCTTCTACCTACTGCTTCTACCTTCCCGACCCGCGGTCCACCTGACATGTTCACCTGGGTGGACTTCTCAGGTGGACCAAGGGTCACAACATTTTTAAAGCAGCAATAGTCCATCTTTATTGTTATTATTATTATTATTACCACCGCTCGAGTGAACTGTGGGTAATAAGATCTATGGATTTATGGCACATAAGACAAATTAAGATAAAGCTGTACACAAACTTAAGATTAACGTGTACAATGGCGAACTTATCCCTTTAAGGAATCTCTTTAAGTCAACCTGACCATGACCTTCGTCATCGGATTTACAATGTACTTATATGTTCAGGGAACACCTTAAAATTCCGAATATTCATTTGTCCGTATTTTAATTTTCCGAATATTATGTATTATGTCATGCTGTATTTTCAGATTATTTTAATGCTTAATTTAATTGCTATAAGTTCGTTAGGTTTGATTTATAATAGATTAAAAAAATACTTTTCTATCGAAACATTGCATTCGGAATTATGAAAATTCGGGATTTTGATCAAATCGGAATTATGACTCTTCAGTTTTTATGTAGTTTATCCGTAAGCGCACTATAATTCAGCCCATTCCCATCACTGAAACTGGTCAAAGACCAAGTGGAAAGATTTCTCCACATGCTAACACTTCTTAATTGTTTGTTTGTTTTAGAAATCTAAGCCTCTCATTACTGTAAAAAACGAAGGCATCTATATTTTAAGAATTGGTGTGCAGAGCTTAACGAAATTCAATGGAACTGTTCACGTGGAGATGATTTCGGGGGACAGCTACCTGTCTGCTGCGGTTTATCCTCTTTTACCGGTGAGTACACCCAGGTAACCTGCGAATATCGCTTTGAAGATACTATCCCCTAAGTAAATAATATTTGTGTGACGAGTGTTTATATTTGTACTTAGTCCCCAAGTCAAATGAATGCATATGACCAATTCACTTTGTTCATTTTTGGACCTTATGTGCACAGAAATAGAGTTCAAATGTGACGAACCTTTTCATTCTGCTGGAGTACATGGTGTTAGTCTGCCAGTGGCAGTGGTTGCTGAGGATACCAAAGTTGAAAAGAAACACAACAGTCACTTATTGTTTACTCATGCAATATTATTTATTATTATTATAATAATTAGTAGTAGTCAGTCTTGAATGTTTTCTATATATTACATTGTTTACTTACGTACATATCACTTGTGTTTGATTATATCATGATATTTATCTACCGACCACAACACAGTGAATATCTTTAGTTCGGCCCTCTACATGACCCGTCCATCTATTGCCATTCCCGCCTCTGTAACAATGTACCTAGTGTATGGTTATATACAGATTTAGGTTACCGTCTTTCCTGTGGACACACCGCAAGTTAACGTTTTTAAGGCCTAATTTCCTGGCTTAGCCCATACCCGCTAAAACACCGTCAGGACTGCTATAGACCTATCATATAAAAACAACTTATATGCACACAAGCTCTTAACTATTGACCACAAGAGAGACAACTTTTGACCCATATTATTTTGTATTGTTTTAGTTTTTCGGCGTGATGTGCGCAGTGTACACGATACTGTGCGCGGCGTGGCTCGGCGTGTGTGCGCTGCAGTGGCGCGACCTGCTGCGCATCCAGTACTGGATCGGGGGGGTGGCGTTGCTCGGCATGGTGGAGAGCGCTACTTACTACGCGGTCTACTCCGCTATAGCCCACACAGGGTAAAAGACTCAAAACAAATGCTTGCTTCATATAAGGCGATCGTTTGAATTTGTTTTTTTTTGTGATAGAAGGCAAATGAACACATGCCACCTCTTGGTAAGTGCAATCTGAAACTCGCAGATATTTACAATCAAGACTACTATGCCAACCCTGAGGACCAAGATGATGGTGATGCTCAGATACCGTTATCAGTGGAACAAGTCCATTGATTGGATTTGGTACGAAATATTACATTTGTGACAACAATTTGACGTAATGTAAACTTAAATGTGTTTTTTTTTTCCTAATGTTTTGGATTTTAGTTATTTATTTATTTATTTAATCTTTATTGCATCAAAACAAGTACAAATGGCGGACCTAATGCCTAATGGCATTCTCTACCAGTCGACCAAATAACCAATGAGAAATTTACATTATTCAGTGGGTGCACAATAAAAGAAGACAGATAAAACTAGAAACTTAACGTAATTATCCTATCTATTGCTATTGGAATTGCAGGCCGATAAGATGTTGTTAAATGACACCTGATGTATGATGACATCTGGCGATGTATAATTACATCTGCCGATGTACAATGGCATCTGTTGATGTATAATGATTAGACCTCGTTATCTCAGGGCAATGACGTTAAAATAAGGAAACATGGGGGTAATTGGCATAGTTTGATATTTTATCTACACACGTATCATAAACCCTCTATGATGCGTTCAAAGCATAAAGATAACTGTTTTGTTAGAATAAATTTCTTCGCCCGTGTGGTTGCCGGGTTAGAATAGTGCCACTCCATGTCTTCCCGGGGATGTCGTAAGAATCGACTAAGGGAATGAGGGCTTCTAGTACTGTTAGGCGATGGGCTTGCAACCTGTCACTAATACACTGGTAAAAATCGTAGCCTGTTTGTGCAAAATGTGGTTACAGAATAGCTAACAACTATTGTTGTAGTTGTTGGTATTTCTGCAGCTCTGCCTACCCCACTCAGGGAATGAAGGCGTGATAATATGTCTGCCCTCCTAAGCTAAAACACAGTATGTCAGATTCAATTGCCAAAGTAGATTCAATCTTCTCTTGTTAGGAATAAGGTTTTGATTGCTACAGGAGACTTATTTGACATACTGCTATTTGGCTTAGCAGGGCAGATGTATGTATGTATGTAAATTTATTATCTGTGAAAATGTTTTTATTGCTTCATAATAATAACATCAAATTCGAGATCATTATTACATTCAAATTTCGAACATCTTGGAAAACAAAGCAATTTCATTTGACCTCAATTCTAATATTTATTCTAGATGACATTCTATTCGAAATGAAATGTCAATTGCATACAATTTTTGCAAATCCCGCTTGTTAGGCCGACTCTAGTTTGTTTTTGATTTAAAAAAAAACTACAGTTGCTGCGATTGTTGACGTTCTATTTGCCTTGTCGCAAAAATGTATGTAAATAAAGCAGTGTATGTAACTGTACATAATTAGGCATTAAAACAATCGTGTGATGTTATTATGAAACTCGTATTTATGCCTTTTATTATGTAACAGTCACATAAAGTACTATAGTGAAATAGGTCCACCATCTTATCCATTAACCACCCGCCAAGCAACAGTGTTCGCATTGTTGTGTTCCGGTGTGGGGATAAGACAACCGGTGAAATTACTAGCATAGAGGCATTCCATCTTAGTCCTCAGGGTTGGCAACGCATTTGAGGTCTTAGGATTATAGTCTTGAGAGTTCAAATGTCTATGGGTCTCAGATTCCACTTATCATCAGGTGGCCTGAGTGCTCGGGTGCCTCCTCCTTAATATAAAAAAAAAAAAAAAAAAAAAAAAGGTGTTCATGAAACAAATTTTAATGTTCTTTATGCCTTGTCAATTTTGGAGTCCCTTTGAGTTTTCATTGATCTTTTTGTCGATTTCACAGTGAATTTGCAAGCGGCAAATCATATCGAATCTGGTAACAAATATAGACGACGATATCATACATTTTGTTAGGTCTATATTAAACTGCTCTCGATATGATTTGCCGCTTGCAAACTCACTGTGATATCGACAAAAAGATCAAAGAAAACACAAAGGGTACATTTTATTGTTTTTCATATGTGCCATGATATTTAATGACATCTGGCGATGTATAATTACATCTGCCTGTGTATAATGACTGTTGATATACAGTGACATCTGCCGATGTATTATGGTATCTGCCGATGTATAGTGACATTATTGATATATAATGATATCTGCTGATGTATAATGACATCTGCCGATGTATAATGGTATGTGCTGATAGATGATGACATCTGTTGATATATAATGACATCTGCCGATGTATAATGGCATCTGCCAATGTATAATGACATTCGTTGATATATAATGATATCTGCTGATGTATAATGTCATTTTCTGATCTATAATGACACCTGCTGATCTATAATGACATCTGATGTATAATGACATCTGTTAATATACCGGGTGTTGCCTGTAATAGGAGCAATAAATTTAGGGATCGTTTACACACCACAAACGTAACAATATTTATTCTACAACTTTTGAAAATAACTTATTGTTAACTAAATATTAATGAGTTTAGATTTTCCAAGCAAGCAATGTATTGCGAAAACTACGAAGTTTTATAGGCTGACGATAGATGTCAAGTAGACTATTGGACGGAGTTCATTGAAAATACTATTTAGTTTGTTCGAAAAAAATCCCAAATAATAAATTACATAGTTTTCAAAAGTAGTAGAACAAATGTTGCTACGTTTATAGAGTAGAAACAATCCCTCAATTTATTGCTCCTATTACAGGCAACACCCAGTATAATGATATCTGCTGATGTATAATGACATCTATTGATGTATAATGGCATGTACTCATGTGTAATAATGACACCTGCTGATGTAATGAGTGTCGTATATTGCAGGTTGTTCAACGCGGAAGCGTATATGTTTGCCGAGTGGGTGTCAGTAGCGAAGCGAGCGCTGGCGCGCATGCTGGTCATAATCGTCTCGCTCGGCTTCGGGATCGTCAAGTAAGCTACTCCAGTATTCACTATTTAGTAAAAATTGGAACAGCAATTAGAATAAAAAGGATATTTGTTTGTTAGGTGGGGGCAAGTTTCGGGGAATAGTCAGCCGATTAAAAAAAACTAATAGGAAGCAACATAATCCCTGGCTAATAACAAATCAACGGCAATAAACTAACAATATAATTTTGTTAAACTCTCTAACTCGTATAAATCGAAGCGAAGTGAAGGGTCGCTATAGGTGGTATAAGGGAAGCTACTCCCCAGGTAAAGCTTGCTATAAAGATGTCGGCGAGGTGACAGGTAGAATATTCTCAAGTATCTCATTAAGCAGTACGTAGTAAGTAGTAGTAGTCCGTAAAAAAACATAATGTTGGCAATTTTTCTCCACACATCTTTTTTAAACATATTTTTACATATTTTTATGTCGTGTAAACAAGTATGATCCCTAAATATGGAACACTCTTTTAATTTGGCTAAAGCATTGCATCCTGATATTTTATAAAATGAATTTCAATCAATTTGATTACTAGATTACCGAGGTAATCAACATTAAACACAATAAATTAACTTTTACAACAATGCCGTGTCACAAAAAGTATATAGCCTTCGAAAGATGATCAAAATGTTACAAATATCGATACGTCTTTACTAATTTCATGAGGTCATACTGCGTAATACAGTTAACAGTCTGCCAAGTAAGCGCTCATGCACCCAAAGGCAATAATGAAGTTGATTAGATGTGTTAAAATTGAAAAAAAACTTATTTGCAACTGTAAATTTTTGAAATATTCCTGTCTGGGCATGGATTGGGCTGGACACATTCTTGTTTGGGCGCAATCCGCTTTAGCCATGCTCTTATTTGGTCACATTCCGTTTTTTTTTCAGAAGTTTAGTTATAAAAGAATACGTATGTACTACTGTGCTTGAATAATAATAAAAAATATATGTTCTTGAACATGACCAAAACGGAATGCGTCTAAATGAGAATGTGTCGAGACAAGAATGTAGTGAAAAAGGAATGATTGTTAGTTTAGTGGTAAAGTTGCGTTGTGTCGCAGGCCGCGGCTGGGCCCGGCGCTGCAGCGCGTGGTGGGCACGGGCGCGCTGTGGGGGCTGCTGGCGGCCATCGAGGCGTGGCTGCGCCTGCACCACAAGGTAACTGTTCCCGACACACAACTAGCAGACACACATACCTACAGAGGTGGTCACATAACTAGAAGATGAAATGTTATAAAGAAGACGAAAAGGCGATAAATCTAAGCGGACTGTATCAAACCGAGTCCTCGCGCACTTGCCGTGATTTTACAAGATAAATGCTATATTTTGAAAGGATTGCGTATCGGCTTACTTGGAGGTCTTCAAGGCGAAGCTCAGCATCCGAAGAAGGCACTGCCTCGGGCTAAGCTCAGCGCTGGATCCAGATAAGCGGTACCCTCGGTTCTACCACTTTTGAATGCACACACAGGTAAACTTGCCGAATCGCAATCTTGTTAGGAAAATGTCATTGACTGCAGGTGAAATGAGGTACTGCCTTGACCCGAAAAGCCCACTACGACAGATCTTGGGTTTTACCGAAAACAATCTCGTAAAGAGTGGACGAGCAACGAACTATATCCTTTTAAATCTCTCGACTCTCTGGGTTGCCACACTAACTAGCGGAAAAAAGTGGCAACTTGTGTTGCTATACTAATGATTTAAATTTACCCAAAGTAGGCAATATTGAACATTCCGCCCACCTAAATGCGACGACATGCTCAAGGATGCCGCGGTATTTACTACGACAATGAATACTTAAATCTACGACAACAGACTGTTCAGTTGTGAACAGCTAAAATTATCTACTACGATTCACACTAACCTTATAATGACTATGTGATAAACTACAATTATTATTATTGTTTATTATAAATCAAGCGTCATTGGACACTGGCAAAGGACAAATCTTAACTACTGGTCTTTTGTACTGCCCAGCGGCAGTTTTAACCGTTACTACCCTGCATATTCCATCTGCACCGGGGTGCAGGGCGACGATACGTCCTAATGGCCATTTTAGGGGGTCTAACTGTTCATTAACAATGAGCACCATTGCTCCCACGGCGATATTAGCATGGGTTTTGTCCCACTTTGCCCTCTGCTGTAGCGTGTGTATGTATTCGCTTTGCCATCGGTACCAGAAGGACTGATGAATTTTTTGAATAAGTTTCCACCGTTGTTGGACGCTTATGTTTAAATCTACTAGTTTCTCCTCGGGCATAATCGAAAGAGGTTCTAAAGTCAACAGGTTGCCCGGGCTTAATGCAGCGAGATCATTGGCGTCCGAACTAAGAGGCGTCAAAAGGCGCGAGTTTAACATCGCCTCTATTTGTGTCAGCACTGTATAAAACTCCTCAAAGGTCAATCTTTGCGTACCGATAGCACGAGCGAGGTGTGTTTTCACCGACTTGATTCCAGCTTCTGCTAAGCCGTTGAAATGAGGACTCCCAGGGGGACTGAACGAGAACTTGATCTCCTGGGACTCGGCGGCCTTTTGCATAAGAGAGCCCAGGTAGTGGCTAGCACCGATGAAATTTCTGCCCTGATCGGAAACGAGATGGCTGCAGCGACCGCGACGAGCAATAAAACGGCGCAATGCGGCCAGAAAAGCCTCTGTTGATAATTCGGATGCCAGTTCGATATGTATAGCTTTCGTAGAGGTGCACACGAAAACACAAATATACCCTTTAAAGGTTTTGGCACCACGACCTCTTCCGAACGCTATATTGAATGGTCCCCCATAGTCGACAACTGAGCTCGAAAAGCATTTAAGTTGGTTAACACGGTACGATGGATAGTTTCCCATAAATGGAGGAGGGGCAATTTTTGGACGAGCACGAAAACATTTAACACAGCCTGAGATTACCGTTTGAATGGCGCGTTTACACGACAATATCCAAAAGTTTTGTGCAATGAGATTCTGGAGAGTTTGTGCACCAGGATGCATGAAGCGAGTGTGATACTCCTGAATTATCAGCGAAGTGAGGTGATGAGAGCGGGGCAATAGCAGCGGGTGCTTTGCTTCAAAGCAGATCTTTGCGTTAGCTAAGCGACCGCCCACCCTGAGAAAACCCGCCTCATCCACGAAAGGTGATAGTTTGCGGAGACTTTTAGGAAGTGAGTTTGGCGAACCCTTATTTATGAGATCCAACTCCGATGAGAACGCACTCTCTTGCGCAACTTTAACTAACAGCATAAGCGCCTTGTGAATCTCGGATGGCTGTAATGCTCCGACGACACGATATTCGACATTGTGTTGTTTACAGTTTACTGTAAACCTAAGACAATATGCTAACACATGTTGAAGTGTTTTAAATGATGAGAACCTTTTTAAAAGATCTCCGACTAAGTCGTCCTTATTGGACGATACGAGAACGGTTATCTTTTGTTCTTCATGAAGAACATCTTTATTTATTGACAATGCCGACCTGGGCCAGTTTTCACTGGGGTCCCTAAGCCAAGAAGGTCCGTTCCACCAGCAGCTTAGGTTAACTAAGTCGCTAGGTAGTAACCCACGTGATCCACAGTCTGCCGGGTTATCAGTAGTTCTGACATGATGCCAGGAGTCGGGAGGAACTATTTCTTGGATGTGGTTCACACGATTGGCCACAAACGTTTTCCACTTGGACGGACACGATTTGATCCAAGCCAACGCCACAGTAGAGTCTGACCATGCAAAAATGTCTCCTATCGAGTGAAAGGGCTTTAGAGCCTCCACGACTGAAGCCATCAAGTCTGATAATAGAACCGCTGCAACCAGTTCAAGACGTGGTACCGACAATTTACGTAGCGGCGCAACCTTGGACTTAGCGCAAGTTAATTCGACGGCGATATCGCCATTTTTACTTATGGTACGAAAATATACTACAGCACAAAAGCCACGTTCTGACGCATCACAAAATCCATGAACTTGTAACACGTCAAATTCCCCGACTATACGACGAGGAATAGCCACAGAGCTCAGCGACGAGAGCTGGGCCTTAAGCTCCTGCCATTCACGTCCAATGTTCTCGGGAACATCGCCATCCCATGAAACACCGGAAACCCAGAGCAACTGCATGAGGTACTTGGCGAGGAAGGTTACAGGCGAGAGAAAGCCCAACGGGTCGAAAATCCTAGCTATCTCTGAAAGAATGGTGCGTTTCGTACACCGACCTTGATGAGCAACTGCGACGCGAAAACTAAAACAATCTGATTGAGGTTGCCATAGCAATCCCAATATTTTTAGAGAAATGTCTGACATTTCTTCGAAACGTATAAAATCCTGTGAGTACAGGTCTGAGGATGGCAGGTTTACCAGGAAGTCACTGCTGTTGGAGGTCCACTTCCTCAGATGGAAACCACCCGACGACAATATTTTTGTAAGCTCCACCTGAAGTAAGCGAGCCTGCTCAACAGAATCCGCTCCAGTGACGACGTCATCGACGTATATGTCTCGAGCGAGAACAGCTGCACCACCTGGGCAGACTTCTGCAGCATCGCTGGCAAGCTGGGCCATAGTACGAAGAGCTTGAAACGGTGCAGAAGAGACACCGTATGTCACCGTCTTAAGGCGATAGTCACGCACAGGACTGGAGGCCGAGGGCCGCCATAAAATGCGCTGAAAGTCAGCGTCTTCTCTAGAAACCAGAATCTGCCTGTACATTTGTCTGACGTCGCCCGTGAAGACGACGGCATGCCAACGAAAGCGCATAAGCAAATCGAAAATGTTAGTCTGTAGTTTAGGACCAGCGAGAAGAGTGGAATTCAAGGAAACCCCTTTTGCATCCTTGGCGCTAGCGTCGAAGACAACACGTAGTGGCGTTGACACTGAGTCGCGCAATATACCATGATGAGGCACGTAATAAAACTGGCCCTCGCTTGTCGAAGGAGGATCCACTTTTTCCAAATGACCACGAGACTCATAGTCTTCCAAGAATTCGATATACGACCTTTTAAACTCCGGATTGCAATTCAACTTGCGTTCCAACGAAAGAAACCGTTTAAGTGCGATTTCGCGCGAATTGAAGAAGGTAGGTTTGTTCGCAGGATCGACAAAAGGTAAAGGTACGACGAATCTGCCTTCTTCGTTGCGATAGTATTTTGCACGGAAGTAATCTTCGCAGCGTTGGTCCTCCTCTGATACGAAAGGTTTAATCGGAGAACTAACATTCTCTAATTCCCAAAATTTCTTTATGGAATCATCGAGCGACAAGGTTTGCGAAAGATTTGAAACGAAAAAACAATGTTTTTTATGCTTACGACACGATACGATAGCGTTTGACGTGAGTGGACTCATGTCGCACTCACCCATAACGATCCATCCGAAGACCGTATTCAACGCGGTAGGTTGTCCAGACTCCCCTCGCCGAAGGCCAGGTAACAACGACGACGCGAAAATATCTGCATTAAGCAGCATGTCCACCGGCGCCGAGCGAGCGAAGTCAGGGTCAGCAAGCGATAAGTTGTTTAAGTGCGACCACCTCGACGAATCGACAGGATGGGTAGGTTGGTCAGCACATATCGACGATAAAACGAGAGCTTCGAATTTAATATTCGACGACAAAGTTGTATTACCGAGGGGCTTAATCTCACACGATAGTGAGCCGAGCGGTTGAGCGACAGAATTACCAATGCCATATACGGCATGTTGGCAAAGACCAATGTTAAACCCTAGCATTTTTGCGCAGGGTTCCGAAATAAAGTTACATGCGCTTGCGCAATCGAGTAGCGCGCGCACTGGCCGGAAGTTACCGGAACTATCCCTAATTAAAACATTTACAGTCGAAAATAAAATTGTATTTTCCCCCGTCAGTGAAGTTAATACAATGTTACTATTGTTGCTACTAATATTACTGCTATGGGGCGCGTTAACCACCTCGGTAGGTGCGGGCGTCTGCATATTCTTGGTGAAATGTAGCAAAGTGTGATGTGAACGACTACACACACTGCAACGAGAAGCACGACAAACTTTCACTCTGTGAGCGCTTGAAAAGCATAAAATGCACAGACCCTTTTCCTTTACAAAATTAAAACGATCATAGTTGTCAAGTTTAAAAAAATCACTACAGCTGGCAAGACTGTGCTGACCAGTACAAAAGACACAGTTTGGACTCGAGACAACAAATGCTGTCCTATTTTTAGTCAATGGTTTAACATTTGTCAATTTGATGGTCGAATTTTCTAAAGCTTTGCTTCGCTTTTCAATAAAGTTTTTTAAGTCATCAAAATTTGGAATATCTACGTTCAAATTAAGTTGCAATTCAAATGCTTCACGAGAAGCAATATCTAGTTTTGACCACAGCAAATAATACAGCATGAAGTTCTGATCAGGAAGATTAAATTTTGACAAAATGTTCAAGTTCTCATTGAATGTTCGGAACACTCTTTCTAAATCATTTTTGTTTTTTACCGATTCACAGTTCAACATCTTTTCATAGTACATGACAGCAATTTGTCTCTTCCTATCATAATAGCTAGACAAAGTCTCATAAGCATTGGCATAATTGTCACCTGACAAAGGAAAGCTTTTAATTAATTCATATGCCGAACCCTGAACACTCGACAAAAGGTAATGTAATTTTTCAACATCACTGATAGTGCTCCGCTTATGAATTAGCGAATCAAAAAGTTCCTTAAAGGACACCCAGTTCTCCAATTTCCCATCAAAGGGTTTGATTGATATTTTAGGCAATTTAGCTAAATTGTTGTCTAATGATAAAGGCTTAGTTTCAGTTGGCCTGCTTTGAGTACTTTGTCTTAACCTATTCTTCACTGATTTTAAACGATCCTCGAATTCCTTAGTAACCGCGTATTCGTAAAGACGTTGCGCTTGTTTGAGCGGCCGTAAAATTCGGATTTGTGCATCATGGAAGTCTTTTTCGATGTCTTTAAAGTCAGACTCATTATAACCTTGCAAATCCGAACATTCGATATGCTCTAAACGCATAATACAATAATCCCGCGCGACACGGTAAGCATCTACCGTCGTCGGTTCCTTATCACTATTACTACTCGTATCTCCAATCATTATTTCTTTTATTTAAATACAAACCAAAATACTAAAAATCATACAAAATAGCGAAAACGGAAACAAATGAATGTTTACGAATTGACGTAATGCTAATGATGACGTTTGATTTGACGTTTTAATTTCGACAGATTATATTAGACTATTTCTACGTAGCTTACTACGTTCCGTTCCACGTTTCCGAATTGTACAAGATAATATTACATCGACTCTATAGTATGGAAGTTGTACTGCCAACATAAACGAACGAAAACCGAAAGCGACAAAAGAAGATGGCGTACAACTAACACGATAATATGGCCAAGGCAATTTCTCAAGTACCCTACAAAATATAAAATAAACAATTATTTTGCAAAATCACGGAGAAATACGTAGAAACTCACGACAAAAGGTACTTTTCAATAAAATCTGGTCGACGGACCAAAATGAATTTAATAGTATGACGAAAAGGCGATAAATCTAAGCGGACTGTGTCAAACCGAGTCCTCGCGCACTTGCCGTGATTTTACAAGATAAATGCTATATTTTGAAAGGATTGCGTATCGGCTTACTTGGAGGTCTTCAAGGCGAAGCTCAGCATCCGAAGAAGGCACTGCCTCGGGCTAAGCTCAGCGCTGGATCCAGATAAGCGGTACCCTCGGTTCTACCACTTTTGAATGCACACACAGGTAAACTTGCCGAATCGCAATCTTGTTAGGAAAATGTCATTGACTGCAGGTGAAATGAGGTACTGCCTTGACCCGAAAAGCCCACTACGACAGATCTTGGGTTTTACCGAAAACAATCTCGTAAAGAGTGGACGAGCAACGAACTATATCCTTTTAAATCTCTCGACTCTCTGGGTTGCCACACTAACTAGCGGAAAAAAGTGGCAACTTGTGTTGCTATACTAATGATTTAAATTTACCCAAAGTAGGCAATATTGAACACAGGGTGTTAGGCAGGTCGTGTGCCAAATGAATACGGCGGGTAGGTAGGGTACCTACTTGTAACACACTTTAGGCTAATTAACACTCATGCGGGCTTCGGTGTTTTCTTATTTTTTTTTTTTTTTTCATATTTCCCAAAAGTTCACAGTTTTTTTACATATATTTTTTTAAATGTCACAGCAAAAAGTTATTTGTGTTTTTTAATCTCTAATGTATACTTATTCTATTAACATCTTATTTGCATTCCGATAGTAAACAATAAAAAGATATAAGCCGACAAAGTGTGAAAATTAGAAAATAAAAGTCATCAAGCTCAAATTTACGCCACAATTTAAAAAAAATAGGAGCTTCTCGGATCTTCCAATTTCACAAAAACTTCTCCAATTTATGACCACTCTAACGGTATACCACAAGTCTAGAATCACTATGAATTTTCTGGCAAAAAATGGGTCCACTCTAAAAATAGTGGTTTAACACGGTCAGTTCATCCAGCCTCTTAAATGGGCTGAATGCATTTTAAAACAAATGCAAGTTGGTAAAAACTTACTTATTTGAATAGTAAACTAATTATTATTTTTAATTTTCGTATTTATTTTAATTTTTGTTCAAATTGTCTACCTTCGCAATTGATACATTCGCGACATCTTTTCCGTATTTCCACAGTTGTGGTTCTTAATGCAATTTCTTGTCGCAATATCGCGAACGATTTTTTCGATCGAATGCTCCCGGCTTTCTTTCTACCCATTTTTGCCAGAAAATTAATAGTAATTCTAGACATGTGGGATACCGTTAGAGTGGTCATAAATTGGAGAAGTTTTCGTGAAATTGGAAGATCCGAGAAGCTCCTATTTTTTTTTATTGTTCCGTAAAGTTGAGTTTGCAATTTTTTTTTTTTAAAGTTTACACTTTATCGGCTCATATCTCTTTTTTGTTTACTATGGGAATGGAAATTAGATGTTAATAGAATAAGCATACATTAGAGATGAAAAAATACAAATACCTTTTTGCTGCGACATTAAAAAAAAAGATATGTTAAAAACTGTGAACTTTTGGGAAATATGGAAAAAAAAATTACATAATAACCATGGGCAGATGAATATTAATTAAAGTGTGTTGCAAGTGGCCCTACTTACCCGCCGTATTCATTTGGCACATGACCTGCCTAACTCCCTGTATACTAATTACTCACTAATATATACACATCACAAAGTATCATTGTCTACTTGGATTACTTGGAAAATGTGATGACAATTATAACAAACTATATTGTATCACACTAACACCTTTTTGTAAAGGAATATGTACGTTTTGCCAAATTTATATCTGTAAAGGTTAAATTAAGATGGTTTTGTAATGTTTTTTTTTTTTGCAGGCAGATGATTCTAACCGCGACCTGTTGTTGTCCGAAGCACCGATGTCTCTCTTGGACAGCGCCATCTGCTGGTGGGTGTTTGTCTCGCTCGCGCACACTATGCGAACGCTACAACTCAGGCGGTTAGTACAAAATAACTAAATATTCGAAGACGACCAAAATGGAAGAAAACAGCGAGTAATATTTTTCCTCTTTCAGTTTTACTCAATCTTTGATGTCAATTATAACGATTTATATTAAAAAGTTAATTTATAATCCTTAGCCTAATGTTAATAAACTAAAATTGTGCTCTATACTTGATTTTTTTACCAATAGAACAATTAAGGTCACATACGCATGTACTGTTCCATGTTCTGTTTTTATTTTTTAAATTTTTGGTGTTCAATAAAGAGTATTTGTATTGTATTGTATTGTATACGCACATTTTTCCTCAATAACGTAGATAATACTGAAAAATATTTGTACAAATATTCCAATTCTTGTAAATAAGTACATTATAGAAGACAATGGCATTAATTTCTAATTTTGACTTCGTTAAAGGCGAAATCGTGTGCAAAATAACCGTCACTTATTCTAATGATAAACGAAACGAAGACTTTAAAACACGTACAAGTGGTTCCACCATCTAATTTGTTTTTGTTTTACAGAAACACCATAAAGCTGTCCCTGTACCGACATTTCACGAACACTCTGATATTTGCCGTGATATCTTCCGTGGTGTTCATGCTGTATTCCATTAAAGCCTTCCGCGTACTTCCTTGCATCACTGTAAGTAAGAGCTTACCGATAATGGTTTAAATATACATAAAAATCCAATAAAACGAAACTGAAAATGTATTATTGAAAATGAGCCTGTATTGTTCCGCTTAGCCAGAGATGCGAGTTTGATTGCTACATAAATAAAGCCAATGACTTGTTATTTTAAATTACATTAGTAGTCTAATTCAAATTTATTCGGAGCAATACCATTACCTTCTGTAACTTATTTGTAGCAGAAACTATAGATAGCAAAATATTTACTAGTGATGACGTCGATGATACTACAAAACATTTACGAATTTGACGATTACTGACAATATTCACTCGCAATAAAATATCTGTATAACATTAATTCCACGTCAACGAACTGTTTTCGCGACTGCGTTGTTGCTGCTATTCAATTTTAAATCAGCGATTGCTGAAGTTTTCCCAAAATGGTTTTCGATTTGAGACAGCGTGAAATCTTGATATGCCAATAATTAATTCATGTTACACGTCTATTGACGTCATACAGGATTGGAAGGAGGTGTGGATGGACGAGGCGTACTGGCACATCCTTTTCGCGAGCGTGCTCGCCGCCATTATGGTACTGTGGCGCCCCACCAACAACAACCAGCGCTACGCCTTCACGCCGCTGCTCGACAATGCTGATGACGAGGATGACGGTACAAACCAACAACTATAACTTCGAATTAAAAGAAAATGATTGTGTAATTGACCATAATAGTAGCTCTTTACGGTGGTACGAGGGCTTATAGCTTTCTCAAACTCTACAATACAATATTAGTGACATTAAATTTGTAATAATTTCATTACGTGCTAGTGTTAATAATACTTATTTGTTACCTTGTAATGTATGTTAAGTTTACTTTGGTATATTACTGTATTTTATGATTTAAAAAACGACCCACTGCTGGCGCTTCTCCGCAATGATGTTCTTATCTGTGTGAAAGCGGTCTTAAATCCTAAATCCCACATTTCCCAATTTCAAATATTTATTTAGTAAATTGGCCACATGAGGGCTTGTGGTCATTTTACTCAATAAATATTTTGAATTTAGATTGTGAATTTACGCAATTGCAGAAGAAGAAGAACAATTCGTGAACGACGCGTACGGCGTCAAAATGCGCGGTTCTGGAACCGACGAGTCGAAGCCGGAGCGAGAGGAGCCCTCGCTCGACGCCGACCTGCGCTGGGTCGAGGAGCACATCCCCGCGAGCACGCTGCCGCTGCTAGACTCGGACGAAGAGAACGTTAACACCAAGTTTGAGGTGTCCAAGATGCAGTAGATACTTAATAAATCAATGTCTTAAACTTGCCTTTAATTGTAAACACTCACAATCTCATACAAATTAACATAGTCCCAAACTAAGCTCTTGGCTTGTACTATGGGTACAGGCGACATAATTATACAGAAATAAATATTTATAAATACATAGAAAGCACCCGAGACTAAGAAATAGAAATGTAGTTGGTCTCTGGCTCTTTAAGAGTTTCTGTTACCAATTCGTCGCTGTAGCTGCAATACCGCGTAACTAACCAATTCAATAAGTTGCAAAGTGTACTTTACTGCTATAAGAAAAATGGTGGAATTTGAGATACTGCCTATATGAGGGCAGTTTATAAATATACGACTAATTTTCGTGACGTTAATGGAAAAGTAACCGTTGTTAGTAAGTAAAGTAACCCTTATAACGATATGGCGTTTGCCGTGTTTTATAATCGTTTGTTTCCCTTTATTACTGTAGTACCATTGGATAGTACCATTAATGGAACTAGTGACACATTTATGCATCGTTAGTACCATTACAAACTATACTAATTAAATGTTCAGGGTTTGCTAGCTAAACAAATGGCCGGGTCAGACTCGTGGTCTCACCAGGTTGTCTCACCAGTGTGATGACGAGGAATTTAATTTCCTCGTAGCCACACTGTTTGGTGTGACCAATAGTAAGTTACCAAAACTTGAGACTTGTGGTCACACTACTAGTGCGGGAAAACATCTATAACAGAACACGTAGGTAGGTTTAAAGATTGTTAGTTTTACAGCAGGCCCGGAGGGCCAAACCACCCAGAAATAGGAGCTCCGCGATAGCGGAACTCCGTCGACATCGTCTTACTTCAAATAAATAAGTGTCGACGGAGCTCCGCTGCCGCGGAGCTTCTGTTTCTGGGCGGTTTGGCCCTCTGGGCTTACCGCAAAACTAACATAACCTAACCTACCTCCATATTACAGCCTAATTGTAAGTGGAAAATTGTAATTAAAAATTATCATTGCCGTTGAGTGCTTCACAACACTCAATAAATATAATATTCAGTAAAGTGCGATCTTGTTTAAAGTAATGTGGCTACGAGGAAAATAAAATTACTCGTCAAAACGGTGTGACCACGAGTCTGAAGGGCAAATGGCAATGGTACCTACTAGGGCATGTGTCACTAGTACCATCAATGGTACTAACGATGCATAAATGTTTCACTAGTACCATTGATGGTACTATCCAATGGTACTACAGTAATAAAGGGAATCGTCCCTTTATGTAACAGTCGCCATTATTGTAAATGACATAAGAATTATCAAAACGTTGGCAATACGGAAACACGTCAAATACGATATCGTTATTACCTTGTAGAATACCAGCCTTGATCAAACAACGCGGCCTAAGCCAGTTTCCTATTTAAGCGACTTGTGCGCAAACGCGAAAAAATCATACTAAGGCGCGTCTCCGAAGTATCCTTCGTGAGTCACGCATCGCGTCGCTTCGCGTTTCCACGGGGATCGCTTACGTAAGACACAGCGTAAGACGGCAGAGGAGCGCAATACTAGTGCGCTTTTTTCTCTTCAGCTGCGACCCACGGACGTCTACCTTCTAAACTTGCTCTAGTAAAAGCCAAAGCTGGAGAGATTAAACCCCGCAAAATTACACTGCTCATACAAATCACTGATATTAACTGAGTTTGTTATTTTGTATGCGAAAAATAATAGCCCCCATTTATAAAAACACATTTATTTGTACATGCACATTTTAAAATATATATATAATCTTGTTCTTTAGATGTGATCTTTGGTATATAAAATATAATATGGAATATGGCCACTATTAGCTTATTATTAGCAAATGGAAGTTCTGATAAAATTCAGTCAATACACAGTAAAATGGAAATGCAGATTACATTCACTTAAATTAATTAAATATTTCACTTAAAACTTATTCAACTACTAATACTAAGAAAATTTCAAAACACCTGGAAGTAATATGCGCTAGGAAATGATTATCTGGATAATATACTTGAAATATTAATTATTATCATAGTAGAAATCATAATCTTCTGGTTCATCTGGTATCTGAGGTGGGTCTTGAGGAATGTCTATCCCCTCTGCATCTAGCAGCCTGACCTTTATATCCATAGACAACAGGGTTTCCAGGTCATTCTCATATGACTTACTAGACATCTTTTCCTTTAGGAGAGCATTTATTCCATCAGTCCAGTAGTCAAATATCTGTTCATCTGGGGCCACAAAATCCAGAGAAGTCATTTCAGCAGATTTCAGAATACAGGAGAAAGCTAAACTTGGGTTGATTTTCCTTCCCCTCAAGTCTTTCATGTGTGGGCAGTCTTTGCCAACCACAACATTTTTGATGTCAACCACTGACAGTTTATTACCCAATTCTTCTAAACTTGGCGTACTTTTTTCGTCACAATCCCCATAGTGCAACACTTTATGGTTGGGAGACAGTCTGATGAACCAAAACTTATCTTTCATTCTTTGGCCTCTAGTTGAATATTTTTTAAACCTGGTGCCTCCAACAAGAACCCCCAACCGTTGCTGTTGGATCAAATCTATGATTTCTGGGGTAATTTTTTCCTTAAGCTCTACAATTGGTCTGGCATGTGATTCCCAAACTTCCCTATTAGTCCTCTCTGTTTGCCATATTTGCGTGATTTCTGCATAAGTTAGCTTGTTCACTCTTTGGCGAAATTTGTCAAAACCTGTTGGTGAACCAGAGAGGGCCCTACTGATTTGCTCTCGGACCACACTAGAGACCTTCACAAAGTCTTCTGTGGTTGCTCTCATCTCTTTCCAAGTTTTATTAAGTAGAACTATGCATATGCAGAACAGTTCTTCAAACGGATGATCATGGGTGAAGAACATGGGATGGTATGTTTGACCTTGTTCGCTTGGTGGCTCGCCAATGTGTAATATGTCACATAATTGCTTCACCAACTCCACACTAGTTTTACCAAACGGGCATTCATGTTCATCAGCTCGGCAGCTATTTTCTAGTACAATCTTTGTGTAATCTTCAGAGTAGTTCCTTGCAAAGTGCAGCATGCAATCCAGAGCCAATATACCAGGAGGGATTTCATTAAAGTCTTTTATAGGATCAATCTCGCATTTAAAACCAAGCTTTTTGAAATCCTTTGAAAAACTACCAAGCTGACGTCTGGTTGTGACTTCTATGTTGGAGTTACTATCATTTTCAAATGCAATTTTCCTCAGTTCCTTGATTTTCTCCTGGGATTCTTGGTCCTGAGAGTCAGCTCGCTGTCTCATTTTGGGCTCAAGCAGACCAAGCATAAGTGTTTGTAAAACATACAACTGATGCGCCAGCTCAGTATCTTGAGCTTGGACTGAGACTAAAGCCCCCACTAAATTGTCATAAATTACATTTCGAGCTTGTTTTGAAGACAATGTAGCAGCAATAATCTTCCTTTTCGTCAAGTCAGCCTTTGCAAGAATAGCATTCATGAGAGCTATGGTGTTCTGTTGAATGATAATATCCTGACCTGAATTTTGTAGCTGTGAGATTAGACTGGGAATGGTAATCTCCTTCTCCACCTGTGAATTCTTCCCAGAGCTGTTCAGGACAATGTTTTCCAAAATAGACAAACAAGACTGGACAACTTTTGGATCTTGGGCTGTGCTTTGGTTACTGACAAAACTAGCAACTTTGTTAATAAACTGGTTTTCTAATATGTCCCAGGATATTATCCCATGATCCATGAGCTCAACAAATGTAACGAGAGCGTGTTTAAGACAAGTGCTTTTAAATTTTCCAGATTCAATGTTACTAATGATTAGTGTCAGACCTTTTTTGTTGATAAATTCAAGAGCGAAAGTAAGGTCGCTACTTAGAGAAGACAGCTTAGTCAGAGCATTAGCCTGATCTGTTTCATTACCATTGTTAATTTTATACAAGATTTCCTGCACGGTTTTTGCTGGCGATTGCTCCAGCCGCAGCACAGAACCGTTTTTGATCTCATTGCGATTCTTTTCAGTGATATAGTTTTGATTATTACTTTCTGAAAACTGTAATGCGTAGTTGTCTGGGTCTAGCAGCCCCCACGGCTTACAAAGAAGCTGAATGATGCTTGATAACGGCTGGCTCTGGTCTAGTTCGATCAATTGTGGCACCTTATCGGGCGCATTCAGCATCTCCACCGCAATCTTGAGTATAGTCGTATCTCTCGTCGCTGACGGCATCTTTAATGGCTTAGTAGACATTTATTTAACATTTGTCACGAACGCAATTCACGAAACTAGGTTTATAATTACGAATTCCACAAATACTGCGCCCCGTTGTCCCTCCCATTAAACTGGGCAAAGCAAAAGACGAATGGAATACAAAAGCAAGCAGGAAATGACAGGACATTGGGTGACATTTGTGACAGTTGCTATCTCACCACCACAGATTAGAAGGTATGTCTAAACTCACCACACATTTTTTTTTTTAATTTGCCCCCTCTATAATATATTGTTGCCGGCAAAGCGGCGAAACTACACAAAACCAATAGTGAATGGCACGCCGAATGGTAAGACCTTCCTCATTTTTTTTACGTGTGGCAATGAAAGGATTGTGGGCAAATTAAATGGTAATTGGTGTAGCACCAAGAGGATTGAGACTTTTATCATTAAAAAGCAATGAGGTAAAACATCTTACTATGGCCACAAATATCTAACTAACCGAAAAACAAAAATGTGGGCAATTGGAAACAAGATTAAAGTCCATGACTCATATTATATTGACGAAATTATTCAAACAGCAGTTGGGTTAACAGTAACTTGTTACTGCTGTCTGGATAATGTTACACAGCAGTTTTTAAACTTGCTTTTTAGGGCTCCGTATTCAAACTATAACTTATAACTATAGGAACCCTTATAGTTTCGCCATGTCCTTCCGTCCGTCCGTCCGTCCGCAGCCTAGCGCAGAGACTCTTAGTACTAGAAAGCTGTAATTTGGCATGAATCACGTCAAGAAAGTGGTACAATAAAATGTTAAAATAACATTTTTAGGGTACTTATTTTTCTCGTCTATCCTATAGTATGGGGTATCACTGGATAGGTCTTTCAAAAATATAATGTATATAATTACGGGTTTGTGAAAACAGTTTTTCGATAAAGTAATTTGTTTATGAAATATTAAGCTTTCAAGCGCAAATTTTTGTTAGACTCAATTGTCGTCGTCGTCCCCCTACAGCCAAAACTACAAATACTAAAAACGTGAAAAAAAACTGAAATGAAAGAGCATATAACGAATTTTAAAGGAAAACTATCACGACTAAGTAGACATCATAGGTTCTTGAGATACAGGTGATTAGTGTTTATACCTAGTAAAATCATCTAAGACGGCACCGTCTTTAAATTTAAAATTAGTTATTACTTGTTGTTTTTTATCTTTGTAGTACTTAACGGCTTCGGAACCCTACACTGAGCATGGTCCGACAGGCTCTTGCCCGGTTTTGTTATTTACACAAGATTTGCAGAAAAAACGAACACCGCAGTATTGTTTTAAATCTTTTTCTAAATCAAACACCTACTATAGGTACTACTATTCTATAATTATCCGACACAATATTTAATTACCTAATTAGCAGTGATCGGAATAAGTAGTGCAATTTCGGGTGAATGACCTTAAACATTATACGTAATATGGATAAGACCCCAGATTCCGGGACTCGTATTATTTCACAGAATACTTTCTTGACATGACCTTAATTGAAGTTAAATGGGAACATGCGAAAAATCTAAAAACATAATGTTATTGTAAATACTTTTTTACTTTTTGTCATTGCAAGTGTCTACATATTTCGTCAATGATATATTCTACCAAAATAATCGTTAAAATCATATTTTAATAACATTTCTGAATTAAACACAAACTTTAACACTTTGCAAATGTAATCCCGGGGTTACAAGCTATATCCATACTAAACTTACGCACCGAAGTCTCGCGAAATTGCACTACCTATTCCGATCACTGCTAATTAGCCAAAGCCAAAGCCAAATTCTATGGACTATAATCTTGTTTTAAAGTGCCCATATTTTTGTTCTCCGGTGAGCTAGGTATTTGCGGCCATAATGGGTGCAGACCCACCGTACCACTAAACCGTACCACTGACCAAAATTAGTTTCATAAATATGAGGTAGGTTTAGGTTATGTTAGTTCTTCAGCTGCCCGGAGGGCCAAACTACCCAGAAATAGTAGCTCTGCGATAGCAGAGCTCCGTCGACTCCGTTAAATTCGATTTTCATAGTAATAATTGGTCAAAGTACCACCAGTGGTACGGCCGAGGGGTACGGTGGGTCTGGAAGGGTAAGAAATTATGTTTTACCTCATTCCTTTTGAATGATATAGGTTTCAATTCTGTTTGTTCTAACATTTTCCATACAAAAATGCCCATGATCCTTTTATTGCGCGCCGTATTTAATTTCAATTATATTGCTGATACAGTCGAGTTCCCTGATATGTATACACTTTTGCACCTTATCCCATTGAAATAAGGTAAAAAAGTGTTCACATATTTAAGAGCTCAACTCTATACATATTTCTTATCATTCACAGACATTTCATTAAAATCGAATCATCGCCAAATAATCACACAATACCTAATTTAATGGTTAATTCTAATTATAATTATTAGAATGATTCTATTATATTATACAACCAGCCAACACCCACGCTTTCGTCCACGAGTTCAGCGTTATTTTCTTAAGAACCGTAAAATGCTGCAACTTTGCACGGATTTTGACGTTTTTTCCTTATATCTGTGAAACTATTTGTCTAATGTGGTTTAATGAGTATTAGTCGGAAAACAGACCCTATGCCTCGCCAAATTAGACTCAAATATCAGTAGGTAATCATACAATATTTCCTAGTTATAAGCATTTAAAGTGGCAGGCAAAGTTTTAGGCCTAAGACGTAACTTTGCCTAGACGGTTATCTCGATAAATAACGTTTTGCTATTTATAATAATATTTAATTGTGTACATGAGACATTGTGCTTGTCCCTGGCAGTCAAATTATTGCTATAAGCTTTGTTTTTTTTTTTTCACAGGCAATAGGCAATGTTGTACCAGGTTCCACGAACTTTCCATACAAAAATATCGGCAACTGTAGGGATGTGCCAAAAAAAGATTGTTATTTTTTTTAATGTATTTTTTTTTGTTAAAAAATAATCATCACAGCGTAGGAACACAACTGAAAGCTTTGGTATTAAAGAAACATCAGTCTTAAAAAACCTTAATCAAAAAACGTTTATCAAACCCTGTCTTCTTATCTAGAAGCACGAACCATAAAATCAAAATCGAAAATATAGAAATAACATAAAATCAAACTTATAAATTAGATAATACAATATATTTTTTTGGTCGGAATACTGCTAGGTACATTCATTTTGTTACCTACGTATTACAAAATGTTTGCTAATATAAAATATTTATGATTAGGAACATAATTATATTAGGAACTGTGGGAAAGTACGTAAGTTCAAAAAAACCAGTCTTGAGTTAATTTGACTCGAAAATCGATTTGCAAGATTTGATTTAACTAGCATTGCAAGTTATTAATAAGCTAGCTCACTTAAGCAATTTAGGCACACCTATTTTTACTCTTATCTGTTCATTTATAAAACCCAGCTAGTGACAGCCCTAGACCCAGGCAAAATTGTGTCACTCAAGTTTCCAGAACACTGCCCATTACGTTATTGCCTACTACGTTATTATAATGAAATCGTGTCCTATTCTTGAAAATATTAGACTTACGGAAAATAGACAATATTTACTTACCCTGGGACGCACCTACTTCTCGAAAATCACGTTCCTTATACTTAAAATTTTAAAAGTTGCGAGACACTAAAAAAATGCAGCCACTCCCTCCAACTTATGATGCACAACTGGCGTCGCAACAATGGAGTTACCAACGTAAAAAAAATAAAAAAGTGTTGCCAGAATAATGAAAATTACTACCAAATGGTAAGAAACAAGAAAAAACTGAGCAAATGCGAGATATCGTAATTTAAACGAAATAGGCAAAATTGAGCTTAAACGGCAAAATTGCAGCATTTTACGGAACTTATTTTTTGTGCTTAAGGCTGCATTTCTACCAGAGTTGTGCGAGGTAGCGGAACGGTGTGCGAGGAAAAAACCTCCAATAGGAGAGCTGCGCTGAGCGAGGATGGAATTCTATTGGTGGATTTTTTCCTCGCACACCGCTCCGCTACCTCGCGCAGCTCTGGTGGAAACGCAGGCTTAAAGTACCTACTCTATTTCCTATTTATTCCGAGGCTCAAGGTGTATCTAAATAAAATACGTTCAGTGGTTTTTCTTGCCGTGAAAGCGCAACAAAATCATTTTAACATTTATAATATCCCTCCCCTCCTCCCCTTCGCCTTTGTACATCCCTGCTATATTTTTGTCTATTTTATAATTGTAATAAATCTCTTTTGTTTGTACAATAAAGCGTTTACACACATACATAACATTAGTTAGTTCTCTACTAATGTTATGTATGTGTGTAAACGCTTGCTTGCATGTGTGCTAAGAAGTTGGGTATAAATTAAACGGAAACACGTGACCTGACCGCGTATGTTTGCCAGTCTGCCTACCTGTTCATTCTTGTTGATGCAACTGTGTCCAAATTTCCGATAAACTTGAAAGTCTCTGACTAATATTTATGCGATTTACAGCAGACAGTGAAGATTATTGATGTATTAATTGGTTATATTTGTTTGTATGTTATTATTGTGATGAATGTGCTGGTGGGGCAGCTGATGCGGCTGAAAGCGTTAAGGTTAGCAAATAGCCAAGTATAGTGAACTCGGCCCAGAGTACATTTCATACCATTCGGCATCGAGACCCTTGGTCCGTGGGGTCCTAGTGCACTTAACTTCTTCAAAGAAATTTCGAAGAGACTCCTTGACGTCACGAAGACCAAAGAGCTGGCAGTTTCCTCATTCAACGCATTACTTTAACTATTCTGGGAAGAAAGTCTGCCAGCATCTTCGGTACAAACCTATATGCGACATGGTCCTTTTTTATTTAAATTTAGCCTGCTTTTATTTTAAGTTTATCTTAGCCTGTCTGTGCAAAATGTAGTTACAGAATGAACAACAAGTTTTTAGAGTTGTTGGTAATTCTGTAGCTCTGATGCCTACCCCACTTTGAGAATTAAGGCATGCTTTGGGTAAGTACGTATGTATGTATATATGTATGTACTACTTTTAGATTTAATTTTCAAATGTACGTTTTTTTTATTTTGATTAATGATATAATTTGAAAGTTGCTCTTGTATATTTCCATGTATTTCTTTATAAATACGACAGCGTAAAGAAATACCATGCGGCCATATCGGGTTTACCCAAGAATGTAAGCAATAAATATCCATTAGCTGGAGTGGTGAGTAATTGCGTAGGATCTCGTGTCTTCCCGTCGACACGTCCTGCGGTGTTATTCCCTTACGTAATCAAGTCGAATTCACTTGATCTGAACTTGCTTATAATTGGCGGTCCACCGTTCTACCGCTGAATCGTTGTATGTATAAAGCTAGGTTTAGACTGACAATAAAAATTGCAGAAGTTGTTTGCCGTCTTATTTTAACTTCAGTTGTAGAGCAAGAAGTACAACTTGGTTGTCTTTTTCTAACTTTAAGTTAGAAAAAGAGTTAGACAGCAATCGACTTCTGCAATTTATTGCTAGTCTAAACCTGGGTTTAGGCCCTTTTTTTGCTGGGCGGCAGAAATATTCTCTGCTAATAAATAAAATAACACATAAAGCAAGTTTTTGATGAAAATCGCATTACCTATGTTGCTGCGCTGCACTAAATTGACTCGGAACAGTTGCAGGGGCGGCTTAATTTTTTATCACACTTATTAAAGTTCACTTGTAACTAAATAACTGAGTTGAAGTTTTGCATACCTACTTGTGCAATTCTGATGACAATAATAATATGGTACTCGTATCATCGAGCTAGTTGATGAAGACAGAAGATGGTCATAAGAACTCCTTATTGGCTCGTGGTAGATCCGTCGAGTTTGTACCCATTTGACTGGACTAATGAGTTTATTACCATTGTTCGAAATACAGTTAGTAATAAAATACATGTGTTACAAAACATTTCTTTGGTGAAACTTATACCGAACTCTTTTGCCAAGTTATACGTGGGATCATGCGGCAAACCGTGTTTACGTCTTGGGCTCATCCAAGCTAGGCGACACCATTGTCGTAAATGATGTCCACGTTGTGTATCCCGGGGTCATATTACCCTTTTTCGTTCGAGATAAATATTTTTTGCTGCGTAGGGTAATAACACCACTACCGCGGCCCACTGACTTTATTTCGCACTTTAACTAATCGTTGTTACTACAGCGCTCGCTCCAGTCGCTCTTTAAACAGAAGTTACATTTCAACGTTTTCACGTAAGTTTGAATGTTCCCTCTTTTCTCACACTACTGTTAGAACGATATATCGTATATATGCAGCTAATTTTATAAATTACATCGGTTTATCTCGCTCGATATCACGGAAAATTGGCAATAAGTAGTTAGCAAGTTACGCAAACATGTTTTTGAATAGGGTTTAGGGAATAAGGGCTGATTGTGCAAAATGTGGTTACATAATTATCAATAAGTTTAGAGTTGTTGGTATTCTGTAGCTCTTGCTACCCCACCCTGGAAATGAAGGCGTGACGTTATGTATGTATGTATGTTTAGTTAGCTTATAAGTAGTTAATTCTAGCTAAACCTAGCTAGAGTTCAGTGAGATACTAAATTCTGAAGATTAATAAAATATAATTTCCTTAATCAGAAATGGCAAAACAAAGGTTTGAAAAATGGTTCCTCCTAGTTATGTTCTACATGACAAACGGAGCGTCCAGTTTCCGTTGTGACAGAAGACCATACGGGACTACCACTCAAGCATCCGCTCCTGACGGCCGATACAAATTAGTCGCCTTAGACACCGACGATACTTACCTACCAGACCAAGCATATACGATTCAATTAACGCAAACTGACGAAGAATCCCAGTTCACAGCCTTCGTGATAACAGCTGAAGGTGACTTGAAGCAAGACTCTAGGAACCCAAGAAGGCTTGTGGCTCAAAGTCCGGGGGAAATAAGACCTCACAGCCCGGATACTGGCAAGTATAGCGATCGATGCTTGTACTCGGTTGAACAGGCGAGTCATTATCCGAAATCATCTGTTGAGGTAAGTACGAATTCTCACCTCTTTAACACCATATCTTGGGTTGGATTCTAGTCCACGAAATTTTGATGAGTAATTTGTATACTGGGTGTTAGGCTCACGGTTGGAGAAAAAATATGGCGAATAAGTGGCTCCATGTGCTACTTACTCAGGCTTAATTACGCGGTCTAGGCCCCCAGATTGAACTCTTTTTAACCGACTTCAAAAAAAGTAGGAGGTTCTCAATTCGTCGGGTTTTTTTTATGTATGTTTCCCAATAACACAGAGACCGCGGAACGATTTTTTTTTGTTCGTTTGGTAATATTTTCTAGTTGGTCCCATTTCCAGCACGTCAAGATCTGTTGATGGGATCTTAGAGAAATCGAGGGAACTTCTAAATCTTTTGAAAAACTAAAAACCGTCTTCAAAAAGCAATAAATGCTCAACTCGACTGATCCATTTGAAAAGATGTTATTTTTTGGGTTATTGAAGGTTTATTGTTTTTTAAAGCAATTTATTTTATTTTATAAGTTTTAGTGATCATAATCTCACTGTGGGAGTTCAGTGAGATTATGATTCTTCTAAATGAATAAGAAAGTATTTCTCGCTCGGCGCAAGCGACGTCGCGGGAAAGTCATAGTGCATAATATATTTAAACCATTCAAATGTGTTTCGTCATAGTCGCTCAACTAATTAAATCGAGATATCGTATTTCTACCCTTGAAATAGATAAGTACCATTGAGGAGTGGCCATCAGTGGTATTCATCATCAGCATACCTGGGATAACTCGGGGCAAGTTCTAGGGATTTGATATCGATAAAAAGATGTGAATGTAATTAAATACTGGTTATGACACCATGAAAAAAGTAAACAGTCTTATAAAAGGTGAGGAAATTTCAATAACCAACATAAATGAGAAATTGGCTTTGAGTCATTATAAATATTTAAAGAATGCCCCGTTGACCACTGTGGTCGTTGATAGAACGTTTAGCAGTTTAAAGTGGATATTTTCATCTTGACGGCAATCATTAATACCATCGAATATGGAAAAAAATGTATATCAAGAAAACTTTTGTAAAATAAACATATAAATAGGTACTTACACGATTTAATTTGTTTCTTTTTTTATTTAAAAATGAGGAGAAAATAAGTAATATTCATTTATGTCACATAATATTTAGATTTAGGCAGTAACATCGATATATTTTTTGTCGATAAAACATTTTGCTACATCACTTTCGTATAGATCCCCCGAGATAGCCCAGGTATGATCATCAGTTTCACTTCACCAAATGATACTTTCTACATGCAAATGCTAGACTTGTTACTGAAAATACCAAAATCACTATATATGTATGCCGAATATGCCTATAATATTTGAGGAGTTATCTCAATTCCTTAAGAATCCCCTCATCATATACCAACTTGGTGGCCATGGGACCATTACGGGATACCCTATATATATATTTTTTTAATATCGATCCACAATTGACGGAGAAATCGCGTAAACAAACACAAAAATAATAAAACTGTGGTTATTTGTTATTTCCTAGCTTTTTGGTAATAAAGTCTTTTTCACTTCTCTCGCTCTAAATTTTAAACCCTAGGGACTTAAGTACTTTTTATTTTTTTATTTCCTTATAAAAAGCCTTGGAAAACTACAATCAGCCAGATATATTTGACGATTTTGCCCTTATCGTCGGAGTGCGCGGTGGAAGCGGTGCAGGGCAGGGCAGGCTGGGGCTGAGCATACAACCTACACCGCCTCAGTCTTCGTTTCGGAAATGTTGTCTATGGATTATTTTTTATGTTCTAACCCCAAAAATAACCTGGTTGCTGTCTCGTTCTGCATTACAGTGACGGGTTGAGAGTGAAAATGATAGCGCTATAAAATTGACATTTTTAAGGTGTAAGTATAGGTATGTTATAGTAGTTTATTCACCAAGGGGAGTAAGGCATGGATTACTAATCGAGTGTGCGGAGGGCCGTAAACCACACGAGTTTAGTAATCTGTACGTACTTACCCTCGAGTGAAATATACTGCTTTATACTACACTTAAAAATAATAAAATACAAAAGTAACAAATGAATTACTTCGAGGAAGAACGAGCGCGCCATCAAACGGGGTCTTTGAAATCCGTAATTCGAAATTCGGCTATTGCTATCCCTTATGCGCTCGATGCGTAACTAATTTGCAAAGTGACAGGGCGATCCGAAGTTCAAATTACGGATTTCAAAGTTTTTTTTTTTAATTGTGAATTTTAACGCTCCGTACAGTTTGCGTGCCAAAAGACGTTAAAGAAGGTGAATACGTCCCGAGGGTCGAACTTGCGTACGTGTCATAGTGGTTTGATTGACAACGTCACCTAGAATTAAAAAAAAAACAAAACGGGGTAATAATGGATTTTCATACGATATCACTGCACTGATAACAGGGCAGTTATGAAATTCCATTCAATATTATTACCCTGATTTTTGAGAAGGTTTATTGAACGGCTTTCACGCCTTTTATTAGGGTAGTAATTATATATATACTTACTAACATAGTGTAGTATAAAAACTATTACGCTGTTATTACAAAAATCTTTCAAAACGAAATTTTCAACGGCTGTTGAACGGCTCCTTGTTTTTGTAGTAACAAAATTATAATTTAAGATTCATTTTCTCTCAATCGAAGTGTAATGCAGATCCGAGTGTTTAACTCGAGACTAAAAACCAAAATGACACTGGAACTTACTCCATCCTCAATATCTCGTGTCATAATGGCTCACTTAAGTTTTGTTAAACTATCTACTAATAATCCTCGAAGATTATATGCTTCGACGTTTCATCACAGCATTTTACGTCGCCAATATGTTGCGAGGATGTCGCTAATGTGCGTTAAATTAACGGAGCGCATCTTAGTAGATTAAAAAACTACAGACTAACACCTACAGCTATATAAATTATATACCTACCTATAATGTCTCTACATTGAAAATATTGCAAATATCCCCGTTTTGAATATTGGCAATTCTTTCTGTTTTAGCAAACGCATTTATAAATAATTTCAAGTCATTATGGCGTTCATTAGGGTACGGTTTCAGGTGTATTGGCAAGCTCCCTCCGCTGGCAGCGGGTGCGTGACCCTACGAGCCATGGTCGCCGAGAGCCAAGAGGTCTGGTTTGAAGACGGGGCCCCACTTACCCTGAAGCTGTGTGAGGACATGCGGCAGCCGGATGATGTATCACCTAATATTAACTACGATTGTAAAGTTTGCGACGAAGCTAAGTATGAGGTGAGTACGTATATATTCAATTAGTATAACCAGGTGGAGAAGTACATTAGTACATACATGGGTATATGGGTAAATTGTTCAAAGTATTAAAAAATTGTCCTGGCTCAGATCCTGCCTACGAAACTAGACGATTCGGCTTAAATTGTATGTTGACGTGATGAGCACAAATACTCTTTAAAGTTCTACGTCTTGATTACCATGTGTTTAATTAGCTACTTATGACTCGTATATCTTGTTCTTTACAACAAGCCTAGACCTTATTTTGGGACTTGGCCAAATTAAATGAAATTGTCTGCTGCATGGTTTACGGTTTGAATCCAATATTAATAATTAAAGATACTATTCTTGGTAACAACAACAGTTTTTATCTAGCTAGTTCAGTCATAAGTCAAAAGGTATTGTCACCGTCATAACATAAGTATTATGTAGATGATCACTTCCGTACCTTGTCGCTTTTACTTGTTAAACATTTTCGTGTGACAGTTCCAACTAGCAGCAGCTAAAGTGGCAAGAGATTACTATCATATGTTATGACGCTTAGTGCCAATTTCACCATACGATGTTAACCACTTAACAGACGATTAGGGCGTTAACATTTGTCAAAATGTACGAACTAACAGTTGAATTTAACATCGTATGGTGAAATTGGACCTTACTGTGCTGATCAACACATCCCCTGTTGTCAGATCACATTCACTGGTCTCTGGACGCGGAACACCCACCCCCGGCTGTTCCCGGAGACCGAGTGGCTGCCCCGTTACGGTGATCTGGTAGGTGCTTCGCATGCGGCTGAGCTGGTGCTGTGGGCCCCCGGCAGCCTCGCCTCCGAAGGCCTGCGCGACTTGGCTGAGCGCGCCAACACCAGCAAGCTTGAATCCGAGATTAGGGAAAAGGTGGGTAAATATTATGAATATTGTCTCTTCGGTTATCAATAGGAATACCCATTAAACCTTATATTACAACACAGGTCGGAGACGGTATTCGAACCATAATCAAAGGCAAAGGTCACGGTTACAAGAAGATGGATAGACCAACCCGCGCGTTCTTCAGAGCTGACAATGTTAATCACCTAATCACGACGGCCGTGGCACTTTACCCGTCTCCTGACTGGTTCCTGGGCGTTACCAGGTTCGAGCTCTGCCAGGACGACAACACGTGGCTTCAGGAGAGAGAACTCAACTTGTACCCATGGGATGCAGGCACTGACAGCGGGGTCTCCTATGAGGTAAAAATAAGACAAATAATAAGGATTTTTTAATGCACCAGTCAGTGGCGTAGCTTTATTTATTTTCATGGTAAAGCTGAAGTTTGATTCCTCTTCACGTTCTCTTTGTTTTGATGTATTTCTAAGGAATAAGAAAGTCATGTGGACTTGAGTTTTTTGATGAAAGCTATAATATGCCACTGTGTTATATTAATCAGGCTATACATGTACCCAACTTCTTATAGGTAGGTGCTTATATTTATCACATTATTTCTGCTTTACCAGTCGGCGAACATCGAGACGTACCCACAAGATGCTGTAGGCAGGGTCCAAATGAGTTCGTACGACAAGAATTCTCCATTTTACGAAACTGATCTAAAAGACTTGCATCCATTTGGGACCCTGCACGTTAAACTGATTAGGACGTATCACAGAGAATGCGAAGAATCTTCAGGTAAACTTTGGGTAAACTGCTACTGTAAATAAACCAATAAGTAAAGATTTTTTCTCTGCTACATATCTAATATGACATAGCAAACGGAAGGATAAATCCAATAACCTATTTTTACGCAATAGCTTGTACTTAATCTGGTTGCACCTTGATAGGTGGCGTATTTTTTTTCTGTCAGATACTTAGCTTCAGATTTTCTGTGAAAGTTCGCGGGTCTGGCAATAATGGTTGATAAAAGGATAGTTAACTCCATTGTACGAGTATCTCTCAGTAACAGTCAGTGTCTCTCTTTCTTAGTAATTAGATGTTAATTTACTGAAAGAAAATTTACCTGAAGTCATATTTAATGGGACTGCTGACTTTTATTTTATTTCAACCCGAAATGAGCTGCACTAAATGTTTGTACTGTTTATTACAGTTACGCTTTAAACTTCAGGACTTTGTGCCTAGTATTTGAATTTGATTGGCAAATACGAGTAGAAAACATTAGTACGAGTAAGGTTAAGTCCGTGATGCATGGTAAAGATTAACCAATATTTTATTATTTACAAAAAAATAATGCGATCGTTCCAGAGGAAGACAAGGGTTCCCAAAGTACGGAGGAGAAGCCTGATCCTGGCAGCCAAGAGCCTGACGACCCCTCCAGGTATCAAAACCCTGACATAGCTAGCGACGGCCACGGCCGGTGAGATACTGTTCTGTATTTCTAATGATCGTTTTATTGGATACTGTTGCCCGGCATTCCATCCGCATAGAAGTCGTTTATTGGCATTCCCTCAGGGACCTTCCAATTTTTCAGGATAAGAAGTACCATATGTACTCAACTATCTTCATATCAAGTTTCATCTAAATCGATGCAGAGGTTTGCCCGTGAAAGCGTTAAGTACAGACAGACCGACAGATAGACAGATGGACAGAGAGATCTATAGACGGAATGAGAGAGTTTCTTTCACATTTATAATATTAGTATGGATTATCTTGAACTATCACGGTCAACAACGGCACTTCTACTGAGTATAAATATAAGCTACATCAACAGGTGTAATTGCCGAGATTCATATCAGCACCAATTTTTATTTATTACAGAAACTTTTAAAATTAAACGTTAATAACATTATTTATTCGTCCGTTTTAAAATAACATGCTCGGATAAATACAAAGACAAAGACGATGGAGCTCACTCGTATATAATGCCCTAAATTATTTCTAGGCTAGAATTGCGCGGCAACTTAATTGTGTCTACTATGCCAGATTACCAGTTATTTTGTTTTTTTGGCGCAGCTCAGGTCTTTGCATTGAATATCCACAGTAACATCCACCTTTGACATTTAACTAAAAAAAGCTTTTATACCGGCTGCACAGTGACCAACTGTAATATATCATCCAACATTAAGGTCAAAATTATGTGACACGACTCTATACTAGAGGCATAAGAGCGTGTCAGATATTTTGGGTGCGATGTTAGCCTCTCGCCGAAAGTCTCGCTAATACATTGGCTAAAGCAGGTTCTGGCGGAGTCTCGGGAATGTACCGCCGTCATTCACGTATTTAAATGATTTTAGCTCAAGTGAACCACCTCTAGAGATAGACCCAGAAGCGCCCGAAGAGTGCCCATTGTCGCAGTGGTTGGAGTGGAGCGACTGCCTAGGGCTGTGCCAGGACGGCCGCGTGAAGGGGTACAAGCACCGCGAGAGGTACCACTTGGTGGATGGGGAAGCTGTGGAGAAGTATAATCCTGACGTAAGCCTGACGTTCAACGTTTTACCCACTGAGTATAAACGTAATTTATTTCTCGTGTCTCGATGCTGTGGGCCGAGCACGCTGCTACGGGACTTAGTTGTCAAATGACGTCAAACAGGAACTAGTGTCAAATATTATTATGAAATTATTAAAATGACAGCCACCCGGGGATTAAGTTGCTTAGTAATAAAAGGACTCAAATCACAGAAAACACACTTTTATTTGAAACCTTAGTTTGTTTTAAACTTTGGAACATGGAATAGACGAATTAAAGTCCCGACCCTATGTCAAAAATTGCCCTGTGGCAGCGTGCTCGGCCTACTGGCATTATTACGGCTCTATGGTCAGTCAGTTGTTGACTATATCACGCCCAGTTCATATCAAGCTATGCAGGGTTGAATTAAATATCAGGAGTAAACTTAGATATTTCACTTTACAGGAAAAAGAGACAAGCAAGAAAGAAGTGCCGCCTTATTGTAAAGAAAATTTTGACGTCTTTGAAAGCATGGAGTGCGAGGAGCCTTGTGCGGATGACGAAGAAAACACTGAAATCACTGGTGGGTACACAATTCCGAAGTCGTCCTCACTTTTATGTATGGTCTTGATGTATGTATATAATATGTTTCATTGTAACTAATATATGTTTTTTTAGCTGAACGTCGAAGAAACCTGATAACGCCGGGGCATCCTTGGGGTTCCAGAAAAAGGGATCTGTTCAAAAAGAAGAATTCTATTATTTTGCATTGATTCCAGTTTGATAATAATGTTATTGCTTATTTTTTATTTTATTAATAATAATAATAAAGTAACCTAATATAGTGTCCAACTGCTGGGCAAAGGCCTCCTCACTTGATTTCCACATCTCTCTGTGGCAATCTTCGGCCGATCCCTTTGAAAATCGTCCAAGTCATCCCGCCAGCTCCGCTTGGGTCTGCTTCACCGTCTGTAGCAGTCCGGGGGGACCCACCAGGTTGTCGCATTGGCTCCTCTGTGGGTAGGTACCTACATACGATAAACATGCCTGGCCCAGACCTACTTTAACTGGGCAGTCTTTTTTCCCAGATCAGCTATACCTGTCTTGGAGCGCAGGGTAGTGTTTCGCAGTCCGTCTGTTCTTAGGTAATATTCCTAATAGGCTGCGCTCCATTGCTCTTTGACAAACTTTGACTTACTCGTACAAAGACGTGTAGATAACGCCTGGAAGAGCTACCGGTCCATGAAACATTGAGTGAAGGGAAATCTTCCTCTTTCACTAGAACGCGAACTCGTCGACGTAGGTATGTATTTTGCCCGTTCTAACCTACTGTACCTGTCTAACTTGTCGCTTGTTGCATAGTGATTAGCGAACTCGCTTTAGGTACCACAAACGACGAAAGAGGCACAAATAAAATAGTGTTCCATTGCCAAATGGCAAAAAACGGAACCCTTATATAATAGCTGTGTTTTAACTTTCCGGCACACTAGATTTCGAGAGAGAATTGGTGCAAGTAAGTAGCAAGACACAGATCTAAAATACTTTTGAAACTAAATAATTTAAGCGTTTTTTGCTCAGATATTTTTTGTTTTTTTTTTGTTTGCCCGGTTAGGTTTCCGGGTTAGAATAGTGCCGCTTCATGTCTTCCCGTGGATGTCGTAAGAGGCGACTAAGGGAATAAAGGCTTGTAGGTAGTATTGTTAGGCGATGAACTTGCAACATGTCACTAATACATTAGTAAACATCTCGGCCTACTTGTGCAAAATGTGGTTACAGAATTATAAACATATCTTTTTAGAGTTATTGGTGTTTCTGTAGCTCTGCCTACCCCACTCTGGGAATGAAGGCGTGATGTTATGTATGTATGTATTTTTTGTAATCTAATGTATATGACACCACTAAAGGAGATAAGTATCTAAAAAAGACAGCTGTTGCGCATATTGATGTTAGTAGTAAGAACCTAATGTACGAACCCGTTCCATGAAAGTTGTAGCGTGCTACGCCACTCTCACACTCTCACCCATGTGTTCAGCCGGTCAAGTCTCTTTCAAATGTCAACATATTTACCCAAATCAGTTAAGTCATATTTATTTTCTGCCCAATGCAATCAGCAATCACACAGAGACGTTTTAACGTCTATCTACACTACTATGCCGGAAATACATTTTGGAAAAGTCCAATTCGATTGAAATTCTCCCCTAGCGTCCTAAGTCCGAGGTCGGCCCAATAGGGGCGCCCTTAGGCATGCTAGTGTAAAAACCCTTTACCGCGTGGACTCCCATCAGGAGTCCGCCCTCTCTCCGGCGAAGTAGTCAACACCATCAGAGGCTATAACTACGTAGGTCCCTCACAAAAAAAAAATGTTGGAAAAGAAGGCGGTCTAAAAGATAAATAAAAAATAAATCGATTGTGGCCGACGTACAGACATTGAGTAAAATTATAAGCGTTCCGTTCTTACTCTTGAGGTTAGGAACACTAAAATTAACAGCACGTCTCTACTCCGCAGCTACCTTGTTCCAGTCAGCTTCTAAAATCAATATACGTAGCTTCGACTGCGTAATTGTGATACGTTTCATTTCATTGTTGTCGTTGATTTACACATAGCTGGGCACCGTTAATCAAATAGATAACTTCGTTAATCGCTAATCCGTTACTGAAAAAGTTAACTTCGTTAAACGTTAAAGCGTTACTTTCGGAAAAATTTACGCAAGTTAACGTTAATTCGTTAACTTGCAATAAAAATTGGAATTTTTACCCGACTGCGGCAAAGCCCAAAAGAAGGGTAATGTGTTTGACCTGTATGTATATGTACGACTCTATGTTCTTTCGTAGAGGCTGGATGGATGGGCCGATTTCAACAAGCGATGTGTTGTTTGATTCGTCATAACGTCGCGAGTGTCACTTTGTAGGTACTTGGGCGTTTTCCAAATAAAGTACCTATAGTTAAGGACTAATACAGTCTGGCAAATGAAAGATGAGAATGAAAAATTCACTTACGCGGCAACACTGATTGTCAAAACCTATGGTAATGACATATAGTGTTGCCGCGTAACTGAATTTTTCATTCTCATCTTTCATTTGCCAGACTCTATTAACAACGGTAACTTTTCCATTACGTCACGAAAATTAACTACTACTGCTTTAAGAGAAAAAGTGGCCTCTCAGACAACACTCCTGTAGCAAGTTCAACCATATTACTAAAAGATGAGGTTTGAATCTGCTATGCTGATTTCATTTGAAATACCGCCTATTGGCTTATGAGGGTAGTATATAAAAATAATATGATATTTTCGTGACGTAATGGAAAAATTACCGTTGTTCATTTTTGTCCTTAACATCCCACTCCCAACTGGAATACTCCCACTTACATTAAAACAAAGACAATATAGCGGCACCAAAAATATACCAGGGTGACCCGCGAGTAATCGCTTTTGGAGTCAAGGGGTGATAAAGTACGTTATACTGAATAGGCCTATGAAGTTTTCATTCAGCTACTCACTAAAAAAAAATTATAAAAAAAACACAATATAAAATATTAAAATAGGTGTGTTCCTACCTTTACTATTTGTAGTACTATCGTAGTATTTAATGTCAGAGTAGTTCAAGATCAAGGTCACTATCAATGATCACTCATTGTTGACACATGCCAAACTTACCGCAATTTACTTAAAATATTCTTCAACATATCGAGAAATATGAAGTGCGTAAAATTTTTCTTACTGCATCATTATTATCCGTTTGTTAATCCATTTGATCCTCATTCAGCATTATGAAATGATTAACCACGTTCATAAGTTTCACGTTTCTCGATTTCAAACACTGCATTCTCATAAATACAAGTATACATAATAATAATATGTGTACTTACTAATATTTATTACTTAGTATTTTAATAAGTTTCTATTTAAATAAGCAAATTAAATTGTTATTCAACAAAATTCAAACAAAATATGAAGTATGATGAAATGACAGAAAGTTACGTGACAGTAAGTATAATTTACTTTTAACTAGACAGCTTCAGGCGTTTTTCGTGAAATAGGTATTGAATAAGTAGTTTGAACCCTAAACTATCGTTGTTTAACGACATTTTATGAATAGAACCTCCTCGAAGTCGGTGGTGCGGTTTAGCGTAAGCACACCTACCTACATAAGTTCAGCTACGCACTGGGCGACCTGACCGCCGAGTGCGTAATGACCTTGATATTATTCATTAGTTTTTTGACACGTTCCCTGGTCAGTTTGGCCTCAATGAGGGGACTACATTGTGCTGTTTGATTAACGGACAAATAAAAATGAGACATTTTTGGTACTTTTTTATTATGTTGACGTAAATAATATCAAGTACAAAAAACACATATTGCATAGTCAGTGATTTGTCACTTTCGGACTTTCGAACATTGATATAAAACCTAAAAGTAACGAATCATTATTTGAGTGGACAATAGCGAAAGAAGTTTAAATAATAATATTTATAACCGAAAAGCGTTAAGGTGCACTTACCATAGAATAAGATTTAAAGGCATAGACACGTTCACTGTCCCCAAACAAAAACCCATGTTCATGACCCCACATTGCGGGCACCCGGACAGGGAACGTGTTAAAGCGAACGCGTAAATCTATACCCATCCGAAAATTTCAATACGTTAAGTTAAAAAAAAGGAAAGAGTACAGGGCCTCTATTCAACTGCGTTATAACAATATCGTTTTTGACCTGTTTCCGTATTGTCAACGTTTTGATAACTCTTATGTCATTTACAATAATGGCGACTGTGACATAAACGATTCTTAAACGTGTCAAACACGATATCGTTTTAACGCACCTGAATAGAGGCCCAGTTCTTGCTAATTACTAGCCGTACACAGTTGTCAACTTGCGTAAACTGGACTCCAACGACACCAACTGGGCATCATGGTCGCAGATTATACATGCAACAGTGTGCGACAGCAACATTGTACGACCATGATATTTTAGCTTACAGAGCCGTCTCTTTTCGGCACACTGAATCCCAAAAAGACTGTGTATAACAGCTATCTGTATGTTACCTTTTATTTTATCGCTCCTTCTATGCCTTTAGTTCTTATTCTTTGGCACTTACAACAGGCGACCAATCATTGTTCTGACACACCGGTGAAACTTCACTATGGGTGCCACAGGTGCAGTATATTTACGATTTGTTTTACACGTATAATAAGGGGTCACTAGTAGAGTGACTAGATCGAAACATTACCACATCGCAAAATGACCACATCGCTTGTAGCCAACATCTCAAAATGACTGAGTCGTAAAATGACCACATCGCTTGTAGCCTACTTCTCAAAACGTCCGAGTCGCAAAATGACCACATCGCTTGTAGCCCACATCTCAAAATGACTAAGCCGCAAAATGACCACTTTGCTTTTTTCATTTTATGCCTGTCTTAGCAAAGTCGACGCAGCCCCGCATGGCGGGGCTGCTATTCTTGGGAAATTTGCCCTTCGGGCATTTAAAGTTACCTAACGAACCTAACCTACCTAGTAACGCAAACGAAGTGGTCATTTTGCGACTCAGACATTTTGAGAAGTAGGCTACAAGCGATGTGGTCATTTTGCGACTCGGACGTTTTGAGAAGTAGGCTACAAGCGATGTAGTCATTTTACGACTCAGACATTTTGAGATGTGGGCTACAAGCGATGGGGTCATTTTGCGAGTCGGTAATTTTGCGACCGAGTCATTCTACTAGTGACCTATAATAAGTCCTCTAACTCTAGTTTTTTATCTGAATTCTTTTCTGAAGTAATACAGTGCAATTGAATAGTATAGCTTTTGCATCGTTGCAAACGCGCGACTGTATTGATTCAGCATCGCTACTAAACTTACGCGCGACACTGTTTTGGATAGACAAGTATAGGAAAAGTGAAAAAATTAAAGAATTTTGCATTATGACTGTATCGATGCTGCATCGCGGTTGTAGCAATGGCTTAGCGATGCTGTATCGCGACTGCATCTCTGCAGATTTCTGCCGTGGGGTCGATGACGCCCGAAGTAGTATGACAGACAGATGTATTGAAGAGTCATAACTACACCTTTTTTCGGTCAAAACAGTTAGCTTTACAGGGTGGCTTCAGTACTTACCCATCGATAAACTAATTGAGACAGCAGGACGAATACGAACTTAACCGACAGTGTACGATGCGTATGATTATGCATTACATAAATAGCCTCTGATATACTTGGTAAAACAATATTGATTTTGACATATTATCGTATTGCCAATGTTAGAATGACTCTTATTTACTTGAAAGTAATGGCGGACGAGTAAAAACAATACGATACGGTGTTAAAAGCAATATGGTTTTACCGGTTCTGTAGCTATGCAGGATCGATATGGCTCGCATTTGGATTATTCGTCGGACTTAGTTCCTTTGACAACCTATGGCTACATGGGTATTAAATTGCTTTGCTTTATATGCGCAATTAACAGACCGCACCTAACTACCCTATTTTCAGCAGTATTTATGAACTATAACTATGATATTAACATTTCTTCTGATAGTCTTGAAGTTCATATTACACTTATAGCTTTATTTTCCTCAAATCATTGTTTCCTTCTTTCTTCCCTTATTTATGATTCCTTATCAAAATTAATAGTCATACGTACTGTCTCCTTCTTCTTCAGTTAACCTAAAATTAAAATCAATTAGTCTAAGCATAGGTACAACAACAATTTGACAATGTACGTAAGGATCGAGAATATGTAAAAAAGTGATACATTTCCCATGTTTCACTTGACCACATTCAAAATTCCGCCACAAACCGACTCCATCATCAGATCAGGTCTTAGATACCATAAAATAGCATTATCAAATTTTACTCTTTCAAATTTCGTATACATAATATCACGCCTTCATTCCTAGATTGGGGTAGGCAGAAATACAGAAACACCAACAACTCTAAGAATACTCGTTTATAATTCCTTAATGACATTATGCACAATCGGGCCAAGAAGTTTACTAGTGTATTAGTGACAGGTTGCAAGCCCATCGCCTAACAGTACTACAAGCCCTTATTCCCTCGCAATTGAAAGGTAAAAAAGTAAGCAACAGTGTTAGCATTGTTGTGTTCCGGTGTGGGGATACGACAAACGGTGAAATTACTAGCATAGACGCATTCCATCTTAATCCTCAGGTTTGGCAACGCATTTGAGGTACTTAATAGGATTGCAGTCTTAAGATTATAGTCTTGAGAATTCAAATAACTATGGTTCTCAGATTCCAGTTACCAACAGATGGCCTGAGTGCTTGTGTGCCTGCCTCCTCCTTAGCTGTGAAACCATAACAAATAATCAAACAGGCTAACAGAGTTACTTTCGCATTTAGTACTAGTGACCCGCCCTCGGTTCGCTTCGCTTCGGTTTACGTGTGTTTCTGTAATAACCGTACAGAAAACGGAAATTATTATACATTAAAAGCCTCCCGTGAAAAAAGAAATCTGATATTGAAAACCGCATCAGAATCCGACGCGTGGTTTAGGAGGAGTCAGCGGATATGCAGACAGACTGACAGATGCAGAAAGCGACTTTGTTTTGCACTATGTAATAAAATAGCAATAATAAAGAAAAGATAAAGACGAGTTAATATGGAATATGGACATGGATAGTAAGGAAGGCCCATTTCAATAACAGGACTTGTAACATTTGAACTAAATGTTTTCAAATTGACTTGTAACATTTGAAATAAATGAAAATACTGGCGCACAAACATTATGTAAAGCTAAAAACCGAGCAAAAGCATGTCGGATCATGCTCAGTGTAGGGTTCCGAAGCCGTTAAGTACTACAAACATAAAAACCGGGCAAGAGCATGTCGGACCATGCTCAGTGTAGGGTTCCGAAGCCGTTAAGTACTACAAACATAAAAACCGGGCAAGAGCATGTCGGACCATGCTCAGTGTAGGGTTCCGAAGCCGTTAAGTAGGTACTACAAACATAAAAACCGGGCAAGAGCATGTCGGACCATGCTCAGTGTAGGGTTCCGAAGCCGTTAAGTACTACAAACATAAAAACCGGGCAAGAGCATGTCGGACCATGCTCAGTGTAGGGTTCCGAAGCCGTTAAGTACTACAAACATAAAAACCGCGCAAGAGCATGTCGGACCATGCTCAGTGTAGGGTTCCGAAGCCGTTAAGTACTACAAACATAAAAACCGGGCAAGAGCATGTCGGACCATGCTCAGTGTAGGGTTCCGAAGCCGTTAAGTACTACAAACATAAAAAACCGGGCAAGAGCATGTCGGACCATGCTCAGTGTAGGGTTCCGAAGCCGTTAAGTACTACAAACATAAAAACCGCGCAAGAGCATGTCGGACCATGCTCAGTGTAGGGTTCCGAAGCCGTTAAGTACTACAAACATAAAAACCGGGCAAGAGCATGTCGGACCATGCTCATTGTAGGGTTCCGAAGTCGTTAAGTACTACAAACAAACAAACTGGGCAAGAGCATGCCGGACCATGCTCAGTGTGGAGGCACGTAAAAATCAACAAGTAATAACTAATTTTCTAATTAAAGTTAATTGGTGCCGTCTTACATGATTTTAGTAGGTATAAAATCTTTAATGGCCTGTATCTCAAGATACCAATGATGTCTACTTAGCCGTGATAGTTTTCCTGTGAAATTCGTTAAAATAATATGCTCTTTCATTTAAGTTTTTTTTCTGATTTTTAGTAAACAGAAAACCTAGCTTGGTATATTTATACCACTTACTACGCATACCATTAGATTTCGCTCGTGACTTCAACAGCGCAGAAGTAGGTTTTCGTTAATCCTCGGGAACTGTTCTATTCGAGAAAAAAAATACCCGTGTTCGTATCCGGGCTATAAAATATTCCATCGATAGGTTGAAGCCTTATACTCTGAAAATTTAACAAACAAACACTAAGTAGGTACTAGGGCAGTAGGGGTAGCGAAAATAAGTAGGAATGGTTAAAAACTATCCCACAGAGCCTAAGGCATTTTCGGGGATCAATGTAATACTTTGTAAGACAGACAGACACAAATTCGCATTTATAAAATTCAGCGGAGATCCTATTGCCACTTTCCGATTGTATTTTCAGATTAGCTCTAAGTCATCCAAATGTTGCATTGTCTTCAGATACTATTATACGCTAAAGCCCGCGCAGGTCGGCGCAGAAGTTGTTAATCGCTATTTCATCAGGAACTACAATATCCGTCTTCCAATGGTAAAGTAGTTTGTGCAGTGTTTAACTATCTGGGATAAAAAATACCCCAGGACCAAAACTGGGGTTTAACTATTTTCTTATAATTTATATGAAAATCGGTTCAGTCGTGTAGCGATGACGGCCACATAACAAGACACACATAAGGTTTAATAGACATTGAAACAACAATTTTATACTAGAAACTAGCTAAAATTGAACTCCGTTCACGTAAAAGCCGTTTGTCGCTCTTCCCTCGGGAATTATGCAATTTTCCAACACAACGTGTACCCTATGACCCTCTTCAGGTCTCCGGGCTTCAAGCTATATCCTCAACAGATTTTATTAAATTTGGTTTACCGGTTGATCTGTGAAACCGCAACAAACAAACATACAAACAGACTAATAGGATTACTTTCGCATTCTTAATACTAGCATGGAAGTATGAATCAGTTCGTACTCCAAGAAAAAGAGACTATTTCCACTATTTCCACATTTCATCAAAAATGGTTTAAGCGTGTAAACTTAATATACATACACCCAGACTAACCAGCAAACTAAATTTGGCATTCGTTTTATAATAAAAGACAGAGAAGACAAGATATTATTACAATAGAGGAGTAAACAGCAAATCTGTGCCAAGCTGAGTGAGTAGGTACTTAACTAAATCGTTCCGGTGTTCTTGAGCAACTGGCTGAAACGGATTCCGAGATAGTTCCTTGGAGTCCCGACTTACACTCTCTTCGTTAAAAGCTTGCATTGGAATACAGTCCCCTTCAATTACTTTTTTTAATTTCATATCTTTGTGCTGTAACATTAACAAATATTTGTTTAAGATCCTTGTATAAAATTGGCTATCCACTACTGAACTTAAGTTTTCCACGTAAGGATCACCTTGAATAATTTTATGCGATATTAACTAAATACTCATCGTAATACTTACTGTATTTGTATTTATGTATACTTTTTCAAAAACAGAGAACAACAATGTAAAATTCCTGTGACATTTGTCACATAAAAAGTTCTTCTTCTTCTCTTTTAATGGCAGCCATGTGTGTCATTTAAGTATGACATGTCATCCATCGTTAATCAATATCACACGAAAAGAGGTTCATCATAGGAATATCATTTTAGTTGTAAATCTTAAAAGACAGAAACATCTTTAAAAATAATGGTAAACTTGCTGCGCGTAGCCTCGACGAAAGTTGCCTGCGCATTAGCGCCTTGTGTTTGAATGTAAGCGCAGCCATGCCGTTGATGCGCTGGAGCGGTGCGGTCGTAAAGGGCCAGGATCTTCACGGTTCTCCATGCTACGTATGCCGCTTGTTGCAGGATAACTTAAAGATGTAAGGCAACTGTTGCGAGGTGCGTCGCAGTTGCCTCCGGTAGCGCCTAATTTCCTCATTACCGTCAACTTTAGCCAACCTACGGGCTTGGGACGATCATAATTATTTGTCTTCTGTCTGTCTTCAATTTTAAGACTCTAGAGGGCGACTGAGTGCATGGCTGCGTAATTTGCAAATGAAGGTCAGTAGTGTACTCGTTATTAATGTTGAGAAACTTCTCTATTCCTCTTTCACTACATACTTATAAAGAAGTTTAAAAACATCTTCCTTTACGTACTTAGAGAAAGCATTCTACGCTTATTTTGCCAAGATACTGAGGACTATGAGGATTTCTGTAATCGGTATTCGGTTTTAAATCGCAGTCTGGTAGGGTTGTTCCTAAATATGAAACTTCGGAAGCTAGGTATATCCTTTACACTCAACAGTTTTAACGCAATCGATAGAAAGGGAAAGTGCTATTGTAGCGTTAAACTTCGATTTTAGCAGTAAGGCCGACTTTTCCGCCAGACTTTCATTAAATTGCCGTTGAAGTAATAATTATACTCTTATAATTAAATGAACCACTCTTTAAATAATGGTTTTAAAAGCCTTAATTACCGTATTAAGTGATCACTTGGTTTATGTTGCTCGGCAGGCGGTGAAGGTTTGTTAGCGTAATACCTCTTTAGAGGATCTAAAAATCTGTCATGACTCGCCTTGGTCTATGGTCGATTGACTAATGAGTAATGACGTTAACTGTTCATCTGCTTAAAATAATTGGGTGTTTTTTTATTAATTTCTGTGTAAAAAACGGTTTAGTAGTATGATTCTTGTTTTGATAACTTTAGGAAGAGCGATGGACATCGATGTCTGCGATTTTTACAGTGACGTAGGTTTAATGTGCTTAGTTTGTGGAGACTTAGTCAATCTTAACATTCAGTGTTTACTCAACTGTGTCTCATGTAATTTGAGTTTTAAACTGTTGATATAAACACAGGACATAAGAAATAGTAGTTATTCATCAAATAACTTTCAAGATTAGTTGAGAAATTAGGTAAAATTTCAGGCGCAGTAAGTGTTTTTTACTTGTATTTTTACTTCCTAGGTACATTAACACAATAATAACTTTATCTGTGTAAGAAATAAACGTAACATTTCCAATAAATTATCTTTCAATTGCTTTTCACTGAGTAGAGGTGCCTATTAATTGAATTGTTGTGACAGAAGACAAACTTCAATTAATTCCTTATTAAAAATGGTGCATCTGTTATAAAAAATATTCCAGATTCAACCTTATTTATAATTATACAGAGTTTAATATCCTTCAGGTATTGCAATGAAGATGTATCCTTTTTGACGATGTCAAAATTCCGTTGGTGTCAAGGTTAAAGTTTAATGAACTTTTGAGCTATGAATGGAACCCACATGTCCGTCATTGAGTGTATCGGTTATAAGGGCATAACCACACTAGGAAATATTGATGCTTAAATTAAATTATGAGGAAGCCTAAAATAAAAAAAAAATAAAAAAAAAAAACTTGTAGTTAGGTTCAGTTTGACCTACTCTATTACCCCTTAACTCAAAAGTCATTTATCGTGGGTCACCCTGTATAAAGGGTAACTAACATACATAGACGACATTATCAAAACATGCAGTCAGGTTTTAAAAACTTGGTTTTTGTTTTAGGTGAAAAACGTAAGTAAAGGACCAGGGGGTTATTATGACACAACTATGCAGTTCTGTTTACACTCAGAGAAAAGGACAGAGCTACATAACTGCTATAGCTCTGTTACGCTCACAGTAAAATGAACTGCATAGGTAGGTCATAATAACCCCCCGTTGTATGTAGTTGTGCACAAAAGTAATATGGAACTTACGTCAAATTTCAAATATAGAATGTCAAACGGTCGATACAGTATCTCACTTCCACAACCAAGACGAATCTAACGACACCTCATAATTAGGTATGTTAAATCCATCAAACCGTTTCGGCTTCAGAGCGTTTCAAAGAAATAGACATACATACCTACATACACTCTTAAAACATTGACGCAGTCGGGTAAAAAGACTGCGCGTAGTAAGATTATGGCCGCGCTACTCCTAATAATTACCTAGGTCTTAAAAAAAAGTATTAAAGTGTCCCCCCCCCCCACTACAGCCAAAACTACAAATACTAAAAATCTGAAGAAAACTTAAATGGAAGCACATATTAACGAATTTAAAAGGAAAAAAACTAACTAAAAGGAAAACTATCACGACTAAATAAGTAGACATCATTGCTTCTTGAGATTCAGACGATTAAAGTGTTTATACCTATACAGGGTGTCCCAGGAAGTAGTGTCAAGCGGAAGTCCAGGAAAGTGCACCTCAAGGGGCATCTGAATCACCCCCATGTATGTTCAGCGATTTTTGGTAGTTTCGGAGTTATTGATCATTTTAATCGGAATTATTGTAATTTTTCCTTATGTCCATGTTTCGAAAGACCCTTAATTTCATGTATTATTTCAATATTTGTTCATTGGGTACCTACATTGGTAGAATAATTATGAACTTAGGATGTATTTAAAGCTACTTGCCAATTTCATTTTCAAGTAATTTTTGTGTGTAATTTCACGAAGTTTGTTTCTCCATACTAGATGAAATGGGAACTAGGGCTCAATTAGTATGGAGAAAGTAACTTTGTGTGATTACACAAAAAGTTGACATAAAAAAATATTGGCAAGTAGCTTTAAAAACATCCTTTGTTCATAATTATTTTGTCGATTTAAGAATCCACTGAAAAAATTATGACATAATACATGAACTTAAGGGTTTTTCGAAACATGGACATAAGGAAAAATTACAATAATTCCGATTAAAATGATCAATATCTCCAAAACTACGAAAAATCGCGGAACATACATGGGGGTGATTCAGATGCCCCTTGAGGTGCACTACCTCTGGACTTCCGCTTGACACTACTTCCTGGGACACCCGGTATATACTAAAATCATCTAAGGCACCCCACAGATGATCGATTTATTTGTGCAATCACACTGATTGCCCACTTTTTGATCGTCTATGGCTATGATTGAAGTTTGCGCAATCATTTTATAAAAGTTTGACAGAGTCGAATTTTGTTTGTGCCATCACGTGTGATTGTGTTGTCGTTAGTAGTGATTGCACAATTTATCGTTTTATTATTTCTTCTTTAATTAAATTATCAGCGCGATTGCAGCAGCCAAATCCTTGTTCATCAGACATCTTTCATAATATCTCAATGTAGCTGTTTTTCACGTGACGTTGAGCCTGATAACTCAGTTTTAGTTTTTTATAGATCATGAACCATAGATCATAATGATTGATGATTGACTCAATCAATTGACACGTGTAGGGGCAGAACCTGTTTCAATCAGATTGTACAAAAATGGGTGCGTCCCACGAGATATACTATTTTCATGTTACTAACGTTTACGAGATATAATATTGTATGATATAAATGTGAGCGAGCGAAGCAAGCGAGCAAGACCTCTCTGGGCAGAACCGACTCGGATAGGTTAGGTTAGAAGCCTTAGCCGTCGAGGTTATTTTTTTTACATCCCTTGAAAAAACTATGCGAAACAATTTGATTGTAAAATTAAAAAGGCCACGTATTATATTATACGTGCATTATATTTTTTGATGTTAGATTTTTTGATTTATATATGTTTTATATGTTAGGTGTCATGGACATTATACACTTTAATTGTTATATCAATTGATATTATATATTAATAACGTTATACTTTATGGAAATAGTTATTTTGACATTATATCTTTCGTTCATTATCTCAAGTGTACGTTATATTAAACATATTTATACAAAGTGAGCGTATATATTGTGACTGTTATATGATAAGTTCTTATATCTCGTATTACTTACCCTACAAAAATACGATTGCGCAAACATTTTGTAGGTTTGTGCAATCACACTGATTGCCCACTTTTTGATCGTCTATGGCTATGATTGAAGTTTGCGCAATCATTTTATAAAAGTTTGACAGAGTCGAATTTTGTTTGTGCCATCACGTGTGATTGTGTTGTCGTTAGTAGTGATTGCACAATTTATCGTTTTATTATTTCTTCTTTAATTAAATTATCAGCGCGATTGCAACAGCCAAATCCTTGTTCATCAGACATCTTTCATAATATCTCAATGTAGCTGTTTTTCACGTGACGTTGAGCCTGATAACTCAGTTTTAGTTTTTTATAGATCATGAACCATAGATCATAATGATTGATGATTGACTCAATCAATTGACACGTGCAGGGGCAGAACTTGTTTCAATCAGATTGTACAAAAATACGATTGCGCAAACATTTTGTAGGTCTGTGGGGGGCCTAAGAAATACGCTTCTAATTTGGACAATACTTCACAGTAAATAGAATAGAATCTTATTTTGGGCATAAACAAATACCTTATTTTTTTTTTGTTCGTGCAGCCCGATCTCAAACGTCTCTTTGATGTCTAATGTCTATGCCTTTTTGGTTAAATGTAAAAAAAAGAATTTACGTCACCTCAGATCATTTCTTCCATTCGTTCTTTCCTTCTTGAAAATTTCATGATTTCAACAAATATCACGCGTATAGGTGGATATTTGGCTTCTTCCATTACTTTTATATTATGCTAGTAAAGAAGCCCACGCCTACCTCTTACTCGAAGTGGGTTGGAAAAACTCTGAAAACTGTATTTGTTCTAGAAGCGCTTGGATTCGCAGTCTCGTACGGAGTGTACGTTAAGCTAAACAGAGAAAGAGGTACGATTTTTCGGATCTTTGCTAATAAAAACATGTTAAATTGTGTTTGTAATGGTAAATTTAGTCTTTGTCCTCATAACTTATGGTTGTTTTTGAATATTTACTCACGATATACTCTCTTTCGGGTGTAAATCATAACATGTGTGATTCCGGTCATTGTTGATTTTATCTACTATACCATAAAGTGTCGATATAATTATCAAGCAAAGTTTAATTTCTCCTGTTTCTATTTAATGTAAACTATTAGGTAGAGTAATGTTATTTGCATAAGACATAATATTTAATGTCTCTAGAAGTCAAAAATTTATTGAATTAACCCCAGGGTCCAGATTATTTTAGACTCAAAACATTTGCTATTCTGACATTTGCATACCTATGCACACACAGACCTACAGATAATGTAAAAGGTTTCAATGACTGCTTGACTAATTTCTTATTATGATCCAGTGTAAGTGACGAAGTAATACATTAGAATGATATAAGAGAACTCATTGCTCACTCTAAGGTGAAAATGTATCCCTTGCTAATGCAAGAGCTAATTGTATTGATAGAATGGGGAGAAAGATGATCACAATCTACTAGTTTAACTGCAGGACTTACAGACATTAAATTAAAAATATATTCTTCGGTAGCCCTTATAAGATTATGTACAAGATTTTTTTATAGCCTTACTTACTGGTGTGTATTTTTACATCATAATGGGACTTAAAAAATAAGTTTCTTTAGATGCTTAAGACGGGAAAAAATCATAACAGAAAAAAAAAACTTGGGCATAGAACCTGATTAATATTTTCAATACAAGCTGCCAAGACCAAAGCAAAAACTTTTTTGGAGTTGGGTCTAATGTTAAAGACAAAAAACAACTTCACAAAGTTGCCAATTATTGTTATGAGCTATTATCAGTTTTTTTTTTTTATTCAATCTATTATTATCTTTTATTTAATTTTTATTATAAATTTTATGTAAATAGCCATTAGCAAGTTCCTAAACGTAGCAAAATTAATGTCATTAATGTAAGATGTCATAATTTTTTTGATTTCTATTTCTAGTTTTGAGTTCCTTGGTACAGTCAACCAATTTGATTCCAAATCCAAATTAAATGAAACCTCTTGCATTTTGGTTGACTACAACACTTTGACATAGTCTATAATGGCCTAGGAATTAAATTAGTTGACTGTTATATGATAATGATAACCTTTTACAGTGCTCTTTCAGGGTCCGTAAATGAACAGACCTAAAAAAGTTTTATGATAGCAAATAAAGAGTTTGAGTTTCAAACAGCGGAAACAAATAGTTACAGTGAAAAAAAAACATTCATTCAAAATAATAATATACATATAAGATAATTGCCATATTAAAGCAACAAAACTAAATCTGTCAACTCTGATTATTTGTGTTACATTGATTTTATGTGTTTGTTTATTAAGAAACAAACAGTTGCATATAGTAACAATGTAACACAATTGAAACTCGCTCAAGTGTAGGATACTTACATAATAGAATATGAAAGTACATTTATACTACTAGTATCCTAAGTATTCTAATTAATTATAGTATTTTTTTTATATTTAGTGCCGCGATGTGCTTCTTAACTTTTTTATTTTAATTTGTTTTTCTTGTATGTACAACTTTACTATTAATATTCTAAATATATTAAGTTACTTGTTGGCCCAACCTTAGAGGGTATATAGAAGCCTGGAGGCACAAAGGTAGAGCAGCCCCCACCAGCCGTAGTGCATAAAAGCAGTCAGGCATGCATGTGACCCAAAAAGCTGAATCCCAAACGCAAGCAGCTGACTGGTTACTCAAGGGCAGAGGGGCTGGTCTTATCCAAAGTGTCAGAGCAATTGCAAATCTCTTTTTGCCCCAGAGCCTGACTGCTTCCCACCCCCTCGCTAATAATTCCAAATGTTTGTAATGTCGTAGCTTTAAAAATGTATTATACACATTATACTCCAGCAAAAAATTTAGGTCCTTAGAGTCAATTCCTTCCCTTGTGGTGCTTGTATACCATACTAATTTGCTTAATATTTTAAAAACCTTATGCTATTGTTAAAAAACCATAACATACAAATTGCATGTAATGAAAAACTAAAATTTAAACAAAATGTTTGAATACTAATAAAAATCATTAGTTAAAATGATGAAATATTTTGTCATCAGATTTCCGTTTGTATATGCGCACAAATTGCAACTGGGTCCTTGAAGGTTACTACTCCATAGGAGAGAGAATTGGAAACCTTAAGACTCGAGAACTTGACCACAAGGTGTGGACAAACGAGGGCAAGATCTAGTGGTGAGATGAACATTGCTATTAAGGCCACTTTCTGGGTGGTGACATTCGGAGGGCTAGGCTACTCCATGTTCATGTTGGCCAAACCTGATGAAGAACTACTCAAGAAGGTCATTATGGTTCTGTTTTTATGGGCTGGTTGTGATGTTTTTCTTATAGCTGTCATAGAATGTTAAGATCGAAATTGGACTTTTTACAAATATAACGTCTTCATACATTGTTTGTAATTCCTTAAGAACCTTTTCCAAATTCGTTTTTTTTTTGTTTTTCTGTGACATCTACTTTGTATGTTAGTAACATAATTACCAGTTGAGTGTTTGTTATTTCTTGTGCTGTAGTAAAAACTAAATAACTTGTACTTAGTTGTTAAAAAAACAGCAGTGGCATGAATTATATGTGATTCATTAGTTTCAAAATCCATGTGTACATTAAACTAAAAATCATTTTCATTGTAAACATTGTTTTTAATTAATCAAGGTTTGAACCATCATGATACTTTTATGAGCATAACATTTTTGAATTAATAAGTATGCTTAGGAGTATGAATGATCTTTAAAGTTGATCTGGATTTAATGAGGTCATTTTTTTTTGCCAACAGTATGATGAGGAGTCAAAACACACAGACACAAGAAGATTAGCCATTGCATCAGTGAAAGTGTTAAAAGACGCACAAAATCAGAATTCTGAGTTAAATAAGAAAATAGAAGACCTTCTTAAGAAGTAGAAATGAGTGACAAAGATACAGTATTAGAGAGACTAAGCAGGAGAGATGCACAGCGGCTTGACAAACTGCATAAGGCTCACAAAGCAAAGGAAGAAGTAGATGCTTGTAATGAAAATGAAGAATACTTCTCTGTGGCATTTAAAATTAAAGCCGAGTGTATTGAGGACCTACTGTCTGCAGTTCCTACACTAGAACTCAAGATCCTTCCATCTCATTTTGACAATATAAAAAAGGAGCTAAATGAGCTTCAAAAGTATGTCATAACATCAGCCTTATTCTTAAAAGAGTTCAACATGCGTAAATATTTAGGTATCGTTCAAAACTTACAAACGAAATGCTACGAGTTAGAGGATAGGTATATCCCGCGTAAGAAATTTGGTTTCACAAGAAAGAAGTTGACTAAATCTGACATTCCAAAACAGAGCTCGGTGGATGAAAATGACGGTGCAGATAAAATTGAAAGCAAATGGGATGAAAAACTGTTTGGATTTGATTCAAAAGAAAATGAAATACTATCATTGGATAATGAGGATTTGTTCCAGCGAGATGTTACACTTCGTAACCTTAAGAATTGCACGGTCAGTTTAAAAGGTGTAATGGGGACATTGCACATGACTGATTTGAACAACTGCACAATACTTTCCGGGCCAGTTACATCCTCTGTTTTCCTCGATAAGTGCACAAATTGCAGGATCATTGTGGCTTGCCAGCAACTCAGAATGCACACATCGACCAAGTGTGACGTATACTTGCATGTTACAAGTCAAGGGATTGTAGAAGACTGCTCAGAGGTGCGGACGGCGCCTTACAACTTGGAGTATGATGATTTGGAGAAACATTTCAATATGTCATCTTTAGATAAAAAGTGTAACAACTGGGACCGCTTAGCTGACTTTAACTGGTTGGCGCCCGATGTCCCATCTCCTAATTGGTCTGTTTTAAATGCATCCCAGCGAGTGAGCGATTGGAGCCAACACTGGTCGAAAATACCAAAGGAATGAGATCAACTTGGAGGATCTATCTAGACTTGGGAGGCCTTACACAGAAGCTGTACTCATTATTATTTTTCTTTATTGTAGTCAGATTGAGTAAAATTATCAAATGTATTAACTCCGTGTAAGGTATACGGTGTATTTATACGAGCGCAATGCGATATTTTGTCATTATAGGACCTATTGTATATTTACGAAAAAGGTTAATTTTAAATTAATTATTTGAAAAGATTGCTACAAAATGTTACAATTTGCGCAATTTCACTCAATTTCACTTTTACTATGAAGAACATCGAAAAAATGCGACGTTGCCAGCACATCTTTTGTTAAGCTACTCTCCAAGATTTGCTAGTAATATTGGTATTAAAAATCAGGAATGCATTAAATTCCTCGTAGAAATAAAATATAGAAGGAAATTAATATTTCTTATTGTATTCTAAAACATTAACTCACCATCTCAATACTATCTTCTCTTGGGACATTTTACAAAATGTAAAAATGAGCTTTATGCATTTGCTTTTGAACTGTTTTTATGACAGTGCTCTGCTTTGTACGAAACTAATTTGTAACTGCTTAGTTAATCTACTGTATTCAAAATAGATAGCATTTATTAGATTGAATTTTTTTTATAATAAAGCATTTTATTAACGGACTACAAATTTCTTTCAACTTACCTACAAATGCTCCCACAATCATAAAAAATACTGAAATTTGTCATTAAAAAAATTACACATTGCCGACTGCTCCTACATACAACACTACATACTAAAATTTAACTCGCTATTAAATAAAAATCGGCCAAGTGCGAGTCGGACTCGCGCACAAAGGGTTCCGTACCACCATTACAACATTACACACTATTATAACCTTTTTTAGTTTCACCTGTCCCAATGTCTGTTTGTAACCATGATGCCTGTATTTTAAGATGGAGAAAAAAACTGAAGAAGAATCACGTTTGTTTTATGGGAGCCCGCTTAATTTACATTATTTTATTTTATTATTCATTTTAAAGAGTGAATACGACTAAATATTCTGAGGATATTTCAAGCGTCTACCTGTTGCCGTTATTAACATGGAGCAAAAATCCATCGAAATTGCAAATGCATGTAAAATTCCAAATCAATCCGATAGATTTCAAGTTCGACTTCCTAGAGTGGTTTATACATATTAGCTACAAGTGACGCTAATGTTTTTTTCGGGTTCCGTAGTCAAACTAGGAACCATATACATGTTAGTTACGCCGATAAAGTCATACCTATATAGGGTGGCCAACTTGGAGGTATACAATTTTTCATATATTTACTATACTAAAGTGTATACCTGTTATTTGGCCACCCTGTATAAAAGTGAAAAAAATAGTAACTAGGTACCTCCCCTACACGTAAAGTGGGGATGGTTTTTTCTCATGGACCCCATGGTAACGTAAAGTTTTAAAGTGCTAATTGTTGTTTGCCAAGTGTCAGCCAAAACTACAAATATTATGAAAATTATCTTAAATGAAAGCGCATATAACGAAATTAAAAGTAAAACAATCACGAATAAGTAGTCATTGGGTCTTGAGATACAGGCGATTAAAGTGTTTATACCTACCTACCTACTATAATCATCTAAGACGGTACCGAATGACTAATTAGAAAATGAGTTCATACTTGTTTTTTGGGTTTGTAGAGTTTAACGGCTTAGCTGAGCATGGTCCGACCGACATGCTCTTGACCGGTTTTTTTTTCACTAAGCCATTTATTTCCCATATTTAATTTACATAAAAATGTCTACAGTTTGCCATATAAACAATCATTTAGGTAGTTAACGTTCAAGTAACAATTAAAATATGTTAAACAAATTATACCTATTCGAATGATAATTACTTTTACACTGTACTTAATATTTAATGTTATCGTTTTAATTAATATCCGAGACTATAAGCATGTTTTGTTCGGGTTAATTTCTGGACCGCATTTGCTTTCTGTATCAAGTTTTTGAATCTTCGTGGTTTTCGCTAATTTATTTAAGTGTGTTATTAAAATAAGGGAAATAACTTATACTTTTAACTATAAAGTACTACCCCATACAAGTTCTATGCAGAAAACAACTGGTTTGTTAAAAGATTTTCACTAAAGCGTTTTTTCGTAGTAGCGAATTTTCACATCGCGAAATTTTCAAAATCGTCACTTTTCTTAATTATTAGCATTTTTCCCAAGAAAAAATTCTTTAACGTAACTTTTCCCAATAGTAATTACATCATAGTAAAGGTAGGATCGATTTTATAACAGGCCCGGAGGGCCAAATCAACCCAGAAATAGGAACTCCGCTCGGCGGAGCTCGGTCGACTGTGTCAAATTAGATTCAGCAATGAAAATAAACGCGAAAATTAAATAACGCTATAAGCGTTTTGCTTCATGAAAACAGCGAAATATAAATTCACGATTATGAAAGAACGCGATGTGAAAATTTGCTGCTATGAATTACAATAACAATAACATAGTTATTTTACTTATTCATATTTACTTTATCACAACCCTAATTTTTAGGCATCAAAATATAGGTTCATAATTGTTACCAGGACCTCAGACACCGAATTTTTTGGATGAAATAGTTGATAAAATCAGTTGTGATACGGAACAGAATTCCCATGCCCGATGAATCTGATGACGACGAGACAACGTACCTTACTCTCCCAGCAGAAGATTATTCAATGTTTACACACTAGCTGTTTGTGTCTGGCGTAGTCCGGGTGTTTTTTTCCATACAAACCTTGTACTGACTATTACGAACACAACACAAAAACACTGCCAAATCGGTCAATTTCTCGACGAGAAGCTGGTGTGTGAATATGATCGATTGTAGAGAAGCGTTTTCTAAATCCGGCCTGTTCGATGGGTTGACTCTTTTTCTAATGAAGAGTTATTTTTTTATTCTTTATTTGTAGCTTTTAATACCTAAATACCTGTTTAATGAGAGCAGAGCGCCATATGTCTAAAGTTTCGTCATTTGGTGTCATCAGCACCAAAAGTTCTATAAAGTATACTATACTTGCTTACTTACTATCCCTATACTTGCCTCGGTTTTAATATTTTTATTTGTGTGATTGATTAGGTACTTATAAGCTTTTAATTAAAGACTTTCAACAGTAAATATCAATTTATTTACAATCTAAAGTGAAAATATATAAAACTGTTGGAATCACAGTATAATGGATAATGTAGAGACGATTGTACAGATCAATGATACTGATAATTATAATTATACACGTTAGCATCCGAATTAACGATACATTTTTATTATATTTTTTCAAATTTAGGGACAGTAATGGTCCAATATGTATATCACTGCATAGCTAATATTAATATTCTTGAATCCACGGAGTGAGATATACAGTATGTTTTTAAAGTTCTATATTTCATGAAGCGTAAGAACATCTAATAGCATAAATATAATGAGAGTATCTATTTAAGTTTGCATAGGTTTTTGAATCGGACATTGTGTGCAATTCAGTAAAATAGTTTCGAAATAGATTATGTTTAGATTGTATACATTAATACAGCTACATTCTTGTTTTAAGTATTTTAATATAAAAAAATAATCTCGTACAATAATGTCCGATTTCACATATTAATACCAATTTCTTTAAAATCTCAATTATATTTTAAAGATAATACAAACAAAAAAACAACACAAAATAATACTAATGAACTCTTCCGCCTATAACGATAATGCAGATTCATAAGAAATGTAGGCAAGCACTAATTATATAATACAAATTATAATATTTCTGACCTTCTAAACATCGAATTTAAAGACCGGGGTCATATGGCCGGTGAACATGATCGTCCCTAAAACCTATTTCACCTAAACAATCACCATTAAAAATCTTCTTTCATCATGCCGTCATCATAACGTGAATGTCAACGTCCCTGGCAAATGTGTTGGGGGTTTGTTAAACTCTCACCCAAAAAATGAGGGGTAGTAGCGTGTCAGATAGCGGTATTTGGGCCCAATATCAATCAAAATCAAAAGATATCAACCCTGAATTTTTAGAAATTTCATTTCATAGTTATTGACTGTACCTACTACGGTAGTCCCCAGCTAAACTCGAGACATTTGGGTAGTTTAAAAAACATAGTTAAGGGCTTTAATTAAAACAAAACTAAATTGATCCAATAGTGTAACGAAAGTTACGCATAAAGTTTGTATGACTAACTTTCGTTACACAAAGGACACGATCGTGATATTGTTTTCATTAAGCCATTATTTATGTAATTTCTTTTTGAAAACGAGCCATTTGGACGAGTTTTGGATGTTCTCTATGTATTTAACTTTATTTATTGTTGTCTAGTACCCATAGTACAAGCCTAGGGCTTAGTTTGGGACTAGGACAATTTGCGTGACATTGTCCTCAGATATTTATTTATTTATTTACTGTAAGAAGACCTCACACGTGAACAATGCGAAGCAGGCTTGATTTCCTTCTTCGATAAGCTCAAATAGTTCGCGGTAAGTGTAATTCAATTACAGCGCACCAGCACTTACTGTTTCCTTAATGGTTTCGGAAAACAAACAAAAATCGCCACGTTAATTCGCATCACTTTGACTCATTGAAGGCACGAGATAGTGGCCATTGTGAAATTGAGAATGTCCTTTGTGTAAGAGGTTTGTAGGAACGATCATATCATTATAGTATTACAATTTTATTTATTATTATTTAGTATAATTAATATTATTTAGGAGAGGTTCACCTGACTCCGCGCGCGTCACAACTCGAGGCGCTTTCACATTATGTTTTCAAGTTTTAATAACAGTTTTAAGAAATAAACTTGACACATAGAGTTTAAAAATATACGACTTGTTTTTCCATATCTATCTATGAAAAAACAGTAGGGACTTATTAGGGAACATTGTTCTAGATTTCCTTGTATTTATTTTACATTTATTATGTTTATGTTAAGGAGAAGGCACACGAGCACTCAGGCCACCTGCTGGTAAGTGGAATCTGAGACCCATAGACATTTGAATTCTCAAGACTATAATCCTAAGACCTCAAATGCGATGCCAGCCCTAAGGACTAAGATGGAATGCCTCTATGCTAGTCATTTCACCGGTTGTCTCATCCCAACACTGTAACACAACAATGCGAACTGTTGCTTGGCGGGTGGTTTTTGGATAAGTCCAAAAATTTCGTTGGCGAAAATTGAAACAATATATTTGAAGTTCTAAGGAAGTTTAACAGAAAGTATTTGGGTATTAGGTACGAAGTAAAAAAAATATTTTCAATTTGTCCCCTAAAGCTGTTTGTTTCTCGTTCTGTTTTTTGTGGCTAGTAATGGTCATGTTGATAAACGCGTTTAAAAATGTCTCAAACTTAACCTCGTAAGGCCAGCCATACTACAAACTAAAAGATTTTTGTGAGTGGGATTTTGAACCTACCACCAACGTAATAAAGTTCAATAACTTTTGCTTATAATACCATTTACCATTTTTAAACAAAGAAAAGGTAACTTTATTCCCTTTAATATGTAGTTTAAATTAAATTGTAATAGTTTAAATACATCCTATTGCACATCGGGCCTTACGAGGTTAAAGAAAGAAAATATCGGTCTTATTCTTCCGAACCTCCCCTTATACGAATTTGAGAAAGTAAACCGTCTCATACACCGTACGATTGAAATATTATAATTGTACGAGCTACAGAAAATACAATATTTCCTCATATGGGTCATACACTATTAAAATCAAAAGTTGTCTTTCCTGTGGTCAATAATTAAAAGCTTGTGTGCATATAAGTTTTGTTTTTATATGATAGGTCTAAAGTAGTCCTGACGCCGTTCATGCGGGAATGGAGATAGCCAGAAAATTAGGCCTTTAAAACGTTAACTTCTGGCGTGTCCACAGGAAAGACGCTAACCTAAATCTGTGTATGACCCATATGATCAAATCCAGTTAGAACGCGAATAATATAGCCGTAATTGCTGCGATCCCAGGAAAAAATATAATCTCAAACAAAACATAATTATTCGATGATGACAGATGTCAAGGATTGACTTATCTTGCCGTTGATATAGTAAAATAATGTAGAGATTCATTTGCGCGTCCAGTTTAATCAACGTATAAAAACTAAATAATAAAAACGATAAAAGTAGATAGTTGAGTACAATTAATTACAATAGTTGCATGTAATGTATATATTTACTTAATTAAAAAATAAATAAGTAACATGCAACTATTATCAAGGAAAATTTGATAACAGTGCCTAAGTTCCATGAAATTGGCACAATTTTAAACGGACAATACGGTCCAGCTTTAAGAGAAAAAGAAAAGTCTATAAAAAGGCATTAGTGCTTGTATGCTTTCCTGCAAAATAAAAGGAACGAGAATATACGATATAATTGCAATAAATATTGGCAATTCTCTCGCCTTAATGAAACATTTTTAAATATTTAGGACACTACAAACGCAGCCGACATGGAAACAAGACCACTTTGATTATCGAGCATAGAAAAATATTTGGGCGACACTTTTTACGGCGGATTTCCGCAACGTTCTTCCTCTGTCTTTATTCTCTATTTGTAGAGTTTGGATGACACCGATATTAAAGAGATCGACATCTTAAAATATATTCTAAACCACCAATTAAAATTATTACGCTAAGGCGGCTTTTTAAAAAGTTATCCCCAAAATAATCTCCGTCACGAGTACTTCGTGAAAATAAATGCAAATAGTCTTTAAATGATATTTTTTTACTGGCTCACCAGTTTACCGATCTGGCCTCTCCATTTACTATACAATCATAATAGAATATGGGGAATTCGAAAATCATAAGGGTTTTTTTAGGAACTCCATTTTAGAAAAGGGAAATACCGCATTTAAAGATTTAATAAAACAAATAGGTGCTAACCATGAATTAAATCAGATAGTTTGACCCGAAAAAACATGTCGTTTTGTTTCATTCCCTATACTGATCCTTTGGATTCGTTATCCTGTATACTCCCAATTTACAGACAATTTTAAAAGTAAGCCACTTTTGTACTTCGTCACTTTAACATCTGGTTTAAACTGCCATAGGAAATTGACAAACGAGTGAAAGCGACAAAGTAGACCCTCTATGTAATATGGCGTTAATTATACAACTGTATCCCTTGATATTACAAAGCCTCAAGGCCGCTACCCAACATGTAAAAAATTATAATGCCATGACTTGTGTTGCTTTGCTACTATATAGTTTAGAGATATTAATGAAATAAATATGCATGTACATACATACAAAAACATAACATCACGCCTTCATTTCCAGATTGGGGTATCCAGAGCTACAGAAATACCAACAACTTTAAAGAGACTTGTTGATAATTCTGTAACCACTTTTTGCACAATTAGGCTTAGATGTTTACCAGTGTATTAGTGACAGGTTGCAAGCCCATCGCCTAACAGTAATAATATTCATGCAAGAATTTAATAATAAATATGGCAGCACTACAAATAATTCCATCCTAAACTTTCTCATAAATATATATAATTTTAATTACTTGCCTCAGCATAATTAAAATTCAATAGAAGACATGAAACTTGGTCGTAAAAAATCCCAAGGTTATACTGTAGAAGTTTCGATGCTAACGCTAAGAGCAGGAGCAGCTTAGAGGCTAGAGCCTGCCACGGCTCGGCAGAGGTCTCGCCCCGTTTGGGCGTACAATTTATTCCATGAGGATTTTATGTCAATCATTGTAGACAAAAAAATCTATGTTACATGTATTAGCCGAGTTAGCTTTTCGTTAATGCCAGTAACTAAAGCTTACATTCAATTTTAAGTGACATCACTTAGATTTATTGGAATCACACAAGGCGCTCGCCCAAATTCGAGCTACATGCTTATAGCCCTAGAACCCTAATCAACTAATTATACACTTAACTAGTTTACCCCAAATTTAAGTCTTCTCGATCACGAAAAAAATATTGAAAATGAGCAATGTGCCTTGTCATAATCAAGCCCCGGTTTGATGGGAGCAACAATGCACTTCTGCTAGTGCTTACTTAATTATCGACTCTTCTACCGACATCCATCTGAAGCGATTTTTAAATTTTCGTAATTATAAAACAAGAGCGTCAATATTATTCCCATTACTTGCAAACCTCTTTCATCTATGCTTATCGCAATTATAAACAACCTTTATCTGACACTCATTGAACTCATTGTCAATCTTTGAAATAATTCAATTATTATAATTTGGCCCGATTACTACAGTTGCTTTAGAACGATAATTAAGTTGGCTAAAATCGATATTATCACCAAGGAGAAGAATCTTAACATCGGAAAATTTTGAAAAAAAAATGAAATTATATAAAATATTAAAAAATACAATGAGTTAATTTTTATTTCATGTACAATTATAATATTTCGGAATGAAATAACGGTGGTAGAGTCGAGTTCTCAGATATGTATAAATTTTTGCACCTTATATGCCATTGAAATAAGTTGCAAAAGTGTTTACATATTTAAGAAGTCGACTGTACAGTAGGTAGGTACATGATACTTTGTTATCGACATGTATATGATGTGTCCTCGCACTATTAAGACGTCAGTACATAATTTCTCCCGTCAAACCGGGCTTTGGTCATAATATTATTCGAACTAAACGAAATTTAAATTGATAAGGTTTAAATCTGTCTAACATTAGCCCGCTTTACTGCTCTGTAGAAAAAGATATCAAATCTGGAAGAAACTTCGAGTAAGCAAGTCTGTCTATTGCTAATCAAATTAAAGAAAAAAAATACTATACGTGTTTAACGGACTTATCATTTGGACAACACTATGCCGCAATGTTAAAACTCCCAACTATTAGATATTTCGAAAAATTATGTATAGGCATACCAGTAATATAAAAAAACCTCAAATGCTTCTTTAATCTATATAGCACGAGTGACAAGGGAAAAGTTCACATCTTTTCCGCCATATGACGTGGATTTTATATTTCTGGTTTATCAACGAACTAAACATTTATGCAATGAAATTAAAGTTTTCCAAACCAACATCTTGAGCTTTTTCAAGTTATACTTAAGGTGTCTTTGTACAAATGGCCAGAACCCAAATGACAAATTTTAGTGGTCAGATAATGAGTCGCTACCCTACCAAAGGACCCTGTCAAAAACTGTCTAAGGCCCGTTTCCAATATTCAAACTGCGAAGAAATTTAAATACGTATGTACTCTAGATGTGTACATATCATAATATATAAAAGGTTCAATATACATAATGGTCATAATGTTTTTTTTTTTCAGAAACCTTTAACTTTTCAGGGTTGTTATAAAACAAACCTAACCTAATCTAGCGGGTTTTATACAAAGGCCTTTTTTTTAAAGTTTACGGTTTCAGAAATAAAACCATTATAAATTATGACCATTATGGATTATGACCCAGTATGTATTTTGAACTTCACAATATGTGATACGATCCCACTCTAGATGGTAACTCATCATTTCATCGAATTTCACTTCATCGAATGTATCACTTCATCGAATTTCGTTTCATCGAGCACTATTTTCCGCTGAAAATATAATGTTTTCAGGATATCTTAAACATTAATTACGTAAGTTAGGTTAGGTTAGATGTTTAAGATACCGTACAAACATTATGGTTTCAGCATAAAATCGTGTTCGATGAAATAAAATTCGATGAAATGAAATTCGATGAAAAGTGTTTCGATGAAATTATACACACCCACCCACTCTAGATATGTGGCAAGTGTCAAATTTAAACTCGAAGTACCTAAACCGCGGTTTGAATATATGGAACGAGAATAAAGTAGCAGGCCGTGAACCTTAGCAATTACGTAGAAATGTTATAGTAAGAAGTGTCAGCTAGGAGTGTGGTCACCGAGGCTAGGGTGTTTGGTGCGTGATGGACCACTGCTGGTAGGTGTTGTTGGGGTCGCAGGGCGCCAGCGCCAGCGCGCGCGAGTGCGGCTGCAGCGTCAGGCAGTGCCCGCGCAGCCGGTGGATCAGGTGGCTGTGCTCCGTGTCGAACCTGCGCACACGTTCACTGTGATAACTTGGGATGTTACGGATGTGACTTTACCGAAGCCGGAGTCACAGCCGGAGTTTTTAAAATTTGTTTATCGGAATCGGAGCCGGAGTTTTTCTTTTGACTCCGTTATTAGTTTGGTATAAATTTAACGAAGGCGGAGCCGGAGCTGGAGGTAACATCCCTTATAACACTGATAATCTATGGGCCATGTTACAATGTATCCTACATGACAGGTTCCCGGCGGATCTAAATGCCCATCGACACATGTCGATGTGTCGGACAGTTTTCTATGAGGTTACATTTACTTTATGTACATACATAAAGTAAATGTAACCTCATAGAAAACTGTCAATTCTGTAGTCTTAAGAGAAGTCTTATATGTCAAATAACTTTTTTAAAACAAATTCCAGTGCATTTCTTTATGCCTAGACGAATAAATACGAATGTCCCTTACTGGCTATGCATTGTTAGCAATGGAACATTTTTACATAAATGTCGCGGGACAAAAGTAAATTCAAATAGAATTTAGATTTACACATTATGATACTGATAAGCTGAGTGAAACAAACAAAAGCATTTGTCGATAATTTTGTAACTCGATCGACTGTGCTCTCTCTCTGACACGTGATCCTAATAGCTAACACCCGCATCACGCTATAAAGAAAAGATAATACGACTATTCTTCAAGACAATTCTGCATTATTTTGTTGGAGCACCTTTTTTATCAAACTGTGCTGGGTTTGGAGATTGAATTGACCAAAATCATGGTCAACTTATTTATGCTAGCTGGTTAAAAAGTCTTAAAATAAACTTATACTTCAGGAGAAATAGAGGTCGACAGGGGGCCAATTATTTACACTCAATTGAAATAAGGCCATTCTACAATGAACGATCCTTCTTACTTAGTACCTAATATATATTGCATTGTTATACACGAGCGCCATCCTGTAATTGGTCTTAATTTGGCCTTTTTTAGCTAAAACTTATCTAATGTTTTAAGTAGCTTCCCAAATAAATTAATACGAAATGTGTACGTACATTGACCCGCTTAAAATCTCCTTGAGTAAGTATATAAAAATAATAATGTAGGTATTGCATAGTAGTTACCTCCAGGGCCCGTCAACGGTCCCAAGGCGGCAGATGGACTGCCGCAGGCTGTCGTTGTCGGCCTCCACGCAGCGCTCGCCCACGCCGAGCTGACCCGCTGCGTTCAGTCGGAACAGCTGATTGCTGCCCGCCCCGTGGCATGACGACGTACCTGAGCGTACATATATTTGGTCCAAAACATATTTCGTTTTTAGAAGCCATTCCAATAAAGCAGTCCACGACGACGAAACATTCTTTCATTCGAAAGCTTCATTGACATCTCATTTACTGCAGTACAATCTGATGCCACAATCATTAAAGTTGTTAGTGTAAACGTGGCCCAGGGACCAGTAGGACGTTATATGCCTACGCAAAATGTATAACGCGAAGAGCAAATAAATATCTTCATAGTAATTTGTGGATCGTAACGTTTATAAAAATTCCTTCGAAAATTTACCATCAAATCCAAATTGCAACTAAATATTGGGTAAATATGTTAATAGTTTGTGCTGATACTTTATGTACACTTATGACGACAACCAAGGCAAACAGTAAATAATTTAATCTACAACCAACTAATTTTTTATGATTTTTGATGGTAAATATACCATCAAATTTAAATGGTAAATAAACTGAATACTTCGGAACCGGCGCCTTTGACGGAGTTTGCAGTTGATCGTTTTCGTCAATACATATTTAAATGCACTAATAACGACAATCAAGTCAAACAGTCAAGACTTTAATTTACAACCAATATAACCATGTTAAATAATATAGTAGCAAATTGTATGCTTACCAATATATGCCGGCGCAGCCTTCCCCATGGTGTCCAGACAGACGCCTCCCGCCTTATTTTTCACCATGCCCCAAAGGACATTCTTCGGCAGTCTTGGAAACTTGTCGTATACATCATAAGCCACATTCTCCATGAACCACCCAAAATCCTTACATTTTAATCTTTCCTTTAACGCCACTTGGTCACTAATATCACCCATATCCAAAAACCTCGCTGTGGGCTCTCTAGTATAGAAATATTCTTTATGTTCTTCGTCGAACCAAGTTTCTATTACTCTTTTGTAGTTAATCGTTATCAAGGAACCCTTACGGTTCTTGGCTAAGTTTCCGAACGAATAGGGCATAAACGCTCTGTAAACGTGCCCTACCCTTGAACACGGAACCCACTCAATGCTGCCGCCACACTGCCAAATCTTGAAACTCAATTCAAAGTTTTCCCCACCCCAAACTAACAAGCCTGGATCGTACGCTCCGATTTCTAAGAAATATTTTCTATTTATTGCGAAGAGACCACCAGCATGAGTGGGACTCTTATACGGCTCCGTCTTGTGCTTGTGAAGGTCGGATTCTCTATCCGGTACTTCGTTTTCCTTGTAAAGCATTCCCCATTCGAAGATACCCCGGAAGTTGGTACCTTGGGCGTATACCGGCCTATACTCGAAGGTTTTGTGATCCACGCCGTCGATTACGGGCACTGTCATTGTTCTGTAGTCTCGGTAGATGGGGGCGAGGAGCGGGGGCAGCCAGTTTACGTTGACCTCGCAATGCGCGTCGAGGAACACTATGACCTCTCCCGTGGCCTCCTGGGCGCCTCTCGACCGAGTCCGGATAAGCCCCTGACGTTCCTCATTGCGGATTAAGCGCACTTTACCTCTCCACCGCTTTATGTAGTTATCAACGTTTGTTTTCAAATCGTCCTTATCAGAGAAGTCGTCCACCTAGAAGTAATGCCATAACTTGTTAGTGATCATGGTTTGTGTTTTAAGTTGATTTATGTACAAGAATTAAAATTAAGTGTGAAAATAATGTGTATTTCCTATTTTAAGTTACGGCGTAGTGAAATATTTTTTAACAGACGTATTGTAATCGTGTACAGTACCTACGACTAGATTCTACTGTTTCAATATAATACGTGCGATAAATATACTCTGAAATGCGACTACGAGTGAGATATATATCGCTATAAGGAACCGGTAGTTTATGATTAAATCTATATGATTATGATTTAATCTATTTATTTCAATATTGTTTAAGAGTGTAAATCTTTATTATGACCATACTCAAACTTTACAGGAACTTGGTTACGAGTAATCGGTGTGTTTTTTATAATAGTACGATAGTATAAGATCAAAACTATAGTTCTCTGGAGTAGGTATATTTTTAATCGTGAAGTATACGTACTCTGTTGTACTGTGGTGACCATAAATTACTTCTTTATCTGGAGCGTATTCTGTATTGGTAAATGCTACAAAATTAACCGGATGAGTGATTCTGATTAATCACAACGACGCTTGACTGATATTATGTTGTCGAGTCAAACTGAATAAAAGAGGCGCTAATGAATCGCGATTCTGATTGTGAACACGCTCTTCATAATAGCATGCAAATCAATTTTACGATTGTTTGCGACATTCATGAAACTGTCGATATAGATAATCGATAATATTGAATATTAGCCTGTGGTAATTCATAACTACGGCATTGAGATGCGATACAACAAAAGACCTACTTAAACAACTTTTGACTTTTTTTTCACTTTATCAGCGGGATTATTTTAACTCATTTTGAAACATCTATTTCTCTTTTTGTAACATTACCCATACTTTATACTATACTAATATGCTTTATGTTTTGTCGTCTGTTCATAAAAGTATGTTTATATTTTATACTTTTTGAATTGTATACACAAGTAAGCTTACATATCTTATGTAAGCATACTAAACATCTGGCATTTATACAGACATTTTCCGCTAAAACAACTATAGCTACGATATCAATAAAATATTTACATTATTGGACGTGAAAGATGGCGTAAGTATATTCTTCCGGTCGCGGTCCTATGCGTCATTGCGAAATTCTATGGTCTCAACAGACTTTTCTACATGGGACTTCAGTCGGCCAAACTACAGCATTGCAACCTCTGTGTTCGTGTTTAGGGTGGAATTACATCTATCAGCACCGATTCGCATTAAAAAATAATAATCATAAATCTTAATTGTGTATGAATTTTGGGTATAGGGTTGTTACAATTATTAAGCTTGTATCACCAAGTTCTATCTTCACAGATGTACACACAATTCTTTATCTAATAAGCAAAACCACTTGTAGTACCTAGTCATAATACATCGCAATACAACTTAAAATACTTAAACATTATGAAAACCAAATACAATTTACATTATGTCCATTTCAATTCCAACACGTCATATTATATTAAAAATAATAATTCATTATTAAAAAATCTATTCAGGTGTATGTTCTAAAAATTCTTTAATACTGTAGAAACATCTATTAACGAGCCACAGTTTTAATTATCCACAGTTTTAGTTTTTAGTTTTATATTGTCTATAGAAAATAGCTACTTTGTATGAAGATGCGTATGCATCTATTCTCCTTTCGCATGCGTACGCATCTTCATAAATAAAAGCCATTTGATAGATGATTCCACCCTTACACTATTTCGGTTAAGTGTATCGGTGTCGGATAACTAACCGCACGACGTAAAAATCTGTCAAAATCTATGGAACTATCACAGGCGAATTAACGACAGTTTACGTGAATCCTATACATATTTTTTTATGATATCTTTAACGTTCGCGAATTAAACTTGTCTGTTAGGTACTAGCCATTAATGTCAAAGAAGTTCGCCTTATTGATGAAAGAAGTAGTGTAAACACCAAATCAGTCGCGGATGGATAAGACCACCGTGTAATGCGATCGCATTTCCGTAACAACCGTAACACTATACCAAAGTGCAACCAAGACAGGTCACTGTGTTGGCAATGAATTTTCATGTAAAATACAGCAATAAGTAAACAAGAGGGTTAAAATGGTTGCTACGAAGGTTTTTTAGCTAGAAACTATCAACATGTACATACATCTCAATGTGCATGACAAATTATGAGTAGGTAATTTAAGTACAAACCTCTTTGTAAAATAAAGTTTCATACTGGCCAACAACAGATCAGTTTGAGTTTACACGAAAGTCGTTCCGTTCCGTCTATGATTATAAAAAAACGTTACTCTTTTAGGGATCTCATGAAAAATAAACGACGCATTGGTCCTTTCCATCCTTAGGTACAATCCCGTTATGGAACCGCGAGCCGAGATCAGGACGGTCGTCATGTGCTTAACGCCAGAAAACGTGACCAGGCTGATTGGTAGATTAAGAAACGAAGAAATCTTTTACAGAGAAAAAAATACACTCCAATTGGACACTACATTTGCTGACCGAAGAGCAAAACTGGCGAGTAGGTTGGTGTCAGTATATCCTTAAACCTACCGTCATGCAGCAGTGTTCGCATTGGTGTGTTTTGATGTGGGGACAAGATAACTGGGAAATTACTAGCATAGAGAAATTCCATCTTAGTCCTCAGGGTTGGCAACGAATTTGCTGTCTTAGGATTACAGTAGTTAAAATTTCTCTTGAAGATCGAAAAACAGTTAGGTACAGTGGCACACAGAGGTTTTCTAGGTTCGCATCCTCCCCCTACAGTACTGACCCTTCGTGTGACTTTTTTTAATTCTCCACTATAAATGAAATGATGTGTGACTAAATTTTAAGGACTCGAACTAGGCAGTGTACAGGAATTTAAACGGCTTTTCCTTGACCTTACGAAGACCTTTTTCCATGTTTTGTTAACAGGGTTTATAAAATTAGGCGATGACTAGAACTTGGAGGAATGTATTTTAGAAGACATTTGTTGTAGCAACCCTCTTAAGTCCGTTTGAAACGAACGCGACCGCGTAATGCGTGTTTGACGGACCATTCACTAGCCTAAACACGCCATAAAAAAACACATAGTTTTGTTACTTTTTGTAATTTGATATCAAAATCCTTACCAGCACAACCTCGTGCAGAACCTCAGGTGGCGACCGATCGATGACTGTGTGCACCGTGCGCATGAGCACGGAGAAGCCCTCATTGTGGAACACGATGATCACTGAAGTCTTTGGAAGCGCCGTCGGGTAGTGCCAGTACTTGCATTCGCTCTGTCTCGTGTCCGGGATAGACCTGACCAGCAATTGGATCTTAAATAAGTTTCGTGGATATAGTAAATATTATAAAATCGTATAAAAAGTAAAGTAGGTAACGGTACGGTCGAACTCATAAGAAGCTGAACATTTTAGTACCTTGCCGCAGCTATTGATTTACTAAATTCAAACAACTCTCAGTTTCATAAGTTATTGCGACAGGGTAGAACAGCTACGAGATTATACTTTATGCTGCTTGTTACTATTATTGGGACGGTCTGATTTGTTTCGTGTCCTAACTTCAATTCTTGCACAAAGAGGTGGCTCTAGCCTCCATTATGTTAAGTTGCATGAAGTTCTATTTTAGATAAGCTTTTTTACATATGCCCGATTTTTTTATGTAACTGTGTGAAGGTTATTGAAGCTTAAAACAGATAAACGTGATGGGGAAAAAATATCTATTTATTGTTTGGTCCAAGCAAGATTAGAATTAAAGTAGCTGAGCCTTCACAAATCATACCTATGAATTTAAAATTTGAAATCATGAGGATTCAAAAAGTTATCAGTAGTTTTAATGTGCCTCTTGATAATAAATTTTACTGAATTGGTTTTTACTATACATCTTTGAATGTATAACTATGCAAAATAACAGCTTTGTACCAAATACTCGAGTTAAACTGCGGACAGACAGACGGACATGGCGAAACTATAAAGGTTCCTTATTGACTCAGGAACCCTAAAAATATTTTTGGTTGACATAGGTATTTAATTAGCGAGTTCTTGATATCGAATGCATAAAAAGTTATGGACTTGTTTGGAATTTATTACCGGCCTTGTCGCTGTTTATAAGCGACAACTGATTTCATGGCTCAGGTAATTGGAAAAGCGCCTGTGTTGGATTGGTCACTCAGAGGTTATTTAGGGTTTTAGGGTTTAAGTTCAGCTCGAGAACCCTTATCATTAAATTTTTTGTCTTGACTGATTTGCCATGAAATAGGCAATGAACTGAGAGTTGTAGCCTATACTAATTCTTCGCGGACGAACTCGCGTTCATAAATCTGAAAGGTTGTGTGCATATTTGTTATTAACTCACACTAGAACGGTTGGACTGAGTTAGATAAAATTTAGAATGGAGATGTATTATACGCTGTACTATGTTAGTACATACAGAGCCTATCCTATCTTTTGATGGTTATAGTTAACGCCATACTCGTAGCCGTGATACTTCGTCGGCGTAAAAAGTATTTTTTCATTACTTCAGCTTTTTAGCGATATAGTTTTTCATGACACGAAAAGTAAGGTTTCTTTCTCAAATATTGGGTTTTTCTTAGTTTAGCAGAATAAATATGTGTAGATAGTGCAATAGCATTTATTTAAGATGGCCTTTTGGATTTGTAATTCTTTCACTTGCTCTCATACATTTTTATGCTGCCCAAGTTTCCCGAATCAAAGTCTTTATTATAGCTAATGCACTATCCCATACACATAACTGACCTACCTATTCATAGCAATGTCATCAGATGCAGCAATGTTCATGCCATATTCACTCTCAGACTCTGTAATGTCATTAGCACGCTCCTGAGACATATGGTAGGGCTTCCCCTCCTCACCAGGACCCTTCACGGCCTTACGTTCTCGTGGCTCAAAGTTGCCTAACTCTGTAACAACAATAATGTCTTAGTACAGGTAGTATATACATTTTTATAAAGAAAACCCTTAACACTTTTTAGCACAAGTATTTTTTTTTTATTGTTATTTTTATTTATCCTTAACTATAAAAAAGTAGTAGCACAAAAAGCATTAAGTCATAAACTACATCTTTAAATTATATGAATTAAGACTTTGCTTATGCTTCTCAAAATTGGTCTTCAGACTGTTTGAACCATAAGAATAAGAATAAGAATAATCTTTATTGCCACAACCTTAAATTTAGCAAGTATAAAGGAATCGATAATAAATAAAAACAAGTTAGTACATGAGAAAAAATAAAAAATAAAATGTATAGTATCTAAGCCAGGTTGAGCAAAGGGTCCCAATCACAGCATGTGCTAGGCAGATACGCCCGGCGCTGGTTTCAGACTGGTCCCTAGAGGCGGGATGGTCGCAAACTGATACAAAGTGTTGATGATACAGTAAACTAGGTAAATATATTTAAAAAAAAAGTACAATAAAACATTTCATGCTTCAAAAAGATAAAAGAATTATATTAGAATTAGATTATTATATTATGTCAATAATATGAACTATTTCTGTAAGTAACGCTTACTTACAAGTCTATAGGTAAAAACTTAAGCCCCTTTAACACATCTGTCATCTGTAAAGACCGTTTGACATTCAATATTTGAAATTTTACATGAATTCCATGTTAGTTTAGTATACAACTGCATGCAAGAGGGGCTTTACTTAAGCTTTTTACCTATACCAATTTTCAAGGGTACCCTAAAACAGTGGGAAGTAGCAAGTTGGTACCAATTTCAGTCAATCTCCATGTGGGATACTTATTTAATATTCGCAAACACTTATACTTAAAAGACATTACTTAAAAATAGGTAGGTTAAAGAAACAAGTATAATATGTGTTTATTTGAGCTGTCACAGGGATCATACTTTTTAATGTACACTGGGGAAAGATGACCCAACTATAACAATAAAATTTATGTAATGACACTTAGAAACAAACTAACAACTATCACAGTGTCATATGTGTGGAGCTAATTCATTCCACATGTTAAGAAGCCTTGTCCCATAGACAATGAGATGCTCAGTAGGATCTTGGATCTGCTTCAAATTAAATCCAATTATGCGTAACTAAAGAGGAGGAATAGTAGTTTACAGTGATTGAGAAAATTATAATTTAACATAATAAGTTGCAATTACCTACTTTATTAGGGTTGTGATTGAAACTTGGTCACACTAGCTATAGAAAGTTGCTGTGCTCTACAAGGTTTATATTAACCTCCTAAATTAAATGTCAATTTAAGTAATGCCTGCACATTATGGAATACAATAAATGTCAATAAAAAATATTTTAATCTTATTCATAACACAAGTTAAATTGTGATAGCAATGATGTATCTGATTTACCTTACAAAAATAATTAAAGAGGAAGTCTTTTATTCGGCCATGGAACATTTTGTATTTTTTCATTTAACTCCTTTTTACTTGAGCACTAAACTAGTAAAATTTTTTTTTTTAAATCCAGCCTTAAATAAGAAACCTTGATTCGAGCAGCGATTTTTGAACGTAATTTTATGGTTTTACATATCAGGTTATACAGGTTCCTAATCACTAAACAAGTAGGTTTACTACTGTTTGGTGCTTACTCCTTATTCACATGCACAATGTTCGCACGCTGAGCGCTGCGCTGGCAATAAAAACAATGTGACTGCACACCGGCCTCTACGGCGCGGCTCACCCCAGTCGGCCACATAACTGTAACTGGAGGTAATCAATCATGCAGTTCTAACTTTGCATTTACAACAACATAAAACATAATACAACTTACCCGTCTTCAAAACCGGATAAACATTTGCATGAGATTTATAAAATCCGGCCTTAGAGTCCGAAAATAAAATTTCTTCGGATTTGCCGACGTTATCATTAGACCACTTGTGAAGAGAGTAAATAAGCATTAGTAAAATTGCACATAAACCACCGATACGGGCAATCCTGCCGCGTCTTAAGTTAGTTATACGCATTTTCAATGTTTACATTAACAACTCATAACAAATTTGTGTCAGTTTTAGAGAGATTATTAAATTCTTTTACAGAAAACAACGAAACGATCCAACAAATTAGAGATGGGTAACTCAGGAGAGATAGATAAAAAAGATATGTATCATTCCGTTCTCATCAATCACTCCTTGTATCTTTTCACATCCGAATGTATCAGTGTATCTTTATAACTCATTCACTCACGGCGTAATTTTCTTTCTATCTGTGTCGCTTCGCTCGGCTCGGCCGCTACGGCCGGCCACGCCAAGGTTACGCGAACTGACGTCTTTTTCGCACCTCACTATTTGGTATGTTGTGTTGCACTTTTGCAAGACTGAGAGGTCGGATGGAGAGAGTGGGTGAACTGGATGGGTTGCTATGCCGTATGACCATTATAAATTGACATACGTCGGCACAAAAAGGTAAATTGATAACTCTATTACTGGTGTGTAGGGCTTAAAGTCGTTCAGCAGTATGTGAACATTTTATACTGGTTCTGATTTATTGGATTGAGTTGAGCTAAGCGAGCCACGCTGAGAGAGTGAGCGGTGCAGGCAATAGCTGCGGCTCGTGCGGTCGAGCGTGAGCTACTGAAGTACTGATACATAGGGATATAAAGATACAAAAGAGTGATACATATCCCAATGATCGAAAGATACATTTCAATCTTTTCTTTTAAGTGATACATTTTGCCCATCTCTACAACAAATGAAATCGAATGACGTACGTGACGTTGCTATGACGTTTTGCGTTTTGTGATTGTTACTTTTACTAAAAGCTATAGCCAATAACCATTCAGGCTAGTAATCCCTACTTTTTGTTTACATTTTTCTGTCTGGCTTATATATAAATATAATAGGTTGCCCTATTTTGTTGACAGAATTCTTGTATGATGGCTGACTATCTAGCATATTCGGCATACATACGTATTTCATTTGCAATCTGTGCTCAACCTCAACTGTGCTGTCTGTGCTATGTCATATTATTCAAGAAGCTTATATAATACATAAGAACAAGCAGCTTATATATGATACTGGAGATTGCATGGCGAACAACGAATTGAAGCCAAGAAAAGTGACCTTGAATGACGTCGCTTATCTTTTTACAGACAAAAAATATAAGTGACGTCATTCAAGGTCACTTTTCTTGGCTATATAAGGCGTTGTTCACCGCCGTTGTTAATCTCCAATGTCATATATAAGCTGTTTGTTCTTATTCAATGGTCTTTCTTTTAACCCTTATAGTCTGTGGTTCTATGTTTTGAAATAAACGTGATGTCGTTCGTTGGATCAGTTTTGTTTTGAATTTAAGTTGGTTGATTTCAAAGATATCGATACGATATTTAGGTGTTATACAGTATAAAAACATTATAATTCGTTTAAGGCATCTACTAAATTGAAAAAAAGCATTGTTTAGATAATTTTCTTTCTACAATTCAGTTACTTATAATATTACAACAAAATGGAAAAAGGTAAGTCATTTTTGCAGAATACTTTTCGGGTTACAAAACTTACTAGGCCAATCTAACATGATAATTCACTGTTCTAGTGCCAACAGCTGCTGTGGACAACTTTCTTTCGAACTGGAATGGTTTGTTTCCTGATATGCCTCTAGCGATGTCGGATCTGAAAAGACCGCAGGCGGTTATGGTGGCTCTGTTTCACATATTCGACCGACTGGGCGTCAGCAGAGATGCTGTTTTGATGGTAGGAAGTTTCGTATCATTGGTTGGCGTATGGGTTTGCAGATAAGTTGGCTAATACACGCTATCTTTTGCTGCATTATAATCTAGGTAGTTGTAACTTAGAATTTACCTTGATAGAAAATACCAAGTTGGTTGGTTATTATATACAACTAGAGTAAAGAGACTTAATTTTTTGTTACGGTATGAAATGTAAGCTATTATGAGCAAGAACATGAAAATGGCTACTGAATATCATATAGGTTGAGAAGAATTATTGTATGTACAAGAATTTAAACACTGATGGCAAAGGAATTATCACCCTTTAATAAATAACTTAAATATATAAACAGTAGGTATAAATACATTTCCTCAATCACAGTCAAGCTAACTGAATGAGATCCCATAGATAAATATTGTATTTATAGATATTTGCTATTGTTTGTGTTCCTTAAAATTTATAGGTTCCTGAAGATTCTGATGAGCACACAAGCTACTACCGTGACCTACTTCCCATCATCAACACAACACGGATCATCAACCATGTAGTATCCATAATGCCAGAAGCAAACTTGTCCATTCCCATCATGCATCTCCTGCAGCCCACAACCATGATGTCATACACCATACTCATGGTGCTGTTTAACCTGATGGTGTTTAATGAGGCACGGTTGGAAGACATTGGCCCCAGTGAGGATGAATTGTTTGCTCATAAGGATGAGGTAAATTCTATTCCCATAAATATACCCAATCTTAATCAAAATGAAAAAGATGACTCTTTATAGTGCTTATTTTTTGATCTCTGGAAAAATGTAATGCAACAAGCATTCTTTACAATGGCGTAGCTATGCGTGGGTGGAGCAGCTCCCTCGCCCATGGCCTTACACATAAAGAGGCCTTGTGAGAGTCGAGGGAGTGACTTAAGACCGAAGCTCATGAGAACTCCAAATAGTATGAAAAGGGGTTCACTGATGCGACTTCACCCATGTGTTGATTAGTCCACACTATACCACTGATTCTTTACCAGTCTACTTTAAGTTTGAATAATTCTTTAAGTTTGCCTTTTGTAGGTACTCAAATTTCAGTTTGTTTTGTGCAATTAAGTATTTTAATGAGTAATAAATGTTTTTAGGGTGGTTTACTATGGCTTTTTTTGTTGTGGTTTATTTGTTTGTCTTTTTAGTAGGGTTAGTACCTGCGCAAACTAAACTTATCAATGTATATTTTATGCTATTTCAAGCAAAATAAGTTATAAATGTCAATGCTCTGAAACCCCAGGGGATTTCTCTTGTGGAGTTCAGAGCATTGAAATTTATACCTTATTTCAATTAAATTAGTATAAAAATACATTAATAATGCTTTCCTGTAATTTAGTTTTATAAGAAAAAAAAGTCCTTGTTTTATTCATGCAGAGAATTTTCCTAAAAAAAGGTAGTGACAATGGTTACTTCTGTTTCTAGGTCAAGACCTTGACTGACAAAAAAGATAACTTGATTCATATGAGGAACATGGAAGCTGTTGAAAAGGGCAACCGCGCAGAACGCTTGGAACAGGTAAACTATTCAGTTTACCGAGTGAAAGATTTTAATAGCAGAGTGTGGTTACTTTTATTAATTGTATTGATTTCCTTCAGCTTGAGCGAGACATACCAATACTAGAAGAAGAAGTAAAACAGGAGAAAGAGATTGAAGCAGAGGTCTTACAAGAGTTGGAGGCTGTTACGGAGGAAACCAAGCAGACAGACTTTTTGTTAGAAATGAAAAAAACACATAGGGATGGCATACTTGCTGAGAACGCAAGAAAGAAGGCTCTAAAGGTACTTTTAAATATTTTTTTTTTGTATTCATGTGATAGTGTTTATGCTAGCTATTTTTAGCGATATCTGAATTTGAACTCTTCACTTGATATTGTTTGATACTCAGCTAAGGTATTATCTTTTTCAAGGTCCATGATGCAGAAGATATACGAGGTCAGGCCGAACAGGCAGCACAGAACGTAAGAGAAGCAGAGGAGAAGCTTAGTGCTCTATCAGCTACTTTGACACAGAAAGAGAGCAGTCTAAACAATCTACAGACTCTGAAGCCCACACTGGACCAGACTAATACGTTGTTGCATGATATTATGAAGGTGGCTGACAGTATCAAGTGAGTTTCAGTGTCCAG